>NEWO01000065.1:2083655-2120244 GCA_003013225.1 Phalaenopsis aphrodite
AATTTAAAATAGTTATATACAAAAAAATTATGATATTTTAAAATAATTATATATTCTAAAATTTATCATATTTTAAATAATGCAAACAAATTTTAGTATTTTCAAACAATTCAAATATTTCTAACAAATCAAACAATTCGAATGATTCAAATAATTCAAACAATTCGAACCATTGATATAATTTAAAGAATTCAAATAATTCGAACCATTGATATAATTTGAAGAATTCAAACATTTCAAACAATTCAAACTTGTTTCAAACAAATCGAATCGATCGTGAACAACAACTTTAACAAATAATTTCAAACGCGAACCTATTTCAAACACAATTTATTTCAAATGAACCGAACACAAACACTCGCTCTGTTTATTCCTGCCCAATTTATTTACACCCTTACTTGCAACCTCCGACCCGACACTCCTCCAGCGTTGGCGTTTATGCTCTTTGTAGTACTTATTTTACTATTTTCTAAGTCACTATTTCTTATATTATAATTCACAAGTTGTGTTCTTTATGTCCATGAGTCCATGCTGTACTTTCTTTCAAAATCATCAATAAATTGTGTCACTTTTAGTCGTGGTTTGGGTTATCTCCGGTATCATTTAGTATCAAAGCTAGCCCAACACTAGTTCTACCCTAGGGTTCACTAGCATACACCCTTACCCAACCACCAATTTTTTTCCACCTCTCCTTTCCCTCTTCACTTTTTTTCCTACTCTTCTTGCCTTCTCATTTCTTCTCTAGCCTCTTTCCCAAAACACTTCCGATCATGCTACCATGTCGATATGCGCCAAACCTGACCTAGGAAGAAATTCAAGGATAGATTCATATCTTACAAAAATGATTGACTGAGACGGACGACATGACCCAAGGCGATGTTACTCTTGACTGTAACATAGAGATTCAAAGTGGAGACTATGATGACGACAAAAATTTGTTTCACCGCGATGGCGTCAACAATGACAAATATCACCCAACTCGCTTTTGATTTCACTATCATAGGAGATCACGCAAGGAGCCCACGTTAGGAACCCATAGAGATTTTGGCATTAAAACAGACCTGTCAAAATTTAACGGAAGTATGGAGCCCAACTACGTCAATGACTGGTTGCAAGCAATCAAGTGCATATTTGATTACAAGGAGGTTCCCGAGGTAAAACAAGTTAAGTTTGCTACTATCAAACTAAAGAAAAGCGTGTCGTTATGGTGGAAAAACTTGCAACGACAACGATAACATGACGGGAATGACAAGATCACTAAGTGACTCAAAATGAAGAAAGCAATGCAAAAGAAATATCTTTCACCCCACTATCACTAGGACATGTTCCTCTGCCTCCACAACATACAACAGCTTGAGCTATCGGTCAAGGAATTCACAACATAATTCGATCACCTACAGATGAAGTGCGACCTGATCTAACAAGAGGAGTGCACAGTAGCTCCTTATCTCAGGAGTTTAAAAGTTGTCATTATTGTGCAACTCCAGCTCTATTGAATACTAAATGGTGTTCAAACTCTCACATTAAATGTAGAACAACAATAGAAGTAAGCCTAATCTCAAAACTCTTTCCGCTAGTAGTCAACGTACAAACCATCACCTTAAATCAAACATACCAACAAAACCACTACGGAAGCTGGCAAGTCACTATCAGGAAGCAGTAAAACCAATCCCAATCGGCTTGAAACTCGAAAAAGGAAGTTCCTCCAGGACATTTCTTGTACAAAAAAGTTTTAGATGCCACAGGTATGACCTCATCGCTGTCATTTGCCCACCACCCGTGTTGTCAAATTTACTGAAGAAGGCATGGTTTAGGAAGTCCAACAATTTGAGGAAGGCCAATCTGAAGTTGATTCTGAAGAAGCATTGTCCCTCCCTAAAGGAGAATGTGAACTATTGGTCTTATAAATGGTCCTCTAGTCCAAACTCGAAAGAGACCTTTCATGGCTATGACACAACATCTTACATACTACATGCATAGTTAAACACAAAATTTGTAGTTTAATCATCGATGTCGACTTTTGTGAAAATGTCATATCCACCCAGTTGGCCAAGAAGATAGGTTTTGCGACACAAAACCATCCACAATCCTACTCTCTCACATGGCTCAAAAAAGGGGACGTGATTCACTTTAATCAACAATGCTTAGTTGAATTCTCCATCGACAAACCACTACAAGAGCAAGTGTGGTGTGATGTAGTCCCAATAGACACATGTCACATTCTTCTAAGGAGGCCATGACAATTTGACCAAAAAACACAACACGATGGCTGCAAAAACACATACACATTCAGGAAGGATGGAAAATGCATCATGCTATTGCTTATAAGATATGTGTGGTCCTCAACCAACACTGAAGACATTAATCTCACGAGCCACCTTCCTCCAATCAGCTCATGATGACCTAAGCACACTAGCTCTAGTCCTTCTATAAGGTAATGGCCAGGATAATGAGATACCCACACAACTTAAACCATTCCTACACGATTTCCAAGATGTCATGACCGACGATCTCCAAACGGATTACTTCCACTTAGAGACATCTAGTTTGCCATCAAGCTCATACCAGGGTCGATTTTTCCAAATAGACCCGCCTACCTACTATGACCCGTAGGGTACGAGGAACCCCAACTTCAGGTGCAAGATCTTGTTAAGAGGAGATTAGTACACGAAAGCACCAGTCTGTGATGTTGTACCTGCCCTCATCATACCTAATAAAGATGGCTCCTAACAATGTGCATTGACAATCTTCCCATCAATAAAACTACAATCAAATATCGCTTTCCCATACCTCGACGATCTCTTGGATCAATTGTACGACACCACAGTCTTCTCCAAAATTGACCTACGAAGTGCGACCAGGAGATAAGTGGAAAATCACCTTCAAGACATGAGATGGCTTTTATGAATGGACAATCATGCCTTTCAGACTATCCTATACATCTGACGCCTTCATGCGTCTAATGAATCAAGTTTTTTGAGCTCATATTGGGAGATTTGTGGTGGTCTACTTTGATGATATTCTGATTAATAGTAAATCCAAAGAAGATCATCGGTAGCACATACGGGCGACATTCGAGGTTTTACGATCCAAACAACTATATGCACACCCCAAGAAATGTCATTTCCTCACAAATCATATATTTTTTGGGCTACATTGTGTCTAGCATGGGGATACAGATTGACCCCATAAAGATCGAGGCAATCATAAGCTGAATCGAGTCGCAATCTTTCACCTTGCTTTGACAATTTTTGGAGCTAGCCTCCTTCTACCAAAGATTTGTTTTCAAGTTCAACACTATCACTCCCCCCTCATTGAGCTATTGAAATAAAAAGAATTCACATGGATGGTCACAACCTAGTCCATCTTTGAAATATTGAAGGAAAAGGTCACTCAAGCCTCAGTTCTTGCCTTATTTGATTTCAACCAACCATTCTAGGTTGAGTGTGACGCTTTCGATATAGGTATTGTCTCTGTACTAAGTCAAGGTGGCCACCCCTTTACCTATTTCAGTGAAAAATTCTGAAGCCCCAGTTCTCCTCCTCCAGGCGTCACTCTCCATGACTGTCATCTCCCTCGCTCTAGCCACGCCGCGTCTCATACCCCACCACATACTGCAGGAACCTCCATTCTCTCTTAGCTCTTCTCCGAGCCTCGTCATCCATTTATGCACTTCCCACAACCCTTCACATCCCCCTCTGAGATCAGGTCTACCCCTCTCCAGGCACTGCTTCCCCATGCTATGCCTCCCCCCGTCAGCCACGACACCTTTAAGACCTCCCAACAACACTTTTCAACCGTCACCAGTGCCTACAGTACCCTCCCAACCCTCCTCCAGTCAGCTATAGTACCTTTAGCCCCCTCTCGACACTCCAACACTGAGACGCTTACTCCAACATCTTCCTAGCCGCCGACAACACTTGCCCAGGCTTTCGGTGGAGCCATAACCTCCACTCGACCTGAATCAGAATTGTTTATGTTCTTTGCAGTACCTATTTTACAATTTGTTGTATGGCTATTTCTTATATTATCATTCATAAGTTGTGTTGTTTTCATCTACGAGTCCATGTTGTACTTTCCTTCCAAAACATCAATAATATTGTGTCAATTTTAATTTTGGTTTGGGTTATCTTCGGTATCACAAACTCAATAAATTCTATTTAAAACAAGCTCGAGCTCAAATAACATTTCATAAATGAGCTCTTGCTTGAACATATTTCTAAAGTTCGAGTCATGCTCGAGCATGATATCTACACACGAGCTCAAGTTTGAATAAATTTACAATCTTAGAACTGAATAATTATCATGATAAAATTAGGGATAATTACACACGAAGCACAAGAAACTTTGCTATTTATAAATGATTGGATAAGATTTTACAAATATACCATTCCGCAAATAAAAAAACCGAGGAGCATGAAAGAGCTATAATGGAAGCACGGTGACCTGCAGCCAGACAGACTGCTCCAAAAGCCCACAATATCAAATTTCTACCCGAAGAGTTTTCTCAGTCGTCAATGGCGTTCGATGGTCGCGAGTACCGCCTGTCCTGTGAACTTCAGGCACACGAGGACGATGTATGATCAACTTCCTCTATAACTCATATATTTTCTCCATCCTCACCCCAACATTCCGGCTCACCGATACAATCGTCGAATCCTAAACCCTAGACCTAATTCTCACATTTGGAACTTCTCACCAGGTTCGAGGAATTTGTGTCTGCGATGGCTTAGGAATCGCCACTTCGTCGAGGGATAGGACGGTGCGGTTCTGGAGCCGGGATCCCGAGAAGAAGCATAGATATGTGCTGAATAAGACTCTCGCGGGGCACTCGAGCTTCGTTGGACCCGTCGCATGGATACCTCCTAGTGAGCGGTTCCCAGATGGCGGGATCGTGTCTGGTGGAATGGACACACTCGTTTTGCTTTGGGATTTGAGGACGGGCTTGGCCGTGGAAACTATGAAGGGCCATAGGCTGCAGGTCACGGGGCTTTTAGTGGATGATAACGGGGACATTATTTCATCATCCATTGACTGGTATGTTTCAAAACAAAGTTACTAAAGAAGGGATGTTGTTTAATTGCTCCATTTGGACATGTGATGCTTCTCGAATAAAAAACCTGACAAACTATGAAGCACAGCTTGCACTAAAGTTTAGAATGATGTTCAGAAGGTTTCTACGGAAACTTATCAACAATTGAACTTTTGGAATTGAAATTATGTGACATTGGAATTGAACCCGCACATTTGGATGCCCAATACCCTATCTTAGTTCTCGAATTGGATCATGAGAGCCTTATGCTCAATGCCATCTGTCCTGCTTGTACTAGTAAGAGGCTACAGTCTTCTTCAATTTGAATACTGGTTTTTTTTTTTTTTTAAATACAAGTTGGTTTTTAATTCATGGTTGTTGTGGCATGCTTTGCTATGCAGCAGCAAAATCTTTTTCCGATGCACTTATAGTGATTATTGCCTGATCTACTATTCCTGTTTTACAACACGCTCTCTTCGACGATAAAAAAATAAATTAAGGATTCAGAAAATTAACGAATTTTTAACCATGTCAGGATTTGTGCGGCATTTGCGATAGTAAGGAAGTGCATTTTCTCTTAACCATATTTTCAGTTTCTTGAAAGTATACGAGTTTAAATAAAGAGAAGGGTTTGGAATTATCTTTTCAATGCTCTGCGGAAAATGGCATAGATCATGCAAGCATGCAGTCATTGAGGTGGTTCTTTTTTGATGAATGATGGCTGCAAAGAGTTATTGGAATGAATAAAGAATGTTCTGTAGAAAGGAACATGAATACTTGATTTTAGATAGAAATAATTCAGGCTCTTGAATGGATTTTAGGTGGGAACCTGACTGAGTTTGTTCATTGGTACAGTGGGTGATGAAGAAGGGCACTAGAGATATACGGTTTTTTTTCATTGTCATGGGCAAGGAGAGACATGATTAGTTGTGTGAGGATAGGTTAATATGTGATAAGATATTAGTAGATCAATGGATAAGATTGATTGAAAGGGATATGTGATGTAGGGCTTTTTAGGTTTACGGTTTCTACTTCACATTTGGAATGTAATCCATGTTTAAATGTTATCGACCAATGCAAAAAAAAAATATGAAGCTTCTTGAAGGCAAAGCATTAATCTTCAAAATAAATTTACTAGTTATGATGAAAATTGAAAACAGTAGTATAATTTATATGGAAAGATATCGGTCTCTTATTATAAATTAACAACAATAAAATTATGAATCACGAAAGTTATGCTAGCGCATCAGATGAAGTTGGATTGTATATTAATTGACAATAATGAATCACACTTTCAATAAATAACAATACAGTAAGAGTAGAAGAAGAAATAGAGAGCAATACGGAAGAGTGGCTGAACTGAGAAGTAAACCTTGTGCTTTTACAAGGAGATGGCCGCTTCAAAATGCTTCAATTGTAAGCTTTGATTAAGGATTATAAACTTAGAAGGAAAAGAGGTATTCACACCTCAAAAAATTATTTATTAATTAAGCCCCAGAATTTTTCTTTCACGTGTCTTTACTTCTCTATTTCTTAATAAAATAAAATGCATAGTTAGCATCATTGAAGGAAATTTACAAGAGAAGTTGACAGCTCGTGGGAATTACATGCTAGAGCAACAATATCATAATTGAAGAACCCAAAGTGAGTACTATTCTGCGGAGAAGTCGTTGAGGTTGGATGGCACAAAAACTAAGAAATTTTGAAGAAATGAATTATCCATCATGGGATTGCAGCCTAATTACAATTCACAAAAGAAAAGTCACAATAGCCATAATCCATCCTGAGCAACTAAGGAAGAGACAATGTCCAACTCGGTTTAATATTATATGACGTGATAGACATTTGAATAAATACTCTAATTGGCTTAGTTGATTATTTAAAATCAAAATTCATATTTAAATTTTGGGTTACCAAATTCAAATTCAAACACAATGTAACCATTGCAACACAAAATTTTGCATGTTTGTTGAATTTAGACTAAATGATTTAACCATATTTTACCTGCATGAAAAGAACTAGCTCAAAAGAATCTTTTTGAGGTGCTTGACCAAGCTTTCCTATTGGCCAAGCAATGGTTTCCGTGTATACAAAGGCTTGCTAGTTCTTGTAAAATTTGATGTGTCAACAACAATTTAAATCTTAATAACTTGGTAATGTACATCATTAAATCTTCTAGCTTATGAAAACTAACTTCTTGCCATATTTCTAGTCTACAGTTATAAAAAATGTTTTCATTTGACTACTCGACTTGACTAGCTAGATGATTTAATAATGCACATTACAAAATTCCTAAGATTTAAATCAAAACATTTTTCTTATAACTAAAAAATTAAACTCAGGGTCATTAACTTTTGAGATGAGTTTGGGTTTAGAATTCCGATGTGAACCAAAACTTGACTTGAATTTATGCTCATCTTAACATGAATAGTTATTATGACTTATGTTAACAGCGGGCCAAATTCCAGTTATTTAGGTTGAGGGTAATCAATTTTGGGTTACACATTTCGAGTAATTTGATAAACGAGTCAGGTTTAGCTCATGTGGATTGGGTTGGGCTAAATTTAGGTCAAACTTGAATCCGGTCTATTAACTTGAATTGACACCCTTATTGTAGTGTAAATCTATTAATAATCCTTGACTTTATAACCTATTTTTTTTTTAAAAAAAACTGATATATAACAACAATGTTCTTAAATTTATTTACATATTCATTCTTATTCTAAATTCCTTGTCTAAAAATGTTTAGTTGATTGACTAATTAACTTTTTTAATGACTAATATGTTTCAGTTATATTTTTTAGCTCTATAAGATTCTAATTCTTCATCATTGTGCATATTTTGGTTTGCCTGACACTCCATTCCAAAATCTTTTGTTAGGGTTGGTTTTACCTTAGCAAATTTGGTGCATTGGATATAATTAATATGCTACCTAGCAAACATATCTTTCATTTTCAAAGTTCAATTTAAGAAGGCACCTGTATTGTGCTTCGATCAAATGTTGGTGTTCGACCTTGCATTTTTTAATGGCCTAGGGGTAATTATTATCATGATGATACTATTAATTTTGTTATCTTGACCAAGTTATTGAGTAATAGGTTTGAATTCTTCCAACTTACTACTCAAATGTTCACGATGTTGCTATGTATGACATTTCTTATGTTCTTTAGGAATTTAATCGTGTGTAAGTTGGTGCTAACGATGATCATTATTTTTTAAGATAATGTGTCATTTTGACATAGTTGTGATGGCATACCAGGACCTTAATGACACTATTGAATATTGTAACAGTTCTCTGTCTTTATCATGCTCATTGGGTGGGGCAAGCAAAGGTGGGCCATACAACTTCGTAGTCTATACTTTTAAAAGGTTGAGCACATGGTTACCCTCACCAAAAACTGCTGGTTATGGCCTATGATTTTGTGATTGAAGTGTAGTTCATTAAGTTTCATCATGACATTGTGGTGCTAAGAGAGTTCTCTGCTCAGCTATGTGGACTAACACTTCTCCACAAACAGGTGTGCAATGTTGAACTCTTGTCGGATAAAAACATGCATGCAACATGTGTTAGACATACTTATCACGTGTCCAATTAAGAAAAAAAAAACAAAATATTTTGGGTCCTCTTGTTTTAAAAAATTAAATCTAAATTTTATGAATGGTAATAAAATGTATAATAAAATATTAGATTTTGATGATTTATGCTGTACCATATAAGTTGTTTATTTTTTTTGTATGTAATATTTTAAAACTTACTAATGCTGATATATTTTTAGTTATTAATTTTTGATTATTTAGTTTTTATTGTATGTAATATTTTTTTTTAAATTTTTAGTTTTTTTTCTTTGCCTACTATTTTGATTTATAAATAATATGATAAACATTTATATCTTTTTTCTTGTCACATGTCAAATGCGTGCTTTGTGTTCGTGTTGTATTGTGTCCATACTCCTAGATTTGTATCGGTACATCATAACTAATACTTGTTACAATTGTTCTTTCAATTATTTCTACCCTTTTCTTAATTGCTCCTAGAATTCCGGTTAACTTCTTAAATTACCGTGAAGTTGAGTAGGAGTCATGATGATTAAAATGCTTAATGATAGAACATGTTATTTGTGGCCTATGTTACTGCAAATACAACTAGTGGATAATCCATGTAAAATGCAAAATAATTGTTTATTCAATATCCAAATTTGTTTAAAAAAATAAAAATTTTTTCCTTAATTTCTAGACAACTTATATTAGTTTACATTGTGGTAGGTTGGGGTGTAAGTGACAACAGGATTTGTGAGCTAGCTTGAGCTTGGTTTTACAAATGGCTTGTCAGAAAGTTGAGCCAATCCTGATTCAACTCATTAGCTCACGAGTGGGCTCGTTTAAAAATGTTAATCCAAAATGTACTTTAAATATATTAGATTTTAATAGTTTATGTATAAAGTTAATAATATTTAAAAATCATGTCTCATTTTCTTTTATCAATTGAGTTTCTATTATCTAGTTTATTTTTTTTGATAATTTTATTTTGAAATTGTTTTAAATTTTATTCATTCTCTTTTTCATAATAAATGAGTTAGCTTGTGAGTTGTCTTGAATTCATAGAATTAAACTCGTGCTTGATCTGAATATTAATTAATTAATTAAGGCTAAATCAAGCCAAGAATGACCCAAACTAGATTCGACTCATTTACACTCTTAGCCATAAGCAATACCTAGGCAAATTGAAACACAAAAAAGATTAAGAAATTTTTAGAACTTTGACTATTTTTGTGGCTGGAATACACACACCCAAGGGTCTAGTGCAAATGTGCTCAATTTGACTGGAGCCTCGCTTACAGTTGCTTAAGGAGCTGGTTAAGCTGCGAAGGTATACCCTTTCTTATGTTTTGGGGGCAATTAATCAGGAAATGTGGTTTAGGATGAGTTTAGGTGATGGATCTGATGGTTATGAGGTTTCTTAATTGGATGGGATATGAGTTTGAAAGTCATATTTAAAATATTAAATTGAAACTTTGGATTTAAGCTTAAAAGAGAGGGAAATCAGGAAGTCAAGTTTCAATATAAATTGAAAATGGAATTTAGTACTTTGATAATTGAATTCCAGAGTTGGTGCTATTTTAATAGTACTTCTTGTTTAAGGAATTTTAATTTTAGGGATCTTGCTTTTCTAGCGACCGGTTCCAGTTGAGGTTACTTAGGGTCTATTTGGGGCAGCTGCAGCTTATTCAGCTTATCCAGATAAGTTGCTTATCCTGATAAGCTGCTGATTATCAGCTGATCCAGACAAGCTGTCTGAATGTTTGGTTTGTGCGTTTGGAAAATAACTGATTATGGTTAAATGATCATTCTGCCTCTGTTTTGGATAAGCTTTTTAGCTGTTTGATTTGTGTATTTTGAAAAATGCCGATTTGCAGATTTTTTTAAGAAAAAAATTGATAGAGTTTGAAGTCAACCATAAAAGGTATCTTCATTAAAATGTGGAATGTCCATTTTCGCCACCTAGGTTCATGCCGCTGGATAAATAATATGAACTATGGTAAAAAAAATGTATGAAAACATAACTCTATCATCATTATCGCTGTGTTTCAAATGTGATGGTTGATCAATCATTTCTTCAATCAAGATGAACTTCATGAAATGTCATTGAGCATCATCGTCAAGGAAGTGGCCTACACTTTTACCTTGCGAATTTGTATGACATAATCATCAATTTCGTGGTGATGTTAAAAAAAAAGAAAAACAATGGTGCTTTGGAAAAGTTGATTGCAGCCCAGAAAGGAAATTGAAGTCTCCAAGATAAGAATATAAAGACAAAAATTAAAGAGGGAAATAGTTTTGGTCCCCTCTCCAGCCTGTTCAATTGAATTAAGATGACAAGAAGAGTCAGGAATCAGTACACTTACATTTCCTTTTAATTGATTAATTATCTTTAGTCTGATTGCATCTGTAATGCCATCATTCATTAGAGATTCTAGCCTTCAGGTTTTATTAAAGAACCACCCATGACACATCAACAAGCAACTTTATGGTAGAATTCTGCCTTAAAATAAGGTTGTAAGTCTGCTCCAAATAGGTCACCTGCACAATTCAATAAACCATATTCACCAAATAGAACTGCGCAATAAAAGGAAAGCAACCTTGAGATAGATGTTTGAATGGCAAAAGATTTAGCCATAAAGTTGAACATATAGGAAAGTTTACTTCCTTGGCCAAATGGGACAAATACATTTGTTTTGGTGAAAATTTTAAAAAAAAATCTCCATCCTCATGAAAAGCACTCAATTTAACGCACAAGATCAGATTTTATATGTAGTAATTCACCTCGAAATTACATATTAGGTGCATTATACTGTCATAGAACAAAACTTCAAAAAGTGGAATTTAAACAACTGGTAGAGAGATGCACGCCTTGTCAGATGATCATGCTCTTCAAGGATTCGCAGATCAAACGATTGATTTCTTCTAACTGTGTTCAACGGAGAAAAATAATCATGGACATGATTGCCTCCTTGAACTCTTAAATTAAAATCCAAATATGGCAGGAATTTATTGCAATATTATAAGTTTAAGGAAAAAAACTATATGAGACAAAGTAGGAACAAAAAAACCTACCAACGAATAACAACGCGAAAATGGAAATTGGAGTGAGCGGAAGTAAAGCAAGGAAAGTTCTTACCTCTTCAAATAGAAGTCACTAGCTGTGATTGATGGCCGAAGAAGGATTGTGAAATCACAACGGCACAGAAAAGACTGCCAAAGGAGAAATCAAAAGAAACGGAAGTTTCACGTGCCACGGTTTTCGGGAATGCTGGTGAAGGGCACTGAGAGGTTTCGAGACAGGGTTTCGCGTGCTAAGACAAGTTCCTGGAGCTCTATAATGCGAGCGTTAAAGAAGAAGACGAGCTTGTCAAGCGAAGCGAAAGAGGGCAACCGCGTAAAATGCGGAAGGAAACGCCGGACCGCAGAGTTTTATTAAAAAGGCAAACGACGTTTTCCAAAAAGCTCTCCGAAACTTCTTTCCAAACAGTGAGACGGCGTTTTGAAAATGCCGCCGTAGCTAATAAGCTGGCCCAATCGCACACTTAGACTACTTCACCATCTAAGAGTTAAGTCTTTAATGGTCTGATTTGTTATTAATGGTCTGATCTGTTATTCACGTGAAGTGCCATAATGCCGTGCAATGCAAACTCGGTTTGTTGCATTTCTGATAAAGTTGGAGGTTGAATGTGGTATTATATTAATTGAATATTAATTTTTTTAAAGTTTGATCAAACATGTTTTACTATGGTAAATCTTGACCTTGAGTTTGGAATGTTTGTACTAGCAAGGTGTGTTTGAGTTTATCAATAAACAGAAATGAATGTTCATCCCTGAACAACATGAACTTAGATTAACATGTTTAGATAGAAAGAAAGAATAAGATTTTAAAGTAATAGCTACCTTACAAAGAATAAATAAGCTTAACTTATGACCAAAGACCTAATAAGCTCAAGTAACATTGGTCAATCTTTAAATTGCACGCACCAGCAAAATTGTAAATACATTTATTCATATCTTTCAGCTGGCTGAGCATGGTTCAAAACGTGGTCTGTTTTTAGAATTGGACACAAATTTATCTTCATTATCTTTGTGAAAAGCAAAGGAATAAGTTCACAGAGAGTCTGTTCATGTTATATATATATTTGCATTGTTTTTCGTGTTATGTTGACTTATTATTGAAGCATTTTGTACGGTTTAGACCTGCAATTTAAGCATGACTAAGGATCCGATTTGTGGAACTTTTTTTCTATATCTTGCAAATTGTTGTAAGGTAGCTCTGTATTAATTTGTCTGTGATAATGTATTCTGCTTAACTGATTTGTGAGTTTTTTCATTATAAAACCAAAATATTATAACAAGCAATTGGTAAAACTACATCAAGGGCAATTAACAAGAATTGCTAGAGAGAAAAAAAATCATTTCAACAAAGCAAATATAAAGTAAAAGCCTGAAGAATTAAATTATTTGATGATTGAGTTACATATTTCATTTGGATCTTCTTGCTTGTAGTCTAGTAAAATTAGGGGAATTATGATAATTTTTTTAATTCTTGCCATGCCTAATAAATATAAACTGAAAACTTTTATCTTCTAGCGGGCCAATACTATGAGTACTCTCATTTTATATATTTGATTGAAAATCATCACGATCATCATCGTGATTAGAACTTTGAGGAGTTGGAGGATTTGCTGTAGGTAATGGATCTGGAATAATGAAAAGCCATGGGAATGAAGAAATTGCTACTACTACTTTAGAGGAAGAAGCAACATCTTTGATTCCCAGAAGAAATGTTGGTCCCATATTCTGATTGCAGGCTTGATCTGATTGAAAAAGCTTACAAGTTGATTGTAGGTTGGAACTTACTTTGCTGTAGTACCTCGTGTCTGAGTTGCTATTTTTTTTCTATCATTTCTAGGGATCTATTTGATTTAGGGATTCAAATTCAGTGCTAGCTAGTGCTGATAAGTTCTGGAATGTATTGCTATTTCATTCTATTCTGTAGTCTCAGTAGGTGTAAATAATTTTGTGTTTTAACATATCTAGATGTATAAAATTTTGGCAAATCATGTTTCACATTCCTTTCTTATATTGTGATATTAATGCATGTTACATAGAATTTAGCGCTTGTGGCATGTCCAAGAATTTGATTATATTAACACAAGACTGAGCGAAAGATATAGGAAAACAATGATTAAAATTGGAACTACTACTTTCTTGTCTTTATATTCCCTTATATTCTATAAAAAATTATACATCTTATTCAAGTACCTATGATTTGTCTACTTGACCATGTTTTATTAGTATCTTGACTAGCAGGATGATTTAATGTTCTTACTAGAAATAGGGGTATTGATAATTCAGCACTCTTGATGTAATATCTAAGTTCTGAAAAATGCTTTTACTCCGGTTAACAACATTAGATAAATTAGTGCATGATGAACTGCCTCTATTTGAAAGAAGTAGCGGGGTAATTTGTGAGCTTTTTAGTCATGAAGAATAAGATATTGTTCTTAGCTTTTATTTTAAAAAGAATATATATTTATGCGGTTAAGTTGCCTCTATTGTATTGTGGATGTCTCAAATTTTAGTATGGAGACAACTTAGATGCAGGGATAAGGTTATGTACAATAACCACCTTGCATTAGCATGAGCTCCATGCATTGGATATGCTTGCTGATACTAAAAAGATAATTTAAAACCACCTAATTTATAACTTTTGACAAAAAATAGAAAAGGGGTGCTGAGCTAATGCATCTTCTTTCAAGCTTGTAGGGACTTGCTGATATAATGATAGGTTCACCCTAATGCCTTTGGCTATGCAGGTTTTATTTCATCTGTAAAAATAAGTTAATGGCATCTTTTGGCTTTATCTTTACATTATTTTTGTTTCAATGATGTTTTACTTGAGGCATCTGTCAGCACGATTCGGCGGTGGAGGAAAGGTGTTGAAGTTGAACTCTGGGAACCTCATAAGGTGGCCATTCAAGCAGTAATAAAGCTACCCTCTGGTGATCTTGTTACTGGTACCTTTTTTTTTCAGTTTATGCCGAATTCTTGCTTCTTCCACTTCTCTCTTAATTGATATAATTCATATTAGTTCATTTTCTATTTCTTGAAATGGGAATTTGCAATTATTTTTTTCTCATTTTGTTATTTATAATTTTTATTTTATCATAATTGTTGTATGCGAAGGGCTTAATATTATTATAAGTATGGAAGGCTATAGTGCTAATTTGTTTCCTTGTATATGATTAAAAGATTGACTTGGTTCCTAGCAACCTTTATTTTCATTGTACACTATCTTCTCTTAGAAGATTTTTTCTATTGGTTTGTTATTGTCTTTGATGCATGTCTGCATTCCTCTGATTTGGTTCTTTTTGTTCCTATTTTCACTTAGAAACATGCTATTCTATGAGCCTATTAGCAATGCTTTTTAAAAGTGCTCTTCAAAAGTGAAGTGTGAACAACCTACCTAAAATACACATCTTAAATTTTGAAGCCTCAGTATTGCCAAAATTTTATACATCTTTATGTAAATTTTATTTTGCATTTGTTTTGCTTCTTTGAATAGTGATGCTCTTCCCTTGACTATTTCGTGTTTGACCTGTTTTCATTGTGTCAAGCTCTCCTTTTGTTTTGCTTCTTTGAGCAGTGAAGCTCGTTGTTTGATAATTGATCATCTTCTATGTTCATCATGTTTCATTGTGGCCTTGACCTTTTTGCTTGACCATCTTGCCTGACCGTCTCCATCTCCGATTGAACTCTGATTCATAAGATGATTTTTTCTTTATATATTTAATGCATGGATGTGTTAATTCAACCGTTTGTTAAAACTTCTATTCAGTGTTCATATACGTATTTAATGCTTTGGTGCAAGTAGAACTAATGAAGTGAGTTAAAGAAGGAATCTTTAATTTCTGTTCAGACCTATAATAATTAAAGAAATGACGAAACCACACATTACTCTTATCTTTCCAATATAATTCCTTAGATTTTTTATTCCTTAGTCTTTGTACACCTCTAATGCTTTCTATCAAATAAAACTGATGAGTTAATGGATGGATTCATTAATTTTATATTCATATTCAAATTGAATTAAATAATGAGAAGCCTTATTTTTCTTGATGTGAAAATTTCTATTATTTCAAAGTAGTTATAATTTTTTTAGCAAAATGGTAATTAAATATTCATACTTTGAGGCCTTTTAAGATTAATTTCATAACAATCAGATAATAGGAGCATAGAAAGGGCAATGGACAAGATTTGTTAGAGAAAATGGAATACAGGCTTAATTGGCCGCTCCTAGCTTGGAGCCATGAAAAATGGAGAGTGATAACAATTTTTTTTTGTATTACGGTCCCATTTGGTGAATAGTATATGAAATATTCTATCTACCATCATGCTGGTACTCAAAATTGTCCTATCTGAATCAGGAGGATGCAATGAATTATGAGATTTTATGCTTTCACGGATAGAAGGGGAACTTCCAAATCAGGAAGACAATATCCACATTGATTATAGATGTAAATAATGAAGCTGAAGGAATAATAGGGGCAGGCACTCCCAATGCATCTTTTAAAGGATCATTTAGTTCCCGATGCAACTTTTAAAGGATCATCGGGGCAGGCACTCCCGATGCAACTTTTAAAGGATCATTTAGTTCCTGATCTTGAGAACAAATCACTAGTGATCAAGGTGCGACAATCATTGAAGGAGAACGGGTGGTATGACCATTGGAATGATCATCTTGATCTTAGTTAATTGATTTTCTTGGTTCCGGATGGGCTTTAAAGCAATTAGAGTGAATGGTGCCAAATATCTTATAAAATGATTCGTATTCGGTAATGTTTTAAAATTCAATTTTTTGCCTATTTGCACATGATGATTTATCAATCCACATCTTTTAATGAACGGGAGAGATGACATCCATTTTTATCAAAACCCTTACCATAGAAAACCTAGAATACTGAACGGTAGTGGTGCCAAACTGAACAGTAGTGGTGTCAATTTGCAAAGATTTGCCAAAAGTAAATCCTAGTGTATGCAAGAGTAATTGTTTAAAGTAATGAAATGCAGCTTATAAAATGATCTAACCAAGGTTGATAGGTGATTCTTCGGAGGCATCAAAATGGAGAGACCACTTCAACATTCTCATTGGACTTTTGTTAATGTGGTATGTAGGGCAACAAAATAGCCTAGTGTAGTTTGGCTCCAAAGGAAGTCTAATAATTATATGACAATAATAAAAATGCTAAATTGAAAATGCATTAAGTAATTTTAAATTTGATATGAATTTGTGATTTATATATATTTCGGGATGGTTCATAGAGAATTTTTTAACAATAGTGAAATGAATGGCGGAGCAAGTTCAGCGATCTCAATATTAATGAAGATGAGCATAGTTTGGCTGGGAAAGAAGCTTCCTCATCTACTCAAGAATCTTCAGTTTGATAAGAGAATATTATGGATTTCTTGGATCCTATAACTATACTCCATTAGAAATGTTAGTATTATGGAAAGAAGTTTGAAATCTTGACACACTCTGGAGTGGTTTAGAAATGTTTGTGGTTTGAAACCTTGACACACTCTCTCCTTCTCGATCTTGCTCTGCTTGCCTCCGACTGCAATGATTTATAGGCTGAATTCACCCTGAAGATGAAACGAGGCATCAAAATTTCTAATTTATGTGGATATTTTAATAGAGTACTTGCCATTTCCTTTTGGAAATGCTCTGTGCTTGAAGCATTTATGACAGGTCTTGCTTTTACACATAAGAGATGCAAATACAAAAAGCGTGGTCCGGCTAGTTTGAATGTTGTATGTCTTGACATCGTTACTTTGACTATTCAGATATTTATTTTATATCCTTACATAAATTAAATGAATTTTCAACTAATTGTTGCTTTCGCTTTCATTTAGTGTAGGTTCTAGTGATTCAACCGTTAAGCTTTGGAAAGGAAAGAACTGCCAGCATACGTTTGTGGGTCACACAGGTTTGTTTTTTTTTATTTTTGGTTTTTCTGAAGCTTTCATGAAATTTTTTAGAGATTGATGATTTAATATCATTTACTTGATTTTCATAGGTTTTAGCAAAGCTCTTTTGCAGCTTTCCTATGTCTCGGAATCATAATTTGTCTTGCCTAGACGAATTAGTTAATAGTTCAAATGCTAGATTTAATTTGCGAAAGGACTGATAAGAATTGTAAAGGATATTGAGATTTTACAACCATACTTCCCGTATACATAGTGTAAGTAAGCTGTAATTTCATGTCTTCGGAATAAAATCCAGTTGGAAAAAGGGGCGCCAAATAATATTTCCCCATTTTCGCAAATCTGACCCATCCAACTCTCTGGGAAGAGTTCCCTATATGCTATAACCATCTCTTAGTGAAAGCAAGAAAAGCTGCATGTTGATTTCCTCTTCAAATTCATCTTTAGCTTTTGCTCTGCCTGGCATTGCTGTTTTCTGTTGTGTTTGTCCGGTAAAACGGATGACTAGCTGGTAAAACCATGTTTAGGTGGTTGTTTGAAGTGCTATCAGAGTTAGTGTTTGTTTGCTAAAAATCAATTATAACTCTAATAGGAATTGATTGAATTTCTAAAATCAATATTGAATATCATAATATTATAATATATAAATAAGTAAAACTATTGGTTAATTATTAGTTTGATAATTAAAATTCATATAAGTGTTTTGTTTTTGAGAAACAACTTAAACTTTTGTTCTAAGAAAATTATTTTTTAACTTTCGTGCAACTGAATAAATTCATACAATTTTTTTTTTCAAACACCCCTTCAACTACTATTCATGTAGACACAAGCCAAACAGAGCCTTATATGATTCTATAATTCATGTGTTTCCCTATCCCTATCATTTGTAATTTTATTTATGTTTAGGTTGCTGTTTGGATACCTTGGGCCTTTGGCTTAGTCATCATTGGTATGATGTGTTTTGGCCAGCCACTACACTAAATGCTCGATATTGAATCTGAACCTCCAATGCTCTATTTGTGCCTATGGTTCTCTACTGTCTTTTCGTTACTGGCAATGTGATGGAAATCCATGTAGAAGCGAGGCATAAGTGATAACAATGAAGAACTGAAATTTAAGTTATGAAACACTGAATGCAAAATTGTTTACCCATCGTATCATAAGCATGAAGCTTGCTTCTAATAAATGCATAAACGTAAAGGATTAAGATGGCTCTTTTGCTGTATGCTTGCATCATTAGAAAGGCATTAAAATATTTTAGCTGAGTAAATTAAATTTTTTATTTTTTCTAAATTTTGGCAATAATCCTCTTTGACCAACAATTTTTTTATAGATTCTCTTATAGTAGGGATTTACAAGTATATTATCAAGGTACCAATGATATTAACAATTAAAGAAATTTTACACTACTTTAAGAGAAATAACACATTGAGCTTTAATATGAATAGAAATATAATTTATAAGAATAGATAAAGAAGTTTATATTTACATGATTCCATTTGCACATTTTTAAGTTATAAACATTCAATTATAACCATAATTCTAGTTGCGTCAAATATGTTTAATGTTATGTATGTAAAATTGGTTTTATGTTTTTTTTAATAAATAGATGACTTAGAACAAAGGTGTATCCACTTTTGTGCTTTATGCATTCCTTACATGCAATTCTAACTTTGTCTGGCTTTGGGATTATGTGGTCAAATTTCGTATCACTCATTGTGAAAAATGTTTTGGCAAATATTAAGATGACAATGTAACAGGGCTGTGATGGGTTCCTTTTGTTGTTGTCTCTTGATTTTGTGTAGTGTGCAGTAGGCATAATTGTTGAAATCATTGTTTCAAATGACCCCAGTCTACCAACAATGTAATAGAAGAGAGCAGTAGGCATAATTGTTGAAATCATTGTTTCAAATGACCCCAGTCAACCAACAATGTAATAGAAGAGAACTATTTTTCCGCCCAATTTCCACCGGCATTGATCCTTACTTATGCTCATTTGTATCGAGTGAGCGAAGAATTAATTTTCTTAAATTCTCACCAAGTAAACTTTTGGCATTTTAACACTTCTAATATCTATGAAATAAAAATAAAAAAACTTCTATAAACTATCATTAAATAACTTATTAAGCTTTTTATTATTCTTCAAGTAGAAAATCGTACGTACCAAAAGATCCTTATTTATTTTAGATATTATTATTTTCTATGAACACCTTAAATTTGTACAATTAAAAGATGTTCAAATAGACATGACATTTCTCTCTATGGATCCACTTGCTCTTTTCCCTTGTCTCAGAAATCACAATTTTATTGTCTGACGAGCTCTATGCCCAATGAGAAACATTAGTAACATAAGATTAAAAAATATAAGTAATAATATTCATGATGACTAAGAATTAAAATGAGTAATTTTATTTATATTCACAACTGGATTCATACATTATCTGTAATGAATAAACATGTTTTGATATACTTAAATAGTAAGGAGAATATGATTTTAAGTAGTATATGGAATGATTGTTGGAAAAATAATACTGCTACTATCAAGCCGTTAATTTTACTATGCTAGTCCAAGGCTTTAAAATGCGAAGGAATCGAGGATTTTTTTCAATGCGAGGTGAGACATAAGCCTAAAAAAAAAAAATCATAAAATTAAACATAATTTATAAATATGTCATTTAACAAACACCAAATCTTGCTCATTAAACTTAGAATTTAAACATGCCAATAAACTTCACCAGTTCAATTACTAACATGTATGTACTATTCCCAAATTTCAAAATAAAAACAAAAGTGTAAAAGTTTGAAATAAGATTTGAACATTTAACTTAGAATTTAAATATGCCACAATAGTCAGTATCTATAGCATTATCGATATCATTTTTATGAGCTTTGGAAGAATCGTCATATGTAATAACTCTATCTTCTTTGAACTGTATGTTATCATCTTCAAATTCTTCTTCAATTGCCACATCTTTCATATTACTCACTACAATTAACATTTAATTCAATATGATTAGTAACACAACTAAGTAATCAATTATACTTTAATTACAAAATTACCTTTAGATTTTTTTGAAGCTCCATCCCCACTTTACTTCTTTCTTGTAAATGATTGTGAGGTAGAAGTTGCTTCAAATTCAATATATCTTTGGTCCATTTCAATTTTAACATTGATATCCTCATTAGCATCATAATTAAAAGTCATTTCTTCATCTTCAACTTCAAATTCTTTAGCACTCTTAGGCGTTATTCATTCATCATCAGACATGATATCATCAACTATCAAATGACTTATTTCGTCATCACAATTTCTATATTGTGCTTTAAGTGTCTATTATTCAATTTTTTATTGAACATAACATAAAGTAACTTGTTTAGTTGGCATGTAGCCAATCGATTATTCAATTTATATGCAATTTGTTGAATACGCTCCAATTACGTTCACATCAGAAAGCTGAACAAGTAAGACTAAGAACTTTCACACCAAATGCTTTGAGTTAAGGCATGTCATCTCTGAATTGTGCCAACCCCACCAATGTTCTAGCATAAGATTAAGTCATTAAATAAAAGTATCAGAATATTTTAAGATATGACTTTATATGTAAATCATAAGCTCATAGATTTAAGTTATAGATAAAATGAAATTTACCGGGTGATTATGTCTTGTAGCAGGCTTGAGCTGTTCTAAATCCCAACTTTCCAATATCCTTCAAATGAAAATCTTCAAATTGAAAATTGATTTTAAGGTACTCAGGCTCAATGTTAATTCTATCCATGCATGCATATAAATCAGTTTTAACCTCTTTATCCACATGAAAAACTTTACCATAATGAAATCGAGAATTCAAATAATATGCATCAACATGTAAATGTAAATGGAACATATGATCCCATTTGCCGTCATTGATTTACCTTTTTTTTTAAGTTGCTTCTTTTCTTCAGAATTTTTTTGTTATTTCCTTATTTTGTTTACTCACAACTTTATAAATAAATCTCATAGCATGAGTCTTCTCACCATCAACCATCCATGATACTTTCACTAAAGGCACTGTAGCCTTCAAAGTATAACCAACACTGCGCTAAAATGAATCGTCTCTCATAATAATTTTCTTCACTTGCTTTCTTTCTTTTTTTTTTGCCCAACAACTTTTATCCCATTCTTCAGAAAGAAAAATAGTCTTCAAAGGTTGCCTCAACTTGTTAAATCTTTGCAAATTTAAATAAGTCGTGACAAATCTTGTAACTGTTGGTCAGATAAGTTTTTTATCTGTGAATTTTCTCATTAAACTTAATACCCAGAATGATTATAAATAAATTTACTTATCGTCTTTGCTTTAAGCAAAGTAGATTTATGTTGGGACAATTTTTCTAAAATTTCAAGCATTAAATTAAGACAAGATGTTGTCTTTTCTTCATTAACATCTTTCTAGTATAGGTAATAACTTGAACAATTATTCTCTCCCTAATTTTTTCAACAAGCTCATCAAGTATTTAAAATAACAATTGTGCATATTTTACAAAGGCCGATGCATTAACATATTTTAAAAATACCTATCCCATAAGGGTCTTTAATAAGAAAGTTTACAATATTTTGTCTGATATCAAGACCATCCATCATTACAATAACACTTGTCTCAACCCATGTTCTTAACACTTCAACTGCCATTCTTGTAATAGTTCTAACCTCCTCATCCAACATCCAAGTTCGCACCTTATACGTATAAGGTGTAGCTATCGACCATAATTTCTAGCAGAACGAAGCATGTTGATGCATGAAGGACTCCTAACTACATATACGACATTCCATTCTTATAAAAACATCTTGCAATATCTAAACATACTCTATTTTTATGTTCTTTTGTATAAGCTAGAGGACGAATTGTTTGAGAGTTGATTTTCTCGTCTTCTTCCACATTCACAACAAATCCATCCATTACTCCTCGAGCTCCTATAGCGGAAGAAGGTAAATGACTTATACAGTTAGAACTGTCATATTGTGAGCTAAAATATGTATTATTCACAATAATCTCTTCTATATTTCTTTGTGATTTTCTTTTGAAGTGATATTTTTTAAAATTCAAGACATTCTTTTTTTATTTCATTTAACACTTTCTCACATGCTCCAACATTTACAAATGTGCAAGCCAAGTTATTTTTAAATCTTTTAACACTACCAGTAGTTCGCTTAACAAAAGTTTACATTTCAAGTAAATATGTCTCTCATTTGCACTTTCTCCTACTTGAGTCCCTTATTTTCTATTTGGATCTTTTCTTCTTACGCCACCACCCATTCTAAAGAATATGTACACATGTTTCTTCAAACGAAACAATCATTTAAATTAAAAAGACTGTTCATATTGTAAGTTACACAAATCAATGTAACACAATCATTTAAATTTGAAATGTAAAGAGAACATTGCCTTCTAACCTTCACATTAATGATTAAATGGAAAAAAAAAAATTGTTTTTAATGTAAAATCGATTGATTTAAGAAATAAAAGGTTTAAATTCATCAATTATTGAGAATTTGATAAAATTGTGTTGGGATGGAAAAGTTGGAATGTCGATTGCTTCGTTTCTAGACCTGAAAACTAGTAATTCGTGGTTGCCCCATAAATGGTTGTTGGACTTCTCAGTACTCTATGTATTGGGCGCTCGTATGGCACTGTGGCACCACTTCTGATCACAACAGTGCCCAAACTTCTGGTCAGGGGTGTTGGAGCATCTTTATGGGAATCAGAGTGCCCCTTGCGCTTAGTCCTCTGGATTGGGGCACTCTTATAGGCACTGGGGTGTCACCCGGGTGTAGTGAAATGACCAAAAAAATATTAATATTGAATGTTTATATTGTAACGTCCTGTTTTATTTCTTGAGGTAGAAGAATCTAAGAGCTGAGCAAGAGAGAAAACGAAGTGAAGATTTAGGCAAATGAAGAATCGAGGAAGAGGATGTGAAGAGTTGGAAAACCGAACGGAGAGGGAGAGGAAAGCGAATAAGAGGAAGATGAAGCAAGAAGTCAGTAAATTTAAACGAGGGGGTCGGAAGTTAAGGAGGCGAGTTCGCCCTATAAAACTGACTTGACATAGGCAAGAGATACTTACAAGAGGATCGACAACTGCGAGAGACCAGCACAAGCTTGGTCGCAGATAAACAAGATGTAGCCTATGGTAGTTTCAGTAGCGGGGATGACGCCAATGAGAAAGGAGGTTGACGTCAAAAGCTTGTGCGGGAGGGAACGTCGTCGAAGGAAGAAGGAGGTGTCGATGTGCAGAGGCTTGTGCAAGAGGAAGAAATAAGCCAACATCGGTGCAGGGTATCGCGGGAAGAGGTGACAGGTTGAGTTTGATTGCTCGATGTAGGAGGAAGGTATGTCGTCAACCGCAGAGTAGAGGGGGCTCGTACGGGAGGGAGCTGAAACCACAGTTCTTCTGCATGCAAAAAATGGGATCACGTGCAGGGCTTAGGGCTTGAACCGAAGGTATTGACTAAGAAGAGTTTTTGTAATTTTAATATTTAATAAGAATATATATATATATATATATATATATAACCAGAATTACATAAGAATAAAATATTGGAATTTAATACTTAAATAATGAAAAGTTATAGTTTATTAAAATTGTAAATTAATAAAATTTTATATCATATTAGATTACCAATTTTTGAAGACTTGAGGTCTTGGCAAAGTAATTGACGTAGACTGGAGTACTCTTGTTTTTATACTATAATAATATTTTGCTTCTTCTAGGTTAAATACATTTATTGATATTAATTATGTTGAAATTAATGCAAACCTGAGATTTTGGATTTTAGTGAATTTCTTTTCGTATTATATGAATGGTATGTGTGCACAAAATTTCTTAAATTATCATAATTGAATGAATTATAAGCACATTGTCTGTTATGTAAATGAGAAATAAATATTTATTATTAGAAAGTGATATTTTTATTGGATGTTTGTATGTGCATGATTAACTGATAAAATCACCCATTGATGACACAAGTGAAGAATACTAAGCTACCCGTGCATGTAAATGGAAAAAAAAATATTGATATTCATGTATCTTAAGTGGTACAATTTTTATACGTTGCTTCTATGATAGTTGTACATATATAAAAAAATATTAATATAGTAAGATTCGTTAAATAACATCTCAAATGTTTATATTGATTTATTAAAAATTTAATTGATAAGGAGTATGATTGTTCTTTTTGTTTAGCTCACTCTTATTTTTAAATTAACTTTATAGGTTAGTTTAATGAAGTTATGAGCTTTAGATGAAAAATGTATATAAAGGCACGTACAACCATTAACGAGGTAATATTAAATATATTTCTTTAGTTTAATTTGATTGAAGACTATTTTATTTGTTAAATTGTAACTGAATATAGAAAATTCAGTTTCCACAGTCCGATTGTCTGTTCCTATCTTTAGCTAATTGCAAGTCCCGAGTTGGGTCATGACAAACAATTTCGTGAAAGAAAAAAATTGGGCTTACAGGAACTTGAGAAAATCGACGGAAGGTTTGAACCGCAGATGAGGAGGAAGTCGTTGGACTTCACTGCTTCACTAAACTTAAATGCTTTTCTTCATTGCATTGGACTTCAACTCTTAAAGGCTTGGGACAAAGTAGGCTTTGACGCTCGGACTCACAAGTCACGATGACTATCGAAGGAAGTGGAAGAAGCTAAAAAGCTATTAGAACAACGTCAAGCCCTAAATCTATGATATGTATTTCAAGAGAAAGTTAGAGGTATTTATACATAATTTTAATTTGAATGCCTCATCTGCATCAAGGCATTTTTGCTTGGAGGCATACGCCTTACTGTGGCATGGCGGAAGCCTCGCTCGCACCAACGAGACTCACTCTCTGAGTTGCTTAAGCTTTGACTCAAACTGAGGTGCATCTTTTTGAAACGTTGCTAATTAATATCATATATGCATTTGCTTTCATTATTTTCTTCTTATTCTCAGTTTTTTTCAGAAATGTAATATGATATCTTAGGGCTTGATACATTTAAATCACTAGGTTGTCACTTTGTTGTTGATTTGAATGATTGTTGATAAATGTTAGTTAAGCGCCGCATTTTGCGACAACTCCTTGGTAGCAGCTGGACTTTCTCAACATTAGTTTCTAGTCTTCATAATTCAACTATTTTTCAATTAAGATTCATTTCTGTCAAGAGTCAACCTGGGGATTAGAATTAACTAAGGCAAGAACAAATGATCAGACGGTATAATTAAATTTTTATGCATTCTTTTTCTGTAGTTGACATTTAATAGATGAAAGAACCACTAAAAAAAATAAATTAAAGTAATACAGTTAATTTAACTCATTTATGGTTATCCGTGTATTATATAAACATTTTTCTCTTTTATTGCTTATCTTTTACTTAACTAATGAAATATGAAATGTTAATTTTAAATAACGGTAAATTAAACATAGTTAGTGAATACTTGTATTTTTAAACTACAATAATGTAACAAATAAAGTACGATATGTATGCTATTGAGAGATATTATAAATTAATATAAAAGTAGTTGACAGTTTTTTAGATATGATTTTTCATGATAGTTTATAGTATTCAATGTATTTTATCATATCGATATGTATATATCATTTGTAATGAAAAATAAGACTATGCATGCCAATTAATTTTTTAAGATATCAGTATAATTTTACAATTTATATAGATGAATATAATTGATTAAGAAACCTTTATTATGTCATATAATATCCTTTCCATACTCATACTATTTTATATACACTCGTCACAGGAGCATCATTTAAAATTGTATCATTTAAGATACATCAATACAATAATTTTTTTCATTTACATGTACTTTATTAACAACATTCTTTTTCTTTTTCATGAGTGAGTATCTTAGTGTTCTACATCTACTATCATACATGAGTGGATTCCATTTTAATCTGTCATGCACATGCAAGTTTAATATAACACTATCCAATAATGATCATTATTCACACTTGTATAATAATCAATACTTGTACAATATTCAATATTTATGATAATTTAAATAATTTTGAGTACGCATCTCTCTTACAATACAACAACAACAATAACAAGTTTTTATCCCACTAAGTGGGGTTAGTTACATGAATCTTTTTTCATTATTGCGCTCTATTTTCTATACAATATGCCTAGGCCTTTCTACGTCTACCACTGCCTTTCTTAACATAAGTCGAATCTAAAACATCAACTCTCTTAACTGAATCTATGGTTGATGTTTCATATAACTAAACCATCTAAGACGACTTTCTATTTTTTTCTGCCACAGGAGCTACACCAACCCAAGCATAGTGATACCTGAAATTGTAGAAGGAAGTCCGATAGAATATTTATGGATAATTATTGTTGACTTGCATAATAGGATTTGAAGTGCAATACGTTGTTTTTAAATTCGAGGACAAAATTTTTGTTAGTGGGGAATATTGTAATGTTTTGTTTCATCTACTGGGAGAAGAATCGAAATGTCTAACAGAGACGAAAGAGAAAACGAAGAAGCGAAGTAGAGGAAACGAGGATTCAGGATGCCAAAGACGGAAGGGTAGCCAAAAAGTTATTCTTCATGTATAAATCCACTTATTAGGGAGCGGGGACGGTAGAGGTGAGAATTTACCTGAATGTTGAGTGGCTTGACGATGTGTGTCTTGGCCGATCGACGAAAACCGAGAGAGGAAGCTCGCAGGACGTGAGCATTGTGCGTGAGCTGAAGCCAAAGATGAGTGGCGGAAGGAAGGAGGCTCCGATTACTGTGGGAACTTTTGCTAGAGGAGTCAAAGCATTCGAACCGAGCGAGCTGTAGGGAACTTCGTGCCCTAGCCGAACGCTGAAGAAAAAAATGAAAGGATCGTGTGTGGGTGCTGAACCGGGCCGAAGCTTTTATAAAGTAAGAATATTAAGTTTGTATTTTAATATTATATATTAATTGATTTATATATGTATATGTTATATATAATAATAATTTGATAGATTTATTTGAATTTGAGTGGACATTTATTGAATATTGAATAAACTTCTTAATATTGATTTAGTTGTAATTTTGGTAGTTAAATTAAAGTAACATGAATACTTAAAATGAAGTTTCTAATCAACAATTAATATTACATAAGTAATTAAAAGATTAATTAAGCATAATCAATAATATGCTTAGGTTTATATTTTTACAATATTGTAGGCAGCTAGTTGTTGGAGGCAAAGATTAAACGTGTTTGAAACAAATCATACAACTTCGAGATGAGTACTTTTACTTCTAAATTATGATAATAATATTATATTTCTTATACATCACTTGCATTAACATGTCATTAACCAAGATATCTTGTTACTGCAACTAGAAGATGATTATTTTGACATATCATTCAATTTGATCATTTTGAAATAAATGTGAATGATTTGCATAATTATACTTATTTTTACTACACATGTATGGTATTTAGAATGAACATAAAATGTTTATACCATGCTTGCATGTGCATGNTATATGGTATTTAGAATGAACATATAATGTTTATATCATGCTTGCATGTGCATGATTAACTATGATGGAGCATCGCTTGATGGCATTAGTTGAGAAACACTAATGTACCTGTGCACGTAAATAAAAAAGGATTTTGATATTGATGTGTCTTAATTGACACAAATTTTTAGACGATGTCTTATATGACGGTTGTATAGACATGAAATGATATTGATATGATAATGATATAAATTCCTTTAAATAACATATCAAATGTTTTTATTGATTTAGAAAGAAACTTAATTAACATGCATATTGTTTTTTCTTTTCCTTGTATTGCTGTAGTTTAGATGTATAAGTATTCACAGGGTCGTTCAGCTCACAATTGTTTTAACTAAATTTTCAGGTTTAATTAAATTATTAAAAAATGAGCGATAGATGAAAAAACGTTTATAGAAGCGTGGACAATCCATCAATAAGGTGTTTTTAATAGCACTGTTTTAATTTAATTTGTAGTGGCTCTTTTATCTGTTAAATTGTGAGTCAATATAGAAAATTTAATTCACCCATCTGACTGTCCGCTCACGCTTTGGTTAATTGCAAGCCCCGGGGTGGGTCGTGACATGTACGTGAGAAAAGGCACCTTCACTACCTGTAGCATTGTCTTCCTTCGTATAAGAGACACATGCATCAGTCCTAGGAGTGCGATTCCTCCTGCACGACACGGCTCCTTCGGTGAGCCATAGGTTGCCCCTCTGACTTCTCTCTTTCTTCTTCTTCTTCTTCTTCTTCTTCTTCTCGTCACGCTTTCATCTCTCTCTCTTCTTCTTCGGTTTGAAGTGAAATGCCTCTCCTAATAACGACGAATAACAAAAATATCGTGACGAAAACTTACCGTTTCCGTTGTGTTGATAGTTATTTATTTTTTTATATTATTATTATTATTATTTTCTTTTTTCGGTTATTACGATCTCTTTAGAATTTTTTTCTTCTCCCGTGTAAGTCATTTTTATATCTATCTAGTTATGATAAAATAGATGACATTTATTTTTTTATTTTTACCCATTATAATGATTTATTCATGCATTCTTTTCTTAATATGATTGTACTTGTTACCAACCAACTTTATTATGGTGCACTAGAAATACAATATGATATGAGATTTTCAACCTTTGTTATTGATTATGCATTTTTCTATAAAGATGCTATGAAATTGAAAATGAATAGAAAATTATTTACATAAACTAAAAAATACTAATGGAATCTAGTTTTCTCAGTATAAGATAAATTTTAAATGCATATACATAAAAGGTTTGTTTATTCTTATTTATTTATTAGCACTAGCAAGTATTAATATTGTTGATAATTTACTTAATATTTTAGCAATTCAATACCTCACTTCAATCGCCTGGTCAACCTCAAGATGAATTTCTTCTCTTGCTCACCTCGAGCTTGCTTCATTACATTAATAGCCTAGAAATCATATTTTTTTTGAATTTATGAAAATTTTAGATGAAAATCAATTTAACATAAACGTTCTTTTTGTTGTTATTTTTTTTTCTCAAATTGGTTTCTCCTTAAACAAACGTTTTCTTTTATTAACCAATAGCTGCAATTCTTGATAAAATAAAGATTAATTGTCTTACATTAGGACCTCCAAAATTTTCTCTCGCCTTACTTCTCATATAGTCTACACCTTGTATTTATCTACAACCAAACCCTTCTCTAAGTTAACTGGTTCTCTCAGTTGATTTCACGGAAATATGAATAGAAAACAGATGAATTAATTAGGCTTTGTTTGGGATCATTTTTTGTTTTTATTTTTGAAAAAAAAACAGAAATAGTGTTTGTTTTTTTAGTTTTTATTTTTAAAACACTTGCGATTTGTTTTCGAACATGTAAAACACATAAATTTTATTTTCATTGTTTAAAAAATATGTTTTTCGGAGTATTATCTGTGCGAGGTTCCACTTGCCGCAGTACACCGACCGCATGTCGCACACTGTTCGGTAGCTTGCTTCCCATAACCTCCCCCATTGACTGCTTGCGCTAGCTGGTAGCCCGCTGCCGACCTTTGTCGCTTATCTTCTGCCCTCCAATCTCCCACTTATCGTTGCCACCTTCCAGCCTCCAACCTGCCGCTGTCACCTGTCGGTCAACTCCAGCCGCCACTAGTCGCAGACCTTATGCCGCCGTGGTTAGCCGTCCGTCAGCAGCCATACGTCATGAGGCGCAGGTCGGCTCCCATCTCTACTCCTTCCTGCCGCCTTCGCTAACCGCCGCCCCGCTGCCCAGCTTCGTCTGAGAACCTTCGGCCACCACCTGCTAGCTGCTGTCCACACATGTAATGCTTCGTTCTGGTGGAGCAAGGAGGACGCTGTATGCGCCATGGGCGGCATAGCTTAATACTGAAGTGCCACGAGAACCCAACCGTTTTTTAAAAAGTATAATTAAGAAAAATAAAAAACACCCAACTAAACATATTATATATATATATATATTTTAAATTTTGAAAACATATAAATCATAACAGTACTAAACACTTGTTCTAAAAATTGAAAACAAAACAAAAACAAAACCGACTAAAAAAAAAAAAAAAAAAAAAAAAATAGAAAGTGATCCTAGATAGGCGCATTTTGGTAACTTTACTATATGATTTTTTCAATTTGTTTATATTTACCTATATACTTATCTTCTAAGTCTACCTACCATAAAACCTCTTTTTCCCCTTCCAAGAATCGTAAGTGAGAGCCATTGTTCTCTATTTGCCGCTCAAGTGTGTCACTCTACCTTGGTTTTGCCCAGTTCATGGAAAAATGGGGAAAGATGAAGGGAATAATAGGGAAAGGTGAATGGAATTGTGGGGCATTAAGTGCATATATATATATATATCTACACACTCAAAAGTCCAATCATTTCAATTAAGCTCCGCCATTGCTTGCTTATTAAGGGAATTACAATGATTTGAATAAGGAGATAAGATACAACAACAACAACAATCCTTTATCCCACTAAGTGTGGTTGACTACATGAATCTCTTTTCTGCATTGCGTCCTATTGAGTGTCATATTTTCATTTGATTCTAATAAATTAAAACATTTTTTATACAATATGCCAATGTCTTTCTAGATTTAACGCTGCCTTTCTTAACATAATTTGATTATAAGACTTCTATTCTCCTAATCGGATCATCAGATGGTTGATGTCTTATGTGATCAAACAATCAAGACGATTCTCTCTAATTTTTTCCGCCACTGGAGCTACACCAACCCTATCATGGATATATTCATTTTGTATTTTGTCTCTATGTGTAAAGCCACCCATCCACTAAAGCATTCTCATCTCGACAACACTTAACTTAATTTTATGCTTCTCTTTTAAAGGCCAACATTCTGCGCCATAAAACATTGCAGGTCTCACAACCATCTTATAAAATTTTTCTTTCAGTCTAAGCGGTACTTTTCTTTCACACAATAGACCCGACATTCCTACACTTCAAACAATCAATTTGATTTTTACTAATAACATCCCCATTTATAACATCATCACTTTGAACAGTAGACTCGAGATACCTAAAGCGTTCACACCTTTTAATGATTTGATCGCTCATAGCTACAACTCTACCACTAGAGCTACTACTAAAATTACATTCTACGTATTCAATTTTAGTTCTACTTAAACAATAGTCTTCATACTCCAATGTAGACCTACATAACTCGAGTTCTCTCCTGAACTCTTTCTCTTGTCTTATCCACAAGAAGGATATCGTTAGCGAAAAACATTCACCAAGGTACATCCTCCTGTAAATGTTCAACTAGAGCATCCATAACTAAAACAAAAAAGTTGTGGGCTTAAAGTCGATCTCTGATGTAATCCAACTGAAATAGGAAAACATTTCATCAATGTTTCTGCTATTTAAATTCAAGTTACAACTCTAATATACATATCTTTAATGACTAGTATATAAATCATATCAACACCTTTCTTCTTAATAACTCTCCAAAGGATTTCTCTTGGAAGCTTATCTTAAACTTTTTCTAAATCAATAAAAATCATATGTAAATCCTCCTTATTCTCTTTGTACTTCTCCATCAATTCTCTCAATAAATGTATAACATTCATAGTAGACCTGCTCGACATAAATCCAATTCTCTCTAATATGTCTTAACCTATGTTCAATTATTCTCTTCCATAATTTTAAAGTATGACACATCAACTTAATTCCTCTATAATTTGCACACTCTTGGGCATCCCTTTATTCTTAAAAATTGGGACCAAAATATTTTTCCTTCGCCTCGCAAACGTCTTTTAGTTTTTAAAATAATATGAAAGAGATTAGTAAGCCAAGAAACTCACAGATCTTCTAAATATTTCCAAACTACATATGGGATATTAACAACTCCTACAGATTTTTCATCCTTGATTTTCTTTAAAGACTTCTCAACTATGTTTTACTAACGCAACGATAAAAATGAAACATTTTATTATTATTAACGACGTTAAGATCACTGAGGTCAACCATTTTTTCAGAAACATCATTGAAAACTTTATCAAAATAAGCCACCCATCTATGTTGAATATCTCTTTCTAAGAAAAACAATTTTTGATTTTCATCTTTAATACACTTTGGCTTGAGTTAAATCTTTATTGTTCTTTTCTTTTTGTTTGGCTCGTTTATACATATTTTTCATTCTCTTTTGTATCTAGTTCCTGATAAAGTTCATTAAAAACAAAATTTTTATCGTTACAAATTGTTCTCTAGACTCCCCAGAGTTATTTTATAGTTTTTTCAGTTCTCTAAGTTTTTAATTTTTAATTAATTTTTATAACTCTACTTATATTTTATATTTTTTTGGACATTATTATTCCACCACCAACTATTTTAATTTATAAACATTTTTCCTTTTGATTCTCCGAGTATATCTTTTGCTATTTGTTTAATAGTGTTTTTTATTTTATCCCGCATAGAATTTGTTTCTTCATGAACTTCCGAAATCTTAAAATTTTAAATTTTATTTATTAAAATAATTTTATTTGTGTCTTTTAGGTGTCCCAATTTAATTCTAGAACAACCATTCCTAGTATTCTATATTTTACAACTCTTTATCTTAAAATTCAGAGCTAATAATCGTTGTTGAGTAATTAAATTCTCACTTGGAAATGACCTTCTAATCTATACATTCTTGACGATCTCTTCTTTTCATAAAAAAATAATCAATTTGTGTTTTATTAGATCTATTATTATAAGTAATAATATGCTCATCTATTTTCTTGAATAAAGTACTAACAAGAACAAAATTATATGCTAAAGCATAATCTACTATGACTACCTTCTTCATTAATCGCTCCAAAACTGTAGTCATCATGAATATTTTTAAATTTTTCTACCACTTTACCAACATGTCCATTTAAGTCTCTTTCAATTAAAATTCATTTTTCAAGAGGTATAATCTCTATTAATTTTTCTAAGTCATTCCACAATTTTTCTTTAGAACTTATATTTAATCCTATTTGAAGAGCATAAACACTTATAATATGAAAATCTTAGTATCGACAACAATCATAAGAGCTATAATTCTATCACTAATTCTATTAATTTTTACAACATTATCTTTCTAACTCTTATCTATAATTACTAATTTTTACAACATTATCTTTCTAACTCTTATCTATAATTACTAATTTTACAACATTATCTTTCTAACTCTTATCTATAATTACTCTAACACCATTTATGGTGCAATTCCTACATGAATACTAAAGTTTACAACTTACGCTATCAATCTCCTTAAGCTTTTCTCTAACCCATTTAGTCTCTCGAATATTTAAGATATTTATCTTTCTTTGAACCAGAATATCTTCTAATTCTATTAATTTATATGTGAAAGTACTTATATTCTAAGATCCTATCCTAATTAAGAAGATAGGATAGTATAATTAATTTATGTTCAATTGATTTTTTAAATTGATTTTATAAAATCAAATCTACTACATATATAAAAAATAATCTACTATATGATTAGGATTTTTGGGAGATGCTAAAAATGTGGTATAATTTAAAAGCAAAATTTTTTGTTATCTTTCTGGTTAAAACAGTTATTACTCATTGGGCCTATATTATTTCTAGCCCTTCAGAACTTCATTGGATTTGTTAAAATTGCTGAAATGGCATATGATAACCTCTGGTTTGAGGATATCAAATCAGGATTCTCTTGAACCTCTGTTTCCAGCGATGTTAATTGCTTCCTGCAAATTGGACAACGATGAAGCATTGGTATATATGAGGATCTAACTACTAGAGTTGTTCATGTTTCCTTACTTATTTTTCCGATCTTGGAGGTTGCTGTAAATTAAAAATGAAGTAGAATTTTTTCTTGTGTGGAACTCTCCCTAACAATCAAATTTTAAACATTTATTTTGTTTTTTCAGCAATCCTACTAGTCCATATTCATTGACAATAAATTTGGTAAAATCAAAGTTGTGAATTTAAGGAATGGCTCAATGCGTTTGATTAATTTTTGTTATTGTTTTTGTTGTTTTGATAGAAAGAAATTTGAAGGTAAACATATATTCTTATGGTCTCTGATATCTGTGAAATTTCAAGCGGGATAGAGAAGGGATTCACCATCCATTTTTGTTTGAGTTGACTAAAATTTTCACTTGTTCTCTCTTTCCTTTTACTATGTTGACTTGCTTGAAGATCTATCTAAACCTGACCTTCCATCCAACTTGAACATCTGGCAGTCATATGATTTTTTCTTTAGGACTCCTAAACATGGCTACATTAGAGTGATGGAGTGCTTGATTACAACATGAAATATGGTGCATTTATTAGAGATAGGGAAATTTATGAGGTCAGACTTTTGTATTGTACATTTTTGGCCAAATCTTTCGTATGCAACTTGTTGTCTGTGGGAAGTTAATATGATTGTTGCAAAGATCATACTTTGATTCCTCAAGTGTCTAAATTTCATGTTAAATAATATCTTAGTTCGTTCTAAACTTAAGTATAGAAACCTTACCATTCACGCCCTAATTCTATTGTAAGCTTTCTTTTTTAATTTGATGTCGTTTAGTTCTAGTGCTTCTATTTGTTAGAGTGGTGTTGGTGTCTCCTGGGTTTGGTGAGGTTGGTTAGGCCTTTAGGGATCGGTGGGGCAGAGTTGGGGTTGTCTTATCCTTCTTTGGTTGGGTTGTCTTTATCTTAGGGGAAATTAGAAGTAGCCTGTTATTTGAGCTGTTGTTATCAAACAGTTTGTCATGTCAGCAGTTCAAGAAATGTGAGAAACATAGTTTAGTTTTGACTGTTATGTTTGAAATACATCACAGCATTTTGGGTTCATATCAAAAACCAGTTGCCCTGTACATGACCTCCTCATTTCAGTTGCCAATTAATGTGGAATGATTATGAAAGAAAATGTTAAAGCGAAGTAATACGATTAGAAGTTGTACAAAGGCTTCATGGAAAATGTTTTTATTCTATGTCACATTAATAATATGAGTGAAGAATTTGTATTCATAAGCTGACCCCAACTTGGCCGCTATCTTAACAATATGAAGACTTAGGATTCGTAAAGTTGAACCTAACTAGCTGGGATAAGAATAATGATCATGGTGATATGATTTCTCTCGTTAGCAAGGAAAGCTTTTTTTTTTTTTTTAGTATATATTGATTGGCTCAATCATTACTTAATGAATTTTTTTGCTGCATATTCACCTCGGTTTTTTGCTATTTGAGATACTTTTTACTACCATTAGGAAGTTATGTTGCTTGACTTATCTTTTTAATATATGGCTTCAGTTTTTTATTTTATTTATTCTGGTTTATGGATGCATACAAACAACACAAATCCATTTCTTTCTTTTTTTGTTTTCTGTATATGATTTAATATGAAGTTTCATATGATAACAATGTTTGACATATGCAGATACGGTTCGAGATTTAGCTGTTCTTCCAGATTTGGGGATCCTTTCTGCATCACATGATTCGTGAGTTTCGGGAAGATTTCTGCATTTTTCTTGTGGTGGCTAACTAATGGGTTTTACTTATTACTGCACGTTAGGTCTTCATACTTTTGTATATTTAAATGATTAGTTTGTTATAGTTTTCATTTATATTTTCGTCATGGTGATTCTTGAGCGATTGGCTATTAAGGTGTTTTTCATTTGTGTGGTGAGGCATAAGCCTCAAATTTAAAAATTGTGTAAACTAATAAAATATTGTGTAAACTATAAAATATTGTATAAAATAACTTTAATATTCTAACATATTAACAAAATTAAAAGTAAATAAATAATATTCTGATTGAGTAAAAAGTAATAAATTGCATAAGTTTGAAGTAGCACATTAATTTTCTAATATCAAATTATAAAATAAAATGGGCTATACAAATATTAAATTATTAAAGTATACTAAGATAGTAAAATAAAATGCTTAAATATCAAAATCTAATAATCAAAATGTTCAACAAAAGTCGCTATCATACTCATACTGCCCCTAATTAAACAAGAATATAATAAATCATTAACATTTGAATTTTTAA
>NEWO01000065.1:2120607-2171465 GCA_003013225.1 Phalaenopsis aphrodite
TATTTTTCTATGGCCCCCTTCATGGTCATTCGTAGAGGCCATGACCAACTTTCCTCTTTTTCGGCTATCATCATCTTCTTCTCTATTTTCTTGTTTGTAGTGTTATTGATTAAAAAGACTATTAGAGTATGAGGGAAAAAAATATAAAAAAAGTACCCCTGATATAGACGCTTGAACAGGAGTGGATGTTGTTGTACAACCATTAGGTAGACATTCACTTTGTTGTTTTTTGGTTGTAATTCTTTGATGTGAATCTCATGTAAGATTAAAAAATGTGGGTTGATCGTGAAATTAACCAGGCAAAAAAATTAATGCTGCTATTAATTGGCCTCAATCGAACAAGGCTTGAGATGGGGTTGGATAGCCTGCATGCATGATATCTCTAGTGTCATAATATTGTTCTATCGTTTTTTGGAGTGTATTAGATTTTGAAATTGTCAGGCCTCTGTACTAAATGCATTAATGATGAGCATCATTTCACTAATATTTTGCTCATTGCTATTATAGAATGGTTAAAATATGCTCTCAATTCAATTAGTTGTCTCTTGTTTTAATCAAGAATAAAATCAACTATAAAAAAATTTAATAGTAAATTTATTTAACCATGAATTATACTTATACAATTTTTTGTTATAGGTGTGGTGTGATAGTAGGTTTTTGGAAACATTAAGAATAAAGTAGATACAATGACACCCAAAATTTGTACAAGTAAAAAACTCTTACACGGTATTCATTGTTAAGTGCAATTTTGGGTTTTACAATGTAGGCTAATCTCTGATTACAAAGTTCTCCATTCAATTGATGGTATTCAAGTTAGTCAATATCTATCTTACATCTACCCTCCCTCTGTTTGAAATTTAGATCCATTGGCTCTACTTCAGTCTTTGGTTGTTCTCCAAATTGCTTAATAACACGATCTAGAAGATGTCACTTTACACGCTTCGAAGAATTAATAACTCGTGATCTTCAAGCTCTGAAATCTGAGATGTAAATGGGGGTTAGAAGAAGAAACAAATCCTCTGAATAAAGGATCCAAATGATCTAAGTAGTTGTTTGTTCATATGACTAGTTTATCCGACTATTCCTCAATACATCTAATTCATTACAATATAACTTTACATTATTTATATAAATTTGTCTCACCCAATGCTCTTTCCACTTATATTTATTTGAATTTTTATAGATAGAGTCTATATTATAATAAATCATACATTTATAATATCAAATTATACCTAAATACAAGTGGTTTATTTGAGATGTCATTATGGTAGGGTACATGCAAGGTCGGTTGACCCACATGTAGTTGCTTCCAGTCTCAAATTTGCATGAGGTGAAAACATTCAACCATATTTATCCTGCTAGCTATTATAGCTTATTTGAGCTCTCTATGCATATGTCCGGTATGGCCTAACCTAATGAATAGGTGAAAATTCCTTCAAATTTTTTAAACAAAAGTTGATACTGTAAATATATTTTAGAATTGGATGTATCAAGTATTAAAAACATTCAATAATATATGGACTAACACATTGAATTAATTGTGCAACAGCCAGTTCATATGAGTCCTTATAGAAAGTTCAATGTGGCTAACACAATAGAATATATATGTTTTTTTGCACGGGCCTAGCCCTTAATAAAAATTGAAATGATATGAGGATTATTAGGATGATGATATATAAATTTAGAGATTGGGCGTGAATCAAATATTTCATCACAACAATCAGGTCATATGAGCCATCGTAAGCGAGTTTAAACAATGCTACGCTCAACTTGAGCTTGTCCATCTACCTGCGAGTTTAAGTTAGTACATGTATCTTGCAAAATGATTATCATCTTCTTGACCAATAAGTGAAAGCCATTCATTTGTGGTGATCATTGCTCAACTAAAGCGGTTAGTATTTGATGATCTAAGCGAATAAATAGTAGATGTCAAAGATTCGTAACGCTTATGATTTGGTGTGCCTTGATGAATCATGGATATTTAATCGATTATTGTCTAGCCATTAATAGATGACTGACAACCTCTAATATTATACTTTATTTTTAGAAATTAGTTAAGAAAGAAAAAAATTAGTATGATAAAGCGAGTAAAGATGATTATCATATTAGGATGTTTAGCTAGATGTAAGTCTCATAAATGAGAAATGCTTGGAGGAAGCTCTTGTGGTAATATGTTTGAAGTACTTACTATTTTGCTAGTATTCCTACTTGAGATTTCCAAATCCCGCCACGACTACCTTTTGTTGACATTGTTCTTAACTTGAACTTGAAATGAAAAGATTGTTTTTTACTGGAATAGTAGTGAGTGGTTTGAGGGAGTATTTAAAGGTGAGATTTTTCAAAAAAAAAAAGGGTGAAATATAAGCCATTGTGCGGTCACATCGATTATTGTTAACTAATGTGGAGGGCCAGGACAATCAATGCACTTGTGGAGCAATACAAAGCTATTTATTATGATTAAATCAGTTTATTGCATGATTATATTTTTTTTTCCAATCATTATGACATAAAATAATATCAAATAATTTTGATTTTTTTCGACAGGTGCAAACAAATAAAGGAGAAATCCAAAGCCATCGCATACTCTAATATTGTGTAGTTAGCTCGGTCACTATTGGCTGAATTGGCGGGTCAGGACAATCAATATACCTGGAAAGATCTAAGGTCATTTATTATAGTTAAACAAGATTAGTGCATAATTCGGTCTTTGTTATGTCGCTACAAAATATTAATTTTGCTTACCATATTGAAATCAAGTTTGGTGCTTTTAAATATGCGAACAATAGCATAATACAAGATCATTTAAGGATATTACAAATATTTATTTTAGTGTAGTGCTCAATTTGTTAGCATGAAATTTTCACTAGCTTGGATAGCTAGATGGAACATGGCTAGGATATTTTGATTTAGATTAACCAATTAGTAATTGAGTTCTAAGATTTTCAAATGATATTGAAATATCACAAGTTAAATACATATCTTACTTTATTGCAATAAGGCAAACATTATAATGTTACAACTATCTTGTAGTGTTGTAGCTATTGGTATCTATTGAGGTTGATTATGGGTTAATCACAAGGAAGTGTTATTAGGGTTGAAGGACTAGGTTTGTGGATGATTTTTCGATAACATGAAGTAAATCATTTGAGGATGCTCATTACACGATGCGTGTGGCGCTGGAAGATGCATAGTCATGTTGCAATTGGGACTCCATGGTTCTTAAAGTGGAATGCATGCTGCAAAAGGGCATTGATGGGTCATGTTAAAGAGAGTTGTGCTTGATGGAATGTACATTGTGTGGGTTACAGAATGCGGGGGTTTTCTCAAGGAGGATGTGAGATCTAAAGCTAAGCGTCACAAGAGCCTGTACTAATAGTGGCAGTAAGCGCTAGATTAGGTGTGGATAAACTTGTGAAATTTAAGGGCAAGAACTGGTCATTGGTCCTGCCTGTGCTTACCACAATTGAAGAGGTTGTAAAATGAAATTTTGGTTGAATTGGGTTAAATTATGGGTTCACAGAGTTGTCTTGAATGACAATGTAGAGTAGCGATGCATTTCTCAGACTGGAACGGGTTTTCGAAGTGTGAAATAGTTGAAGAGGATGGTGTCTTGACAATTAAGAATCAAAGAGAGAAACAATTGAGTTTCACTCAGTACTAAATTGATGGATTAAGACGAAACTTTGCATACATGGAGTGATCTTTGTGCACATCTTAGATGTGGAGAGTCATCTATTAACCTCATTAAATATTTTTCATTCATCATCTAAACTCTCCAATGACATTTCAATGCTTATTTATATGGGGCATTTACATACACAATACACAATTCTTATGGATTTACGCATCTCATAACTAAACTTCCATTTATACATGCATAGCAATTAATTCTTTAATATCACATCAAAAAAACACTAATTACCACTTTTTAATAGTCAAATCTACCTTTCATACATTGGTAAAGTGCTATTGGTATAAATATGGAAGTTTAGGTGTGAGATACAGAAATCCTTGAGAATTGCATGCTACATCTGACTTTTTCTTATAGAAATAAAGGTTATGAGGAGAAGATCAAATTTAACTTCAAATGCAATCAAATGTAATCCTAACATATTATCAAAATCAAGCCTAATTTTGTCCAAAGAGTAAGTAAAACTAATAATACGAGAAGTACAACATGAAATTCAGCTAAATATTGTAATGGGATTAAAAAAAACTTGAAAATCGACAGCTTTGTTGTAATTGACCTAAGGGCACCTGGGATTTTATGAGCTGATTTGTCTATATTAGTGTGCTTTACTTTATCACTTTGTTATGTGCAGATGTGCCATTTATAATTTTTTTATTCATAATTATATCTGTGAAATAATACCTCTTTTTACATTTCAAATTATTACTACTATTGAATTGCAGCTCTGTGAGGCTCTGGGCTTTAACTGGAGAAGTTTTGATGGAGATGCTTGGCCATTCATCTCTGGTGTATTGCGTGGATGCACATTCATCTGGTCTTGTTGTAAGTGGGAGTGAAGACTGCTTTCTCAAGATATGGAAAGGTGGTTACTGTACTTTATATGAATTATTAAGTTTATCTAAGTAGTAAGTCGCCTCTCTTCTAGGTAAATCATATCAGTAGCCAGATACCAATTATTCAGAGTTGGCTTATGAGTCCCCCCTAATTCAAATTGGTAGCTTAAACAAGTTGCAAATAACTAATAAATTTAACCATTTCAAATTCATCGATGGAAATTACTTTTCTTTGGGAGAGTACATATGAATACATAGTTTTATTCCTTTTTACTACTCAACTAAAACGTGGACATTTTCCTCTGTTTTACGCTGAAATCTTTTCTAATCTTTTATTAAACACCATCCTACGTATGAAATGTGGTTGATTTTATGAGTAATACTGAAATATTTCTTGTTTATTTGGCTGAGATTCTCATTCCTCTTTTAGTCAGCACACTCAATGTTAAAATTTACAACAGTATTCCTATCTTTTATTGTATTTCCACTTTTTCATGTTTTATTTTTGTTGCTTGAATGACTGGCTGATCCTCATCCTTGAGGGAGTTGCTTTTGCATCCATCATGTAGTTGCACTTTTCCAACTGTTGATGATAACATTTACCTATGGTTTATTTTCCAAATTTAAGATGCAACTGTTTCAACTTATTTCTTATAGCTTACGCAATATGCAGTGCAGAAAATTGTCCAATTTTGAATGCAATTGTTGCCCATCATTTCTATGTCTTGACACGAGACACTATGTTCAGATACATCCTCTAAAGGGTTTATTTCAGCATTCATATATCTTCGACATAGCATTATCTGTTGCAATCATATATATAATTGAATCACAACTAAATGAAGGGGTAAGTTGTCAAATGAGTAGTTTTGTAAATTCATTTTTTTTTTTACTTTATTTGGTGTATGCCTTCAAAACTCATGTATCCGTTCTATTATTTTGAAAGCAAATTTGGTACCTTTTAGGGCTTCTAGAACGGGTTTTGGAAGTGAATTTTGTGGAGAGGTAGTTGTGCAATGGAAAGGGGAAGATAATAGGTGAGGTTGACGGCATTTGGAAGGAGACGAGCATTGTTCGACAACTATACAAGCTAAAAACAACAAGGTGGACTCCGAAACGATGAAGATACGAAGGTTGAGGAGGGTCCACCACCTATTTCCATGTAAGATACAAACACATCGTTTGTAAAAGGAAATGATACAATACTTCTATGAGTATAAAATAGAGAACAACGTTTCCGAAACAATAACAATCATCAAAGGTCTCCTAAACAAGAAAATAGCTAGATATAAATTGTCCTCTTAAGTAAAAACATTTCTTAGAAATAGAGAAATAGGAAGAGAATAAAAAAGGAAAGAAAAATAGAAGAAAATTTGTGGAAAATAGGAAATAATTAAAAAAGGGAGGTGTCGGGTAGTGTTTTGGCAATTGCAGGATCCATGTCACATTCCAACTGCCCTTTCTTTTGGGTTAAACATTATGCGACAGAGATAAATGACTCAGTCAGATACAATTTCTCCGATCTTCATCCCGACATATATAATTAAGACCCAATGGATAATTAATTAGTCTAATTCAATCGCCATAAACATTCATAATCTATTTCAAATCATGATTCATTCTTATTCACATATATTTAGAAGCATGCATGATAATATTACCAAAACATGTACAAAGCTACTAAAATTCAATATATAAAAATACATACCCAAAATTTTGTACCACTTTCAAAACCATACAATCCGAAAGCTGAACATATACGAGTGAGCTGCAATATCAGCAAAATAATCAAAATGCTAAAATAATATTTATAGATGCAAAAATGACAACATGCACTTGCAATCATAACTTATATGCATGTCAGCAATATATATTACAAATATGCTTTAATCATATTAAACATTTAAGGTAAAAGTCTTGAAATGCAATAAATAGTAACAACTGCAATCGTCACATATTTCATTCATTTGTATACAATCATGAGAATATCCATAATTATTTCATAATCAATAGCTATAGTCATAGGAATGTCATTTTTAATTGCATTGGCTTTGACCATATTCATTTCATTTTATGTTATTGGGTTGTCAGCCAACCCATATGCTAAAAGAGTCATTGCTAAAATAATATTTATAGATGCAAAAATAACAACGTGCATTTGCAATCATAACTTATATGCATGTCAACAATATATATCCCATATATGCTTTAATCTTATTAAACATTTAAGGTAAAATGCATTAAATGCAATAAATAGTAACAGCTGCACTATCGCATATTTCATTCATTTATATGCAATCATAAGAATGTCCATAATGATTTCATAATCAATAGTTTTAGTGTTAGGAATGCACTTGTAATTGCATTGGCTTTAACCATATTCATTTCATTTTATGTCATTGGGTTGTCACCAACCCATCAACTAAAATAACTATTGATAAATGTTGAGCCCCTTTGGCATAACAATTATAAAAAAAATATCATTGTAGCAATAATTCATCCCTTCTAAAATATCGGGAGTCGGGATTCCCATCATTCTTTGTCATTCGTACCTGTAGGTCATTCATATAATAGTCTACTTATTACAACACTTGTGACATTTCATTAGGCATATCCTATAGAAATCTTTCTTCAAATGCAAATCATGTATCATATGCATATAGAACGGTATATGAAACATGAAAGCCATATAAACAAAGTCAACAGATCCATAAAAGTAATAAAATCTTAAACATCATTAGTGTCCTCTTAAGTTATTCAAAAGTATGCAGAAGTTTCTAAATAAATTCATATATCAATAAATCACATAGAAATATCATGGAAATATATTCTTTTTAATTTAGTGCATGATATTTTGCCTGAAATAATGGAATAGCCTTGTGATGAGCTTCCTCAAGTTCATCTCGAACTCCTTGCCTAGAGTAAACCAATTGTAATCATAATTTCCTTAGAATTTCCATGAAATTATTAACTAAATTCTTAATTTAATCCAAATACAAGTTACTTTCTATTTCTCACCTCGATCGGATTTTATCACATAAACTCTCCCCTTAAACATTTCTTCCATTCTCATTCTTCTTCTTACCTATTTTCTTTCCATCCTTCCTCTTCTTTTTACTGTTTTCCGCTAACAGCCCTAATCAAACATTAAAATCAAATGCGCAGCTTTAGGTCGCATTTCCTTTTCCCACAAAAAGTAAATAGGATCTCAGAAATACTCCAATTTGGAGTAAATTGCATAAAAATATTGCAAGAAAGGAAAGAAATGTTTTAAATTGCATGGAAAGGAGAATCTACTTATAGATTTCTTCCTAGGACTTTTAACCGAGAGCTGTGGTTCCTCTTTCGCCATCTGCTCCGTTATGTTTGATCCCACTACAATGTCGGTATCGTAGAACTCACAAGGCTCACAAAAATGAATTGTGGGAGGGGAAAAATGAGGAATAAAGATGCTCTTAAGCTTGGTCTCATTAATTTCATCTAACTGTTACATGTTGCAGTAATTGGACTGGCTACAGTGCCGAGTGATTAATAGAGTTAATTAGGATTTTGTTAAGTTTAATTAAGATGATATTTTAAATTTTTATACCTCCCAATACATCTATAATTTGTACATGATGTTATATTTAAAATTGACCATAAAAAATGTAGAGATTTATGTAATTATTTTGGATGTATTTTGAGACAGAGACAACAACAACAAGCATTTATCCCATTAGTGTGGTCGGCTGAATGAATTCTTTTTCTCCATTGCATCAGATTGAGTGTCATATTTTCATTTAATTCTAATGAATTAGGATAATTTTTTAGAAAATATGCCCAGGTCTTTGTAGGTCTACCTCTTACTTTCTTAACATAATTCAAATCTAAAATATCTACTCTCTTAACTGGATCATCAAATGACCGATGTTTAATGTGACCAAACCATCTTAAACGTCTCTCTCTAATTTTGTCCACCATAGGAGCTACACCAACCCTACACTAATATAATAATTTCACATTTTATCTCTAAGTGTAAATCCACTGATCCGCCTAAGCATTCTCATCTCAACAACACTTAACTTAACTTTTATGCTTCTCTTTTAAAGGCCAACATTCAACATCATAGGGCATTGCAGGTCTCACCACCATCTTATAAAATTTTCCTTTTAGTCTAAGCGGTACTTTTCTATCAGACAATAGGCCCGAAGCATTCGTCAACTTCAACAAACCAACTCGAATTCTACTAAATAACATTCCCATCTATATTACCATCACTTTGAACAGTAGACCTAAGATATCTAAAGCGTTCACACCTTTTAATAATTTGATTACCCATAGTTATAAATCTATCACTTGAGCTACTACTACTTAAGTTACATTCCTTGTATTGAGTTTTAGTTCTACTCAAACGAAGTCCTTTAGACTCCAATGTAGACTTCCATAATTCAAGCTTTTCCAGAGCTCTTTCTTTAGTCTTATCCACAAGAAGGATATTATCAGTTAAAAGCATACACCTAGGTACATCCTCCTGTAAATGTCCGGTAAGAGCATCAATAATTAAAGCAAAAAATATGTGGGCTTGAAGCCGATCCCTGATGTAGTCCAACTGAAATATGAAAATACTTGGTCAATCCTCCTTTTGTTTGAAGACAATTAACAACTCTAATATGCATATCTTTAATGACTTGAATATATGTCATATCAACACTTTTCTTCTCTAAAACCCTCCAAAGGATTTTTCTTTGAACCTTATCATAAATTTTTGTAAATCAATACAAATCATATGTAGATCCTCCTTATTCTCTCTGTACTTCTCCATCAAACCTCTCAATAAATTTATAGCTTTCATAGTAGACCTGCCCCACATAAAACAAATTGATTATGAGAAATCTTTGTAATACGTCAACCTATGTTTAATTATATCCCATAATTTTAAAGTATGACAAACCAATTTAATTCCTCTTTAATTTGCGCACTCTTGTTCATCCACTTTATTCTTAAAAATGGGGACGAAAATGCTCTTCTTCCACTCAAGCATCTTTTTAGTTTTTAAAAATATGTTAAAGAGTTTAGTATTCATGGAAACTCCCAAATCTCCTAAATATTTTCACAAGTCAATTGGGATATCATCATGTCATATAGTTTTTCCACCATTGGTTTTCTTTAAAGCCTCAACTTCTTTTTTACTTTTGTTAAAGAGAAAATGAAATATATTTTTATACTTAGCAATATTAAGTTCACTAAAGTAGATCGTATTTTTAGCAACTTCATAAAAACTTTATCAAACTAACTCACCTATTTATGTTAAATATCTTTTTCTAAGAAAATCACTTTTTGATTTTCATCTTTGATACTTTTTATTTGAGTTAAATCTTTGCTTTTCTTTTCTTTGTTTGACTAGTTTATATATATATTTTTCACTCTCTTTGGTATCGAATATATTATAAAGATCACTAAAAACAAAATTTTTAGCATAACATATTGTTCTCTTAAATTTCCTATGGGCCATTTTATATTATTCCCAGTTCTATAGGCTTTTACATTTAAACTATTTTTTGTTACATATTGCTTATATTTTATCTTTTCTTGAACATTTTTATTCCACCACCAACTTTTTTATTTATAGAAATTTTTTCTTTTGAAACTCTAAGTATGTCTTTTACCACTTGTTTAATAGTGTGTTACTTTATCCCGTATAGAATTTGTTTTTTCACGAACATCACAAATCTTGAAATTTTGAGGTTTACTTATAATTTTTTTTTGGTGCTATTTATGTGCTTTCTTCCAATTCTATGACAATGATTCATAATATTTTTTTATTTTACAACTATTTATCTTAAAATTCAGAACTAATAATTGATGTTGATTATTTAAATTCTCATTTAAAATGACATTACAGTCTTTACATTCTTGATGATCTATTTTTCTCATAATAAAATAATCAAATTGTGCTTTATTAGATCCTCGTCTCTTTTCTTGAAAAGCATAATTAGCAATAACAAAATTATATCCTAAAGCAAAATCTAATATGAGTAACTTTTTCGTTAATCACATTAAAACCATAGTGGCATGTCCATCTAAAATCTTCTATCATTCTACCGACATGTTCATTTAAATCTCCTCCAATAAAAATTCTTTCTCCAAGAGATATCATTTGTATTAATTCTTTTTAGTCATTCCACAGTTATTCTTTAGAATCATTATCTAAACGTACTTAAGGAGCATAAGCACTTATAATTTTAAAAATCTTTGTCTCAACAATAATCTTAAGAACTGTAATTTTATCTTTAATTCTATTACTTTTTATAACATTATTTTTTAAACTTTTATTTATAATTACACCATTTCTAGTGCGACTTTACCTGAAAACCAAAATTTAAAACATAAGTTATCAATCTATTTAGTCTTTTCTCCAACCCATTTAGTTTCTTGAACGCATCATATATTTATCTTTCTATAAATCATAGTATCAACTAATTCCATCAATTTATTTGTGTGAGTGCCTACATTTCAAAATCCTATCCTAGTTTTAGTTTCATAGATTAACTTATTTACTTGCATTCGTTTGCAATGTGGGAACCCTTGCTTATTTGACACTACACCGGGGTGTCGGTGTAGCATTCCTTGCACACTTTTCTCTGTATTCAAGCTATGCAGTGTAACAGTTCTAGGGGGCGTCCTAGCATTTACACAATGATTAAAATGATTTATGTAATTTTTTTTTGACAAATTTTATGTTGATTGTCAAATACCTAGCACAACCCTCCATTTTTTACATCCGGGGCTTGAGACTCGACAATGACAGTGTTATTTTGGATGTATTTTGAGAGAGACAAAAAAAATTAAAATATTTTAAATTGACCAAATTTTACTATATAAGCCAAAATTGATTATATCTGTGATAGGGTTGGTGTAGCTCCAGTGGAGGGCAAAATCAGAGAGAGTCGTCTTAGATGGTTTGGTCACATTAAACACAAAATCTGATGATCTGATTTGGAGAGTGTTTTAGATTTGACTTCTGTTAAGAAAAACATAGGTAAACCTTGAAAGACTTGGGCATATTGTTTAAATAATGATCTTCATTTATTGGAATGAAATGAAAATGTGACACAATAGGATGCAATGGAGAAAGAAGGATTCATGTAGCCGACCCCATTTAGTGGGATAAAGGTTTGTTATTGTTGTTGTAAGCTGAAATTGGGTATTATAATCCACTCGTTGCAAAATACATGGACCACAAAATTGTGGGAAATCGAGATCGTGATTCTTCTTCTTTGGAAGGACCTAAATCCCACTGTAGGATGTTCCTACCTATAAAATACCTGTTGAGATTATCGTGGTAGCTTCTCACTATCCCTTCCTGGCTGTCTATCTGGGTTGACATTGCTGAATTCAACTAAAATTTGACACCCAAATTATTTCATCTAGTCTTTCAAAAATAGTCGAAGCTTTCTCATCTTTGACATATTGGACCTCTTTTAGTAGTGGCGGTTCTAAAGATAGACTATATGTTTGAAAATCTTGAAACTCTCTAATTTGGGGTTGTTCTGTTTCTGGTAACGACTTCTCAAAATTCATGACCCTCGTTGACAATCGATGTCAATCTTGTTGATGCTCCTATTAACACCTGTAAAAAGGTAGCTTGTGCTATCACATCCTCAAACTTTGTATAAACACCCATTACGTCAAAACTAGTGCCTTTTAGGGTAATCGACTTGAGTCCTATTGAAGTATCTCTCATAGGCTCAACATGAATCACTATCATCTCTCTCGTCAGCTACAAGATAGTACTCTTCTTTTGCATCCCCACCTTCAGTATCTCATATGTCACTGGCCATCTATTAAAATGTTCCCTGCTCAATGGAAGAAACACCCTCTTAGTTGGACTATCAAGCGTAACGTGGCCAAAACTTTGGTACTTGAAACAATTCTTAGCTAAGGTGGATTCATGAGTATTAGAGGCTTTCACCTTTTCATCACCCTTTGCGGGTTTTTTCTTTGGCGAGGTTGGCTCGGGTGCTTCACTGGGTGTACTTTTACTTTTTGATCCTGCAATTACATTTTGGCTAGAACGTGTGGCGGTCACTTGGTGACGTTATTGGTTCAAAATCTGCTAACCACAAGATTCCGTAGAAACGGTTTCACGGCATATGCTCCCACTTCACACAGGTTTCTTTTTTATTGTATAGAAATCAAATAATGTTACATGCGCTTTCAGTTTTTTATGTATTTAATCTTTTCCCTTTTTTTTTGCTGCTTGTTATGCAATATTATTGTCTCTTTGAGAATTCCCCTTGTACAGAGTTTATATATGAAGTTTGCAATCTTACGAATGAAAATGTGCAAATTAGATGGCATATGCATGCAGAGCATTGAGCACCCTGGGTGTGTTTGGGATGCCAAGTTCTTGGAGAATGGTGATGTTGTGACTGCTTGTTCTGATGGAGCTGTAAGAATCTGGACATTACATAGTGATCGAAATGCTGAACCTTTGGAGCTTGAAGCATATGCACTGAAACTATCTCACTATAAAATCGACAGGTACTATTTATCATGTAGAACTGTTTGATGCTCAAAAAGAATCAAAAACCATGGAGAAACAGTTGTTAGTTTTTGAGCTTTAAAATTCATTCTTGACATCATTGTGAAACTTTGTTTTAAATGTTTTTGTTTTTCGTTTGTTACCACTTCTTGCTTCTTTCTTTAATAATCATTTATTAATTCTAGGATACTCGTTTTGCAATTTGAAAGGGCATATTATTTGTTTAATTATGAACTAGCAAGAGGTTCAAAGAAATTTCATTGCGCATTAAGTATTCATGTTTACTCTTGGACCGAAAAAGTACTCTCCCCTTCTTCCTCCTGTCACCTTACTCTTCTCTCTCCACAATCCCCAGGAAGAAAGTTGGTGGCTTGAAGCTGTCAGATCTACCTGGTTTGGAGGCTCTGCAGATTCCAGGTTTTTGCCTTTATCTTCTGTTTGCTCCACCTTCATATGCTTCTCTAGTGTGAGATGCAGTTTCTTTTGCAGCATAAATGAAATTCCTTACCCTCTTTAGCTGCGATCAAGCCAATGTGTAGGATGGCATTGTTCTCTTTAGAGAAGTCCTTTGAGAATCTCTTCATCAAGGATGAGTGTGCTCCAGCTCCCCACAAAAGTGTTATAAGCGTTAGCCAATTGCCAAGAATCAGGGCAATTATACCAACAAGTATACCAACAAAATAATATCTGTAAGACAAAGAAATGGCTAATAAAAAGTTTTAAAATTCTTCACTAGCTAATATCCCCTAAATGAATCAGATTGTCATAGGAAGTATTTGAAGAAATCGGCACTCAATCCAATGATGTTTCTCAGATAAATCTCATAAACTAATAAATAATAACAAAGATGGCATTCAAAAATAACACTATTGTGTGATACACCATTATTAGTGGTGTGTATGAATGGAATGTATATCACAAACAATATATATTTCTAGCACTATTCAGTGGCATGAATTTCTCCAGTAAATCAATTAGGATTCAAATATTAGCATACTGGTAATCCTAGATACTATTTAAATCTGATTGTTTGCTAATTCTGGTAGCAAATTTTTTCACTCTTAAATCCGTAGGCTTTAAATTTTTTGTTAAATTTGTCTGCTTATCAACAACTTTATGCACTTTCACATTTTAACCAAGTTAGACTTTTTTGGTCAAATTATGAAGGTCTCAATGTCAAACTATTAGAAAATTATCAACGGCATGCTTATCGATTAGTCAGCCAATATTCAAAGGATTATGCTTGTATTACAAAATACTCTATCAAAATTTGAACTTGAATCTTGATTAATTACTATTATGAAAGCTAACCAACTGAAGAACACTTGAGGCTGCCCTTGTTTGGACTTTTGAGATCACGTTTTGTGTGAAATCGAAATTTCATGCATTTTTTTGCTGTTTTAGTGGGAGCTGCATGGGGAATGCGACAGAGAATTTCGCAAATTGGCGGAAGCAGTTTGTGAAATTCTGCCATTTATTACACGCATACCCCAAAATTCTTATTTAATATGTTATTATTACATGCATAATATATACATATACACATTAAGGCAAACTAGATGTCGATGTCGTCTCCCTCGCTCAACTCTGCTAGGGTTTTGACCCATGTCGAACCCTAGCAACCCTTATCGCGCAATATCTTTTCTTCGGTGTCCAAGCCGACGTTGTCTTCCTCTCCGTCGTCTTTGTCGTCTCTCCTCTCGCGTCTCATCGCCTCTGTTCGAAGCTGACTGCGACCTCTCGTCGTCTCTCCGACAGATTTCGTCGTTCTGTTCGACTACAACTCACAGAAGACGGACAGGAAGGGGCGTTTTCTCTTTTTGTCTTCCTACTCGACTCAGCTTGACAGCTCGATTGCATCGAGTTTTGGCCTCTTCGGTTCCTGACCTGCACTCTGACCAACTTGGCAGGGTTTCTAAGCTATGATGGAGCTTCCTTCTTCTTCAGTTGAACCTAACAAAACCCCCTTTGCCCACGTGGTGGGTAATCCTCAGGTGGAAACGACGGTTGTCTTCCCCTCAAGTTATAAGGAATATCGTGATGGTACAGGTGACTACGCATTTATTAAGAATGCAAGCAGGAAAAGTAGGAAATCAACACTCTTTTTGTCGGAGTTAGAAATTTCAACCCTGAATGACAAATTCAAGTTTGCTCTTATTGGAAAATTTCACTTGGGGCACTCACCTATGGAAGTTATCAGGAAAAGTTTTGATAATCTCAAATTAGCAAGAAATTGGAAAATGAGACTCATGGATGAGAGACATTGATTTAATTAACTGTGACTGAAGACTGCACTTGAATTTTCTCCAAAAAATATCTAAACACTGCAGGCAAATCAATGAAGCTACTCGAGTGGTTTCCTGATTTTGACCTTAATCATGAACCTCCTACTTCACCACTATGGTTCAGTCTACCAGGTCTCAAGCTACACTTTTTTCATCATCAGGTTCTTTACTCTATTGGGGCCATACTAGGGGACCCTATGAAGCTAGATCTACCGACTTTCAACTTAACCAAAACTTTTGTGGCCATAATACTTGTGGAAAGAGATATTACTTTACCTGATGTTACTGAAGTCTGGTTGGGCACAATTCATAATGGATATTGGCAACAAATCGTTTTGGAGAATAGACCGCCTTACTGTTCTCATTGTAAGATGTTTGGGCATACACTGATAAATGTCATAAGTTTCATCCTAATTTGAAATCTAAAGATCAAGTGAATAAGGATGGATCTAATCCCACTACTCTAGACATATTTGTTTCATCTGGAGAGAAAACTACCACAGGACATGTTTTGGATATCGCTAAAGATCAGCCACCTACCATCCCTGCTGAGAAGGTGCAAACCGATCCTTTACTTAACATCGCAGTTCCTGATGAAGAACATCATACTGCAGGTAAAGATCCAAAAGTGTTTATATCACTTACTGTTATTGAAGAAGACTCACTTACATGTCAAGACACACGGGAGTGCTTCATTTGATTCAATGAAAGATCAGCTGGTACAACAAGCAGTTACTTCTAATGTTCAACATCCTGCACATGTCCGACACACTTTAGACCAATCCACTAATCAGGCGAGCCAATCTTCGGATGAAGAATGATAGGTCTATTCCAGGAGGAAGAAGAAGACTGGAGGCCGACTCGAGCTTGGAAACTTAGTGGATGATACTTTGGTCACTACTGGCAATGACAATCATCTTACCCATTTATTATCTGGCTCATTTCCTAGAACTCGAGGTAGAGGCAAAGGAAAATTGGGTCGCTCTATAGCTACCTGATATAACGTTTTTTTGACATTTTTTGTTTTTTTATTTTGTTCTCTTGTATTTTTCTGTATTCTCTTTTTTGGAACCTTTTGTATGTGATGGTTATCGTGGGGGAAGGGTGTCATTCTTGGGCCCTTCCACACGATCTTTATGTATCCTTGTTTCCTTTTAATATATTAGCCTTAGGGCTTTGTTATATATAAATATATATTAGAAAAATACATGAGGGCAAATATATTAATACGAAAAAGATACAGAAATGTTGTATGAGGGGACTTAAAAGAATGTCCAACTCATACAATACAACACACACAAAATCCAGATAAAACAAAAATACAAAAAAGGTTGAAAACAAAAAAGCCATATAACGGCACAAAAGTGCTATAAAAAACCCACTTTAGTCGTCCTGTCTCTAGTTCTTGGAAGTGAGCTGGCTAACAAATTGGTAAGGTGTGTACCATTGCCCGTAGTAACAAAAGTATCATCCATCAGATTCTTGAGCTCAAATAGATCTTTATTCTTCTTCTTCCTCCTAGACGTGTAGACATGTCATTCCTCATCTGATGATTGACTCATTTAATAAGTAGATTTCAAAGGTGGTCGGATAAGTATAGGTCGTTGCACGTCTTGATACTCATGAGCCTGAGTAATATTAACATCTTTCTGGACCTGATGAGGTGGTTGTGAAACAGTAGAAATATTTCCACCTGTATTATCAGTGATATGTTCTAGGGCAGACGGGGTCTGAAGAACTCCCTCTACTCCACGATAGGAGGTTCCAAAGACGAGTGAGCTACAACTAGGGATTGAATGGTTGTCATATTGCCCGTCTGATCAGGAGGTGGTGGAATCACAATCTCTAGCTGAGCAGTTTGCTTTGTTGGTTTGAATTGGGGGTGTAGATGGTGACTTTGAGAACTGGAGTGTTCGAACATACGACAATTTGAACAATACGATGGAAAAATTTTAATCTCTATCTTCTGCCAATATCCATGGTGTTGTGTGCCCAACCAAATTTCCTCAGAAGCGGGTGAAGTGATATCTCTTTCAACAACGACTCTAGCTTTAGAATGACGAAACAGATTAAAAGTAGGAATGTACGTCTTGAGCGGCTTCCCAGAAGCTGAGGCAATAGAGTACAATACTTTTTGAGAAAAATAATGAAATTTCAAACCAAAGAGACGAATCCAAACCTGAATGATTGGCGGATCCTGCTGTGGGTCAAAATCTACAAACCCTTTCAAAATCTTCATTGTTCTGTTATCAATCCATATTATCATTCTAGCATATAAGCGCATGTAATCTTTTTCGTTGCTAATCTGAACAAGAATATGTTTCCCATCTACTAATCTAATTTTTCATTCTTCAACAAGATGCATAAGTTCAAATTCTTTGTGAATGAACTCCATTTTGGGATGACTATATAAAAATTTCCCAACCAAATTCAGACGACATGAGGAAACAAGTTGAATACCTTCAGCTTCTGTAAAAAAGAAGGTAGACTTCCCATTCTTCCTACCAGGTTTCTTGATATCCTCCGCCCACTCAAACGAAAGAGCAAAAGATGATTTTTGTGTGCCTGAAGCGTGGACACTGGCAAGGGCAGCTGCATATGATTTACCCGAAGCCATCCTCAAGGATAGGTATGACGTTTAGAGAGGAAAGTAGACGAGGAAAAAAATGCGTCAAAATAACCGAAAGGGACGACACGGTGAGACGGGCCGAGCGTAGAGAACAATCGCGATCGCGAGCAGCGCGAGATTGAGGCGCAAAATACTTGAGCGGCTAGACGAGCCGCGCACGAGCAGAATCGAGCGCAGAAACACTCGAGCGGGAGACGAGCCTTGTCTCAGAGCCGGAACGAGGGAGAAAAAGAGCTGGAAGTCTACGAGAGGAAACACGTGAGAGAGAGAGAGAGAGAGCGAAGCCGTAAACTGTTGCTAGGGTTTGCCTAGCAGAGCCGAGCGATGTGCGAAAACTATATATATATATATATATATATATATATATATATATATATATATATATATATATATATATATATATCTTTGCCAAAATAAAAATTTCATTGATGGAAAGAATATATAAAGGTTTTAGTGAGCGGGTGTTTGGAACGCACTCACAAGACATACAAGACTCAAAAAGTAACAAAAAAGTACAAGTATACAAAAAAATGGACAATTTTTCCCAACAAAGGTAAAAAATGGTCCACTAGAGAGCTTAATCATGATAAGTGGGCTTTCCTCTATCTGGTTCTAGAGAGGGAGTCGAACACCAAACTGTAATGAGGGCTTCCACCTAAAACGAGCAAATCATCATTCTGTAAATTCCTGAGTTCATTTAGTTCTTTTTTCCTTTTCCTGGTTTTGTAAATTTGTCAATCATCTTCGAAGGGTTGTCCGAGCTTATCACTAAGATGATCATCAATGGGGGCTATTTCTACCTATTGCACACCTTGAACTTGGCACTCTGCCATGGTTTGAGGGCTCTGAACATCAACAATAATTGTTTCCATAGCATATGGAGCATCATCTGGCGCCAAAAAGAGAGTTTCCTTATTTTCGACAACATGAAGGGGCTGAGGTAGTGAGGGGTGCTCTTCTTAGGCAAAATCAGTGGCGATGTCCTCTTTAGTTGCAGTTTTCACCATATCAGCCGATGGAATTGGTGATTCTTGAGTTGTTTGGCGAGGTGCTTGAGGTTGGAGTTTCAAATTAGGGTGGAGTTTGAAACATTTTTCAAGTGGGTCCAAACATCTTAAAATGGGTGCAACAAATAGTATGGTCTTTGTTTCATGATAATCTGTTGTCGATACACTTTGTGTAGTGCTAAGCCAAATTTTTTCAATGTCAGGTAAAGTGATATCTCTTTCCACAAGGATCCTGACAACAGAAGATCTGATGAAATTATGTCTAATTTCATTGGTCTCCCAAGCATGCCCCAATAGAATAAAGGACCTGATGATTGAAAAGATGCAACTTAAGTTCAGGTAACTTAAACAATATTGGTACTGTATGTGTTTCTTGGTTTGGATCAAATTCAGGATACCACTTGAGCAACTTCATAGTTTTTCCTTCAATGGTGAGGTATTTTCTGGAGAAAATCCTAGTATAGTCTTCGTTTGTAGTCAATCGTATCATCACATGTTTTTCATCAAAGAGACCAATCTTCCATTGTCCTACTAGTTTGAGATCCTTAAAAGCTTTGCAAATAACCTCTATTTTAGGATGCCTCAACTGAAATTTCCCAATGAGTGTGAAAAAATAAGGGCAGCTTTACCACCCTTCCTACAAGTTCTTTTATCAAACGGACGATCGAATTTCCCTTCAATAGAATCATGGTAGATCTGAGGAAACACCTAATGGTCGACAACCTTCTCAGAGTCTAGACCCTTCCAAGCGCCTCAACAAAAAATTCTCTTCCTAGGTTCTGATTTGAGAGAGGAACAGTAGTCCTAGAAGCAACGGTGAAAAAATAAAGAAAGGGAGAAACAATAGTCATAGAAGCAACAATGCAAAACCGAGAAAGAAATGGGGAGTTGAAGTTGAACTGGAGTAGAGGATCGCGCTGCTGTCGAGCTGAGTCGAGGAGGAAGGTGAAGGTGAAGGAGGAGCTTCGGTCGTGTCCTAGCTGAGTGTTGAAGAAGAAAAGTAGTGCGGGACATAAAATCTAAGAAATCGAATCGAGCCTCTGTTGCTGGGAGAAGTAGTGGCTGAAGTTCGTGCGGAGGGGGACAACGAACCTGCAATGAGGAAACTGCTTCAATGCGAACCTCTGCCCTTCTTCTTCAAGCACGACGAAGCGACGGACATGATACGTTCTCTACCGGCATAAAGGTATCGAGGGCTACTCGAGTCGCCATGTCGCGACCAGAGTAAACCCTAGCAGAGCAAAACCCATCGAAAAAATTATATATATATATAAGAACTAATATATATATTAAGATCGAATGACCAGAGGCTCTACTTTGGTTTCGCCTCATGGTGAACTCGGGCGTCTGCTTTGTTGATTCTTACTTCGTCGTGCTCGAAAGAGAAGGGGTTCGCGCCTCAACTTAGTCTGTTTCTTTCTTCGTCATGCTGTTGTGGTGTGTCGGGCTTCGTCTGCTGTTGCGGTTTCATCCTTCGTTGTCCTCATCGACTATGCTCGTTGAAGGAAGATTTCCGGCGACTTCCACACTGATTCACATGTTCCCTTCCTTCATCTGTGCTCGAACCAAAGGGCTTTCCTCTGCCCTGATCCTTGTTGCCCTGTGTTGGATTCGTCTTTCGCTCTCAGCACTCTTCACTGTTTCTAACACCTCGCCTCCTTCATTGGTGATGACTACGGACAGAACTTATGTCGCTGCCCTTGCGGGTGTTCACACATCAGGTACTCCTAGATCGTGTTTGTTCCCGCCTTCCTTTGCGTTGGCGGAGGGTTTCTAGTTTTGTTTCATCAAGAAACCTGATAGGAATAAAGGAAGAAAAGCTAGGAATGAAAGTAAATATTTGATTTCTCTTATTCCTTCTCAACGAATTGATTTGATTGATGGATAGTAGGCATGCAAAATTTTGAGGGGAGGTAATTTTGAGTTAAAATCATTACTTTGTGAATTTTTTAATATAATTAAGTTTAAAAAAATAGGAGCTTATTAAAATGTGATGTTTTGGTTGAATTCGTTGTGTATAAAAGATCAAAATTTTGAGATGAGGACAATCAAGAATTTTGTTGAGAGGAATTCATAAACTTCGGTGAGACATTCAATTTCCGAAATAAGAATCAAACAGTTCTTAGGTCTAACTTCTGCAACTTGTTATAAGTATATCAATTTGTTATGTGCATATTTGAAAATTTTTCTTCATGTTGAGGTTATTTTTATAATATTAACAAGGTTTTAATCTCGTGTTTATGATTATTTTTTGTAATGAATTAGTACATTGTTTTAGAATTTAAGTTAAGATAAATTCGTTTGATATAATGCATTGTTAAATATGTAATGGTAATTATTTCATGTAATGCAAGCCTCTCATGCTTGTTAGTATACTTTGAATGTTAACAAGTACATATCCATACTAATTAAGTGAATGCCTTTAAAAATAATTTAATAGGTAAATAATATCAACGGAATATGATGCATGATTGTGTGACGATTTAAGTGGACTATATTTTTGTTCGCTCATGCATGATTAGTAAAGTCAGGATGAGTATTGGTGGAAAATATGTCTGCCTGAATTGTCTCTATTATATATTTGTTAGGTCTTAAGCGGGTTTAGTAGAATGTGATTGAAATTAGTATTAGAACAAATATTTGAATTACACTTCTTAAGGAAGCCTAGTTGAATTTAGAGTCGAACAGGGAATGCGATTAAAAATTGAATTTAACTATTATAGAGCTATAGGTTGAAAATAAGTCTGTCTGAATTGTCTCGATTATACATTTGTTAGGTCTTAAGGGGGTTTAGCGGGGTGTGATTGAAATTATTATTGGAACATATGTTTGAATTACACTTCTTAAGAAAGCCTAGTTGAATTTAGATTCGAATAAGAATTGAGATTAAAAATTGAATTTAACTATTATAGGGTTATAGGTTGATTTGATTTGGGTAGTTGATCAAAAAATTGAGAAGTAATTTATGCATGACATAATTTTTATATGATATTGCGTTAAATAAATAAATTGATGTCATTAGAGATAAATGTACCTTGAGAAATACCAAAAATAATGAACTGTCAGTCGTTCAGACCTACAATAAAATTGTAAAACCAACTTGCAAATGATTCTTATAGGATTGAAATTTAGGAAAAAAATACAAATGAGGATGTCTGACCTAAAGAGCTGCATGTTATACAACTTCCTATAAGTTTATCAACTTGGTATATACATGTGTGACAACCCAAACTCTCACCCAACAAGGTATTGTTCGCTTTTGCCCAGTGGCCTCATGGGTTTGCCTCGTTGAATTAAATTCCAAGGAAGCCATCCATCCCAAGAGTACTCCAAGGAGAGCACGCTTAATTTTGAAGTTTCTAATAAAATTCCACCATTATATCAAAAAACATTTTAATGTTTAAGAGTTCAGCTTCAATCTACATAATGAGTTTCAAAATCACTCCCACTTAAATACTTGTCGTCCTGGTCAGTGCTCTATACCCATAATCATGCACCAGACATGAGATTCTAGAGGCGATCCCCTATGGATTCAAATGGATCCGACCTTATAGCACTTTATTCCATCTAGGGTTCAAGAGGTGGCTCCCGTAGCATATTATATTGTTCTGTATGACACTCAACTCTCATCTTCCGGTTGGTGTAACATGCTCTGACACCATTTTTGACCGCCCGAACTCTCATACGTTAAGCTATTGTCTGCTTTACGCCTAATTGCCTTACAATTTTGACCCATTGGTGTAACATCCTAGTAGGTCGCCCATCATAGGAGTGTTCCAGCATGAACATGCTTAATTTTGGAGTTTCTAATGAAATTTCAATTATTCCACTAAAAAGCTTCTCAATGTGTAAGAGTTCGACGCCAATCTATTTTAAGAGTTTCACAATCTCCCTCATTTAAGTATTTGACGTCCCTATTAGTGCTCTATACCCAGAATCATCCACCAGGCAGATGAGATTCTAAAGGTGGTTTAAGAGTTGGATCCCACCATGTAGCACTTTGCCCCATCTAAAATTCAAGAGGTGGCTCTCATGGCTTAGCACTTTGTTTTGTATGATATTTGGTTCTCATATTCTTGTTGGTGTAATGCTCTAAGATTATTTGTGACAGCCTGAACTCTCAACCATCAAGGTATTGTCCGCTTTAGTCTTGTGGTCTCACAATTTTGACCCATTATTGTAACTTCATAGGAGGTCACCCATCCAAGGAGTGCTCCGGGATGAGCATTTTTAACTTTGTAGTTTCTAATGAAATTCCATCGTTACATCAAAAGACGCCTCAATGTTTAAGAGTTCAACTTTCAATCTACTTAAGGAGTTTGACAATATGTGTATATAAATTTCTTCATATTGAGCATATTTTCATGCTATTATTTAGGTTTAATTCATTTGTATATGATTCACTTATCATAACGATTTTACGATATATTTATAAAATTAAAGTTAAGATCAATTATTAAGATATAATGGTTGATTAAGTATTTAATAATTGAATAATACATGTCACACTATATTTTTGATGTATACTTGTATTGTTTGAATTTTAACAGGTATATATCCATTTGTAACTAAGCGCATCTGGATAAAGTATTGTAACATGTAAATAAAGATTAGTGAAATTTTATGTGTAATTTATGAAGTTTTAGACTGATTAATTTTTGCTCATTCTTTCCTAATGTGTAAAAGTCAGCATGCCTGTTGGTGGAAAATGACTGCTTAAATGATCTTTTTCTATTGCACTACTATTGGGCGGGAGAGGTGTCTAATGTGTATGACATATTATCTGTTTTTTTTAGTCATTATTTGGCATGGCAATATAACCTTTTCTTTACTTAATATTAAAAACTTCTAATGGTTACTGCAGGCACGACTAATGGGCAAACTAAAGTTATCAGAGAAGGGGATATTGGTGTTGCTTACTCATGGAATGCAAAGGAGTATAATTGGGATAAGGTATGTCCATTTCAAAATATTTGGATTTATTTACTTGTTTTGTTCATGTTAGGTATTTTTTTTATTTTATTGAAATTTGGATAAAGTAATTTATATAAATTTTAATAAGATTCTTTTGTTGTTTATTTTTTTAAAATTAGATCTTTTTGCTTAAAAAATTCTCAACTTTTTAGATGTTTGCAATTTTTTTTAAAATAAGTTTTTTTTTCCTCCTTTCCCAAAGTTCCATTACCTAAGTTTCAAAGCCTCTTTCATCTGCAAGCTCCAACTTCTCATATTCTATATCCGATTTCCTCTAGCTGGCCTCAAACATGAGATCCGTCCCCGAGCTCATTCTTGTATCCCCAAACTCTATCGTAGAGCATCTTATGTTGGCCCCGACATCATTCTCATTCTCCTTGATAGTGTACAAATTGCATTAAACAAAGGAAAAGATATACAAGTGGTACAAAACAAGAAACCTAGTCTACAAAAACATGGGCTCGGTCAAAATCAACAAAAGAGAATAGGAAGTGGGAACTGTCCAACTTCCCATAAAAAAACTATTATGTATTCCCCTATGTGCACAATTGTGTGCAACTGTGTTCTACTTTCCATCTTTTTGTTGAAATAAAACTTGCTTGATGGCAGTTAAAATAGAAAAGACTTATGTATCCTATGGCCTAGCTCTGCAAGTATCTTTGGACTTTGTTGAAAGAAGGTGCTAATGCTTTGTTTGTTGCTTTCAATGATGAGACCCTTGACTTCATATATCCACGGCTTTATAAGATGTTTGACGGAGTTAATAGCCCGAACTTCCACTTGAGCATTATCCCAATGTTCAATATATGTTCCTGCTGCCAAAAGTTCAATTTTTTCATCCCTTATGGCAATGCCACCGATATAGGATGGTCGTAAGGCTCCACATTAATTTTGAGCCATTTTGGAGAGAGAGAGAGAGAGAGAGAGGCGCGTTCATGTAAGTGTCTCATTGCTCTAGAAGATGGAATTTATGTTTTGTGGTCATAGCTTTCAAAGCATTGGAAGCTACGATAGTTCCTTTCGACTTTCAGATATAGAAATGATTTCAATAATTTTGTGTTAAGTGTTGGAATTGGGATCAGGTATTGTAATAACTAAATTTTTAATATAATATTCATAATAAATGTACTTATAATAAATATCAAATAAATAAGGAAAAGAAATTTTGAAACGACATGAGTAACCATCCATGTGGTTCTGCTTAAGAGAAGAATGCCTCTTGCGAACCCAAATGAAATAGATGATCAGATCAATAGAGCAAGCGTGGGAGAAGGAATGAGGCTTTCTCGTGTGGTTCTCATACCAGGGATTTCGACGCTCCTGTAGAAGGTTGACACTAAGTTCTTCGTGTACGAAGGAAAGAGAAGTCAATGGCTTGCAGGAGTGGAGAGCTGTGCGAGAGTCGAAACGAAAGCCCCAGCAAGCCTCGTTGCTTATTGTTTGAGCGATGATGGAGAAGAAGGGAGGAGGAACGACTTTGCGTGAAGGTTTGAGCAGAGAAGAAGAATATGTCGAGGTGCTTCGCATGCGATGCCACTGTCGAGCTAAATGCGTTATGCGAAACCCTAGCCAGCATCCATAAGCCGTGCAACTTGTCTGCGAGTGAAGGAAGACAGGAGGAAGGAGGGAAGCAGACGACCTCTCATATTCTATGTTGAAGTGGAGACTTGTTCAAAGGATGAGTAGGAGAAGCTTTGAGCGTGCACGGGTTAAGAGACGAAACAAGGAATATAAGGTAAGAGTAAAGTTTATTTATGTTAAAGATTTTATTTTAACTAATAATTTTGTATTAATGTTAATATTATAATATGAATAAGGGATTTAAGAAAGTTTGATTCAAAAGATTAGGTCATTGGATTATAGATTTTATAAGGAGCAAGAAAGAGAACAAGTGGAGGTAATTGTTTATGTTTTTATTTATAAACCTATTTTTATAGCATTATGTAGTTATTAATTTTTGTGAGTAGAATTGAGAAGAATATTTGGTTCAAGTGAAAAAAAATATGAGTATATATATATATATATATGGAAGAAAATGTCGTTTGCTTTATCGAGGCAAACCCTAGTCTCTGCTACCTGTAATTCTAGGCTCGTAGAAGAATGGGAGTACTCTCCTCTATTCCGTCGGCTGCTTCGTTGAGCTGCACCTGTGCTCACTGCTCGCTCTGGGGCCGATCGTGTTGCGCCTGCTCGCTGTAGGATCGTTCGAATTGGCCTGTGCTCACTGCTTGCGTTCTGCTGTTTCAACCAATACACACCTGTTTCTTCCGTTCTGCACTTGTTTCTGCGGGTTTGACGACCCGACGCGTGTCCATTTGCTTCTGGTCGCGCTCCATTGGATTGGACCGCTTGGTTTCTTTGGCTTTTGCATCTGCGGGCTGAAGGATCGTCGTTATGGCACTTCCTTCTTCTTCGGTTGATCCCGACAAAGCTTCTTTCGCCCACGTGGTAGATAATTATCTTGCGGAATCTACTATTATCTTCCCCTCAAGCTATAAAGAATGTCGTGATGGTACGAGTGATTGCCCCTTTCTTAAGAAGATAAGTAGGAAGAGTGAGAAATCAAATATTATTTTTCTCTGATTCAGAAATTTCAACCCTAACTAAAAAATTCAAGTTCGTTCTTATTGAGAAATTTCTGTGGGGGCACCCACCTATGGAAGTTATTAGAAAGAGTGTTGACGATCTCAAACTTATAGGCAAGTGGAATGTGAGACATGTGCTGATTCAGTTAACCCTAACTGAAGATTATGCTCGGATTTTCTCTAAAAAATATCTCAACATTGCAGACAAGTTAATGAAGTAACTCAAGTGGTTCTTGATTTTTGACCCAAATTATGAGTCTCCTACTGTTCCGGTATGGATTAGTTTACCTGGTCTCAAGTTGTATTTTTAGGATTTAGGGTTTAGGGTTTGAGATCTTGATAGACTGATCTAATTAAATAATGCATTTCTATAATTAATTATATTGTGGTGGCAGATGCATTGAGTAGGAAGGCTTCACGTAATGTGAACTATTTGATTACTCAGCAGGAGCAATTACTTAAAGAGTTGGAGAACCTGAAGCTCTCTATAATTAATTATATTGATGACGACATGATTCAATTAAATTAGTGGACTATGCAAGCCACTTTGAAAAATAGAATTTAGAATTCATTAGCCAGAGATAACAGTGTTCAGAAAATCCTGGAGCTAGTTTAAACCATACAATTTGGTGAAGTATGTGTTAGATTAGGATGACTTGTTGAAATATAAATGTAGGGTTTATGTTCCAGATATCGATAATTTTAGACGGGAAATTCTCGAGGAGGCACATTTATCTGAATATATTTTTCATTCAGGTGGTAATAAAATATATCAAGATCTCAACGAAATATTTTGGTGGCCAGGATTGAAGATCAATGTAGCAAGAGTTGTGGCTAAGTGTCCTACATTTTAGCTAGTGAAGGCATAACATCATTATCCTTGAGGTTAGTTGCAGCCTTTACATATTCTAGTGTAAAATTGGAGTAGATTGCTATGAATTTTTTGATTGGATTGTCTAGATCACGTCCTTGTTTTGTTAATTGTTGGTAGATTGACTAAGTCTGCCCATTTCTTACTAAATAGATAGATAGATTTAGTTGAGAGATTATCTAAATTATATGTGAATCAAATTGTGAGATTGCATGTCATTAGCCAGAGATAACAATGTTCAGAAAATCTTGGAGCTAGTTTAAGCCAGGCAATTTGGTGAAGTATGTGTTAGATTAGGTTGACTTGTTGAAATATAAATGTTGGGTTTATGCTCAAATATTGATAAGTTGAGACAGGAGATTCTAGAGGTGGCACATTTATCTGACTATATTATTCATTCAAGGGGTAATTAAATATATCAAGATCTCAATGAAATATTTTGGTGGCCATGATTGAAGAGCGGCATAGCAAAAATTGTGACTAAGTGTCCTACATATTAGCTAGTGAAGGCATAAAATCATTATCCTTGAGGTTAGTTGCAGTCTTTACAAATTCTAGAGTAAAATGGGAGTAGATTGCTATGAACTTTTTTATTGGATTGTCTAGATCACGACCTAGTTTTGTTAATTGTTGGTAGATTGACTATCTAACTATGTGTTAGATTAGGATGAATTGTTGAAATATAAATGCAGGGTTTTTGTTCCAGACATTGATAATTTGAGACGAGAAATTTTAGAGGAGGCACAATTATCTGACTATGTTATTCATTCAAGGGGTAATAAAATATATCAAGATCTCAATGAAATATTTTGGTGGCCAGGATTGAAGAGCGGTGTGGTAAAAGTTGTGGCTAAGTGTCCTACATGTTAGCTAGTGAAGGCATAACATCAATACCCTTGACGTTAGTTGCAGCCTTTACAAATTCTAGAGTAAAATGGGAGTAGATTGCTATGAATTTTTTTGATTGGATTGTCTAGATCACGTCCTAGTTTTGTTAATTGTTGGTAGATTGACTAAGTCTGCCCCTTTCTTACTAAATAGATAGACAGATCTAGTTGAGAGATTGTCTAAATTATATGCAGATCAAATTGTGAGATTGTATGGAGTGCCAAAGTCTATTGACTCTTACAGAGATAATAGATTTACTTACAGATTGTGGAAGAAGATTTAAGAAGATTTGGGCACCAAATTGACTTTTTGTACAATCTCTTACCTTCAGACTGATGGCCAGTCAAGAAGGACTAATCAAACTTTAGAAGATCTATTAAAGTTATCTGTCATTTATTTTGGTAGAGAATGAGAATCATGTCTTTAATATAATTCTCATACAATAACAATTACCAGGCTAGTATTGGGATAACTCCATGTGAATCTTCGTATGAAAGAAGGTACACGACACCTTTTTGTTGGGCTAAAACAGGTTAACGAAATATCATTGGAGTTGACTTGGTTAATTATGCTACTGAAGAGCTTAGACTGACCAGAGACCGACTAAAGACAGTGCAGGATAGACCAAGAAAATATTGTGATGCTAAGCACAGACCAGTAAAGTTTGAAGTTGGAGAATTTGTATTTATAAATGTCAGTCCATTAAAGGGTTTGCAATGTTTGGAGAATACAGGAAAATTGAGTTGAAGATATGGATGTTTCAGTCCATTTTATTTTTTCAAATGAAATGTCCAACAAAATTTGTAACCTCACTGCTAATAGGCCAGCTTGGTCAACTTAATAATGGATGTTTGAAAAATAAAATATTTTTTTGTTGGGTATGTATCATGTTCTTATTCTTAAAAGTACTCAGGTTTCTTATACTCATTCCATGAGAACTCTGCATGTGATGAACAACTTAGAATTTCATTTGGCATGTTACCTTTTTTTCCTTGGAAATTAGAGCCATCCCTTGGCATGGTTTTGATTGGTTGAACTGTGGATGGTGGAAAACTAAGATGTTGCATATTTTATTCTGGCTAACCTTAAGTTTAGTTAGTCTTGTTATCAAACTCCCTTAAAAAGAAAATGTAAGTGCAAATTAATATATTTTTTTATCTGGCTTTTTTTATGATAAATTGTAGCTTGTTGCACGGATATGCGGAAATTCTATTGACAGCTTTCTATTCACCAAAATATGCAGAAGTTCTAGCACGTGTATTTTTTCATTATTGTATTTTATTTTTTCTTTTTCTTTCGGATCTGAAATAGTTCGCTGTGTTGTTTTTGGTTTCTTGTCTGGTTTTATTGTTTTTGATGCTGGTTTCATTTAATTCTTGCGTACCATCCAGGATAGTGTTATGATAGATGTACTCCTTGAGTTTTTTCCAATGAAAATTGCATTTTTTTTCCTGATCATTGTTTGTTTTTATTCGATATGGTCTCTTGGTTTCAATTTATATTTTCCCCTCCCAGCATTAATTTAATTTGCTATTGGCTACCTGGATGCATCAAGCAGCTGTGCCAACATATATGCTTGTAGGGTCATTTAATATTAGTCAACCCATTTTATCTCAAAATATGAGGAAACATAAGAGCTTTTTGGGTCTTGGAAAGGCAAGTTTCATAATGGAAAGAAGCATTGAAGTTGCAGTGAGTGGAAAGAAAGAGGTAGAGAGAGAGAGAAAAGGGTAGGGAAGGTGCTATCTTATTGATGCCCTTACACTATAACTTGTGTAGAGCCAGGAAGGAGAAAGAGATATTGACCGGGTGGGGGAAAAATGCATATTTTTCACAGAGTTATTTTACTTTAGGACCGAAACGGAATTTTTTGGAAAGAAAAATAATGTTGAAGGTTTTATAAGGTGAAATAAAATGAGTCATACTGTAAAATGTTTTTGATTTTACTAGCCATACGGTTGATTTGTTTTCTCATCTTTATTTTCTCTTGTTTCCTTGTTGAGCCCCATTGATCTCACTTTATGTTTCATGGTGAATTTTGAATTTCCCATTTATATTTTTCCTAGTTTTCTTTATATGTACTCTGAACTGATTTAAAATTAGATTGGTGAAGTTGTTGATGGACCAGGAGATGAAAACAATAGGCCGTTACTTGGTGGTATTCAGTATGATTATGGTATGTTTCATTTTTTTTAGAAAGTTGAAGCTATAATTGCTTATGCATTATCATTGCATTTTTTTTTTCTGGTCCTTAGTTTTTGATGTTGAACTTGGTGATGGTGACCCCATTCGTAAGCTGCCATACAACCGAGGAGGTAATTTCTTTATTTCATGTTTTACGATTTCATTAATAATTACATGTTTTTGTGATTTCATGCGTCTCTGCATTATCACCATTGCCGTTCATTTAATGACCATTTCCTTTGTTTTTTTTAAATTTTTCATAAGCCTTCATAATTTGTAATGTTCTCTTTTGAAGCATTATATCAGATGTTACACCTAAATGTAATCCATACAACACTATTTTGAAACATAATCTAATTATAGTTAACAAGCATTATGAAGGTACAAGAAGTGAACCCCACCATATAATCTTCTCAGTGTGAAATTCAAGAATCAGGAGCATTTTCACGAAGTTGATTCTGTTTGCTATAGCCAAATTTTTGTTGATATTTAGATCTGGAGCTGAGATTTCTTATGGCTCTAAGCCTCTTCGTTAATTATTCCTGTCATTTGTGGGAGAGCACTATTGATGAAAATGTTTCTTTAACAAAGCATAAGGTTGTTATAAGGAAATGTATGTACGTAAGGCAGTTAAAAAAAATTGCCATATTAACATCTGAATAAAAAACATGCAAGTTAAGATAACATGATGAATCAGTAGAAAATATCTATCTGAGAGAGAGATTCATGAAAGCTCTCATTTATGTTGCCTAGCTTGTAGCATAGTATTACGGTCAATGACCATAAATTTTTTAAATCCCTTTTGAAAGTAGGATTTGAACGTTGCTATTTACTTGGGATTCAGTACTTAGTAAACTACCATATAAAGTAGATCTACTCAGAATCCTTGGCTTCTGCAACCTCAACATTAGAAAGGGAATGAGTGCCTCAAACACTTGGACGAATTGTAGCAATGTTCTTCGATACAATGACAATTTGATATCTTACTTCAGCCTTTGTACAATAAGAGGAAACTTTCTATAATCATATTTATATTATGTTCCAACTTTCTGTGTATGCCTATATTGAAGGTAGAAGAGGTAGAGTTGCTTCCCCACTAGAGAAGATAGGTTTTAATTATCTGTATACGCCCATTGTTTCTGATTGTTAAAGTCACTTATAGATGCTTTTTATAGTTTTGAATGAGCTTTGATGCATTCAAAGCAATTATTACCAATTGCTTAAGGTATGGTACAAGGTATGCATTCAAATATTGCATTCTGCTAGTAATAACAAGAGAGGAGGACAATTTAGGCCTCGTTATCTAGAGGCATAATAAGACCGATTTCAACTTTAATTCTAACCTGGTCATTTTAGAAAGTTGACAGGTTGCACTATCGTTTTGCAGGGGTTTGCCTATAATAGTATTTTAGAGAGGAATATATGCAAAGTAATTGAAATAGTGTGGTTGAGGTTGAGGAAGAACACCAATCGCCAAAACATGCGAGAGAAGTGCTTTGGTACGAGATGTTAGAAGCCAGGCGAGCTAATATTAAACATAGAAGAAATACACAAATCACGCCGACAATAAGGCCCAAACTCTTCTTAGAATGCAATACTACATGGGTGAACCTAAGCAATCACTGTTGGACGAACAGGAGAAATGGATAGATGTCACGACTTGAACCAAGACTTATAATTGATCAAGGCGAGAATAGACGGTCGGAAGGTAGAATTAAAATTTCTATTATTCTAATTGTATCCCTCACAATTTTTAATTACGTCACTCAAATATTTATAAAAGAACCACTAAAGAAAATAATTTAAATAACATTTTAAAAGTTTTACCTTTCCGATTGTTGTTCTGGTCTCTTTCACACATTAAATCTTCTAGTATTCATCTTATTTAAAATCTTAAATCTAAAAAATTACTAAAATAATATAATGAGTTAGCTAAAATAATACATTGGAGCAACCACCCTTTTAAACAATAGTAACTTAGGGAAAAGAAAGCAATATGTATTTGGGTCTTTTATATTTAACTCTAAAAATCTTATATAATTTAATGCATGTGCCCATGATATTTACTTATTGAAAATAACTTTAACTTTTATATACATTAACTTTAACTTTACTTTCTAAATTTTAGTATTTAACTTTTCTTTTATTTATACCCTTCACTTTCACGTCCATTTTAGGAGTACCATCAAAACAGAACCTAACACACCCATTGGCACAACGGTTCATGATCTAATTTATACGATTGTCTGAGATGGACATGTGCCTACTTGCCCCTGGCCGATATTTTTCCGTCAACACAACAATTAACGATTTAAATATCATTATTGTCTGGGATAGTAGGATGTCATCCACACATGCGAGTATATTGGCGTCCTCAACTTGTGCTATAAGAGGGTGAATTTTTTTATTCACATAAAAACATATATGTATATAAGATTTTTATTTCATTTTTAAAGGAATACATAACTTTCGTATGAGATAACTTATATTTCTCTACTAAATATAATGCAACTTATGGTTATTCAGGATTTAAGCATTCAAGGAATCCTTAACTTTCAATGAATACATAACTTTCATATGAGACAAGTTATATTTAATTAGGATTTAAGCTTTATAAGTATCAGGTTGAAAAGAGAAAAAGGAAGCTGTGTAATTATAGGCGAGTAATTGTTTTATTATATTTATTAAATTGATGTTTTAGTAAATAAAGACTTGCCTTATTGCTTCAGACACATGTTTCTATAATTATATGTATGTTGTAAGTTAAAAGAATCATTTAAATGAAATAAATGAAATGATAAAAAAAGGGAAAAATGATTGTTCAATAATTTCAAAAAGAAGTAGTTAAAGGACATGATATTTAAAAACTTATGCTATTCAAGATTGCCCTTATATTGTACTGACAGGAGGCGACACACTTGCGTACATAAAAAAAAAAGATATGTGTACTTTCAGGTGTAAAATTTTGAGGGTACCTATGTGTATGATGAGAATTTTGATTACTTCTTAAATTGTTTAAAATGGTAAAACTTAAATTGAAACACGAAGAGTTAAATTAAAGTTGTAAATTTATTGATTTATTAATAACTTGCACTGTTGAGATATTCATGCATAATATTTGCATATTAATTTAATGCATATTAATTTAATACACAATAAATACATATAATTGATCCTTATGTGGTGTAAAACCTACTGTTGAATTTAGTTGTTTCTTTCAAGAAAAATCGTAGATTGATGCTCAAGAGGGATTTAGTTTGCGGTAGGAGTACTACTGTTGATATGTGTAATGTTGTGTGTTTTGGTTGTATTTATTGTACTGTTTACTTTTGAGTGGAGATAATATTATGTGTTGGTTTGAGATAATTTACTTGCAAATTATAATTTTATTTCTGGATGATTTAAATTTTTATTTAGTATACATTGTAGTTTTTAATGATTTTTTATTATTGGAAGTTATGATGGAGTATTAAATAATTTGAAAGAAATGTTAATATCATATGACCGTTATTTATGACTTGGTTAATTCTATGCTATCAGGTTGGGTCGTGAGAATAAATGCTAGGAAGAGAATATTAAACGTTAATGATTAGTAGCTCACAAGGAAGCAAAAGTAATGAATATTTAAGGAGGTTTCAAAGGTTCAAAATTAAAATTTAAATTTGAATATTATTCATGAGTGAAATGGTTGCAAGTTGGAGGTAGAATGCATTAGGATCTCTTAGGTTTGTCATATTGAGTATAAGATCAGATCTGATATATCACTATTAAAGAGCTTTGAGTCATGATGTCTATGGAGCCCAAGCAGCAACCATGGGTTTTTTTCCATCAAATATCCTGAGGAAACCATTGCATATGTTTTAAAAATATGCTTTGAAGATTAACATCATGTTATTGTTAGCATTTCATATATTAGTTTTTGTTGGGTAGTTTTCAGATTTTCACTTATGATTCGTGTATCAGACATGTTTAAAAAGTGCTCAGAGGCATGGTATAACAAAAATTTTAGTGACTTTAATTATGAAACAAATAAGCACCTTTAGGACTCGTGATTTTTTTTGTTTTTTTTAATTTCACTTGAGGGTTGTTTGATTTTCTTGAAAAGAATTACTATGCGAAAGGAATGCATGATAATTGAAATGTAGTGTCTTTGAAAAACAAATCAAATAAGTGATTATAAGGGTTGTATTAGGTAAATTGGTTTAACTAATCACAGATAATACACTTGTTGGATGTATTATACTATTCAGTCTTATAGTCATACTTAGGTAGTTACATCTCCAAAATAATTTTTACCATATAAAGATATGGATATATCAAATTAAAAAACACTATTTAAATAAGAATTTTCCAAATAATAAACATGGAGTAATGGTTTATTTTGGAGTTTGCTAACTTATTTGAATTTAATATTGCTGGTTTTTGTAACGACATCGAGTCGCTGCCGGAGAGGTGAAAATTTCGTTGGAGGATGGATTGCGGTTGCGGTGAAGGCTGGAGAGGTGGGGCTGCTGTGGAAGTAGGACAACATGTTGGCAATAGTGACTGCGTCAAACTGCAACTGGAGAGTGTGGGAACGTCATCAGATGTTGGATTCTGAAATGCCAACAAGGAAACATAAGTACGGCATGATAAATCCCTCGGTGGAGTTGAGATACAGCCGGAGCACCACTCGGACGAGGGACAACTGGAGCACTACCTCGATGTCAGATACAGCCCTCGAAGGGAAAATACCACAGCTAAAATCTGAATTCATATATCAAAAAACAAGACCTTAACTCAAAGCACAAATTCTCATGTTTATAAAGCGACATGACATTTCTTAGGAAACATTTAAAATAAGGAACATAAAAATCAGATTTCAGATTTTAGGAAAGACTTTTGAAATAGGAAAGGAGAATAAAAATTAGATTTCATATTTTAGGAAAATACTTTTTAAATTAAAGGGAGAATAAAATCAAATCTCATATTTTAGGAAATGATTTAAATTTAGAAAATACTTAGGAAGCAAAGGTGAGGGGGTGAGAGAGGAAAGGAGAGAAAAGGAAAGGAGGACAAAAATGGAAAGAGGGAAGAGGAAGGAGAACGGAGGGGGTTGCAGCGCTCCTCTCTTGAGGACCAGCTGGTCCTTCGAGCCCCACATCAGTCCCTCGGGGTTGGGGGAGCTTCGACCTAATCTGTTGAAGCTTCCGGCTCACTGTCTTTAATCCTCGTATCACCTAGGTCCCACTGTCAACTATACTACCCCCCCCCCAAAGCACTTACGAGCTTACCTCCACCTCGGTCCACTCTGTTGGGATTGAAATTTCCCGCATGAGAATTGAATGTTACTAGAATCGATCCTTCTGCTCTACTAGTAAGGGGTCCTGTTTTCTCGTACTCATCCAAAGGGAGTAGAATGAGGCGTTTGCTGCCTTTGGTGAAGGAATTCGTGTTTTTGAATCGATCATGCTAAGTCTTTCGATCAAATTGTCACAATCTTCCTAGGAGAAGGCGGCAGGCATCCATGGTGATCACATCATACTATAACTGGTCCTTCAGCTGACACCTTATTGAGAACTCTACTAGACATTATCGGTTAATGCTGATCATGTTTTACTTATTTAGCCACGTTAGTGAATATGGTCAGGAATGCCTATGAGTTGTGAGCCTCAGTTTCTCAACAATCTGAGTCGATGCTACATTCTTGTTGCTACCCCGTCGATGATAAGACTGCATACCTTCACGTTTACTATGCAACGAGTGTGGATAATGTTGTGTCGAAGCCACTGTAGATCCTTTGTGTCTTCAACCTGCAGAACCCTTCGAAACACAAGTGTTTCTCACTCATCAGGTGGAAGTTGATATTCCTCACCCTATTCCTTAGCTTGTTGCCCCTCACTAACCTCTTCCATGGAACCCTACTCGGTAAAAGATTCAACTCTGCTATTCAGGCAGCTGGAGGCTATGTGCCTAGATCCATGACATTTGAAGCATCTTCTGGCTGGCACTGTAGTCGGTTTCTTCTCAATAGGGGTGGCTTTATCCATATTTGAACCAATTTTCTCAACTCTTTGCGGTGTGCTCCTACTGGTATCTCCAACTGCAGGTGGTTGCCTTGCTAGTGGTGGTTGTCGGCTCTGTTTCTGTTGCCTTTCTACTTTCAATGCTAGAGTATGGACATCCCCCATCGTCTAGTACGGTTGTGTAGCTACACTACATCATTAATACTAGGCTTTAAGCCCCCCTAGATATCTGGCTATTCTATTCAATTCTGACTCTATCAGATCGCATTTCAGTTGTAAGTGGTCTAACTGAGCTGGGAACTCCTCCACTGAATGGTCTCTCTGTTGCAGATTGTGGAGTTTTAAAGCATCTATTGGCGGTAATGAGAGGGAAGGTATTTCTTTTGCATGATTTTCTTCATCTTCTTTCACGTGGTAATCTTTTCGTTGCCTTCTCGACTCCTCTGTCTTTGTACGTTTTCCTACCATTGGGAGGCACATTTCTTCAATTTAATAGCAGCTAATTTGGCCCGGCTCTCTTCGGGTACCTTTTTGTACTTGAAGATCCGCTTACCTATAACTATTCAATAAATTCCTTGGGGGAGGGATGCAGGTATCCCTCTTTAGGTCTTCTTTAATATTAGATTTCAAAACGCTGTGACCTATCTTCTTCATCGCCGAAATTATCCCTATGGAAGGGATTCAGATCCTCTTCTCTTTCTCCCCTTCAAGGTAACTTCTTTATGAATCATTTTTTCGATCTCTGCAATTCTTTGTTGGAGGCAATAGATTTATTAATGTATTTCTTCTCGGGTAAGCTCGGACATATTTCTCATTAGCGGTATGGTTGAAGGTTTGGGGTCTGTGAAAGGAAAAAAATACGGAAAAAGAAAGAAAAGAAAAAAATGAAAGAAAAAAAATTGGTGTGGTGGATTAGAGGTAGGGCAGATGCTAAAAACTCTAGGAAAAGGCTAGGGTTGGGCTATCTCTTTTACTAAATGATACCGGAGCTAACTCAAACCATGACACAAGACACAATTTTACTAATAACTTGAACACAATTACAATGATAACTCAAAAGAAAAAAAAAAGACAATGTGTAAGCTAAAGCATAAGACAACAACAAACAAAAACACAACAAGCTCGACGAGGAGGGAGTTTGGAGTGGCAGTAGGCACTAACAAAGGCCCGAGGGACGCGCGGCTGTTGTGGAAGAAGTAGGACAGTAGATTGGCGATAGTAAAGACATTGAACCACAGCTGGAGCGGTGCAGGAACGTCGGGGGCTAGGTTGACGGCTGCAATGAAGGCCAGAGAGGTGGGGTTGTCGTAGAGTAGGATAGCAGGTTGGCGATAGTAATGACGTTGAATCGTTGCTGGAGAGGTGTAGGAACATCGTCGGAGGCTGTATTGGCGGTTGCGGTGAAGGCCGGAGAGGTGGGGCTGCTATGGAAGAAGTACGATAGCAGGTTGTCGATAGTAACGACGTCAAACCGCAGCTGGAGAGGTGCAAGAATGTCGTCGGAGCCTGGAGATTGAATTCTGAAATGACAGCAGAGAAACGAAAGTATGGTAAAATAAGACCACCACTCAATATTGTTAATAATAATAAAGTATTTCATTTTTATCATCGCATTTGTAAAAAAGAAGTTTAGAAGACTTTAAAGAAAACTGAGGGCAAAAAGTTTGTAGGACCTGATGATATCCCAATTGAAGTGTGAAAATAATTAGAAGATTTGGGAGTTTCTTGACTTACTAACTTAATATTATTTTAAAAACTAAAAAGATGCTTGAAGAGTGGAGGAAAGTATATTAGTCACCATTTTTAAGAATAAATGGGATGCATAGAGTGTGCAAATTATAGAGGAATTAAATTGATGAGTCATACTTTAAAATTTTGGATGAGGGTAATTTAATATAGGTTAAGTTGTATTCTAAAGATTTTTTCAGAATCAGTTTGATTTATATCAGGCAGGTCTACTATGGAAGCTATACATTTATTGAGGTTTGACGAAGAAGTACAGAGACAATAAGATGGGTCTACATATGATTTTTATTGATTTTGAAAAAGCTCGTAATAATGTTCCAATAGATATCCTTTGGAGAGTTTAGAGAAAAAGGTGTTTATATGATTTATATTCAAGTCATTAAAGATATGTTTAATAGAGTTGTTACTTGTTTTTGAACAGAAGGATTGATGAAATATTTTCTTATTTTTGTTTGATTACATCAAGGATCGACTTTAAGAACATATCCTTTTGCTTTGGTTATGGATGCTCTTATTGGACATTCATAGGAGGATATACATTGGTGTATGCTTTTAACTAATGATATCCTTCTTGTGGATAAAGAAAAACTTGAATCATGGAGGTTTACATTGAAGTATAAAGGACTTCATTTTAGAAGAACTAAAATTTAATATATGAAATATAATTTTAATAGTAGCTCTAGTGATAGAGTTGTAACTATGGGTGGTCAATTTATTAAAATGTGTGAGCGCTTTAGATATCTAGTGTGTATGTTCAAAATGATGGTAATATAGATGGGGTTGTTATTAGTAGAAATCAAGTTGGTTTGGTTGAAGTGGATGAATACTTCGGGCTTATTTTGTGATAGAAAAGTACCAACAACAACAACAACAAAGCCTTTATCCCACTAAGTGGGGTCGGCTACCTGAATCTTTTTTCTCCATTGCGCCCTATTTAGTGTCATATTTTCATTTAATTCTAATAAATTAAAATCTTTTTTGATACAATATGCCCAAGTCATCCTAGGTCTACCTCTGTCTTTCTTAACATAGGTCGAATCTAAAACATCTACTCATCAAATGGTCGACGTTTAATGTGACCAAACCATCTAAGACAAGTCTCTCTAATTTTGTCTGTTGCTGAGCTACACCAACCCTATCACGAATATATTCATTTTGCATTTTGTCTCTAAGTGTAAAGCCACTCATCCCCCTAATCATTCTCATCTCGAAAACATTTAACTTAGTTTTATGCTTTTCTTTTAAAGGCCAACATTCAGTGCCATAGAGCATTGGAGGTCTCGCTATCATCTTATAAAATTTTCCTTTCAGTCTAAGCGATACTTCTCTATCACACAATAGGCCCAAAACATTCCTCCACTTCAACCAACCCACTTGATTCTACTAATAACACCCCCATCAATATCACCATCACTTTGAACAATAGACCTAAGATATCTAATGTGTTCCCATTTTTTAATAATTTGATCACCCATAGTTACATTTTTGTCACTGGAGCTACTACTACTAAAATTACATTCCTTGTATTCAGGTTTAGTTCTACTCAAACGAAGGCCTTTAGACTCCAAGGTAGACCTCCATAATTCAAGTTTCTCATGAGCTTTTTCTCGTCATATCCACGAGATGGATATCATCAGCAAAAAGCATACACCAAGGTGCATCCTTCTGCAAGTGTCTAGTAAGACCTTCCATAACTAAAGCAAAAAAATATGGGCTTAAAGCCAATCCTTGATGTAAACCAACACCAGTAGGAAAAAATTGGTCAATCCTCCTATTCAAACACAAATAACAGTTCTTGTATACATATCTTTAATGATTTGAATATAAGTCATATCAACACGTTTCTTCTCAAGAACTCTCCAAAGGATATCTCTTGGAACCTTATCGTAAGCTTTTTCTAATTCAATAAAAATCATATGTAGATCGTCTTTATTATCTTTGAACTTCGCCATCAACCCTCTCAATAAATGTATAGCTTCCATAGTGGACATACTCGACATAAATCCAAATTGATTATGAGAAATCTTTGTAATACGTCTTATCCTATGTTCAATTACCATCTCCCATACTTTTAAAGTATGACACATCAACTTAATTCCTCTATAATTGGCACGCTCTAGTGCATGCTTTTTTATCTTAATAATAGAAACCAAAATACTCTTCTTCAACTCTGCAGACATCTTTTTAGTTTTTAAAATAATATTAAAGTGTTCAATACGCCAAGAATCTCCCAAATCTCCTAAATATTTCTACACTTCAATTGAGATTTCGTCAGGTCCTACAAACCTTCCACCCTTAGTTTTCCTCCTCAACTTCTTTTTTACTAATGTTACGATAAAATTGAAACATTTTTTTATTATTAGTGTTAGAAAAGTTTCTCTTAGACTAAAAGGAAAATTTTATAAGATGTTGTTGAGACATGCAATATCCTATGGCGCAAAATGTTGGCCTTTAAAGGAGAACCATAATATTAAGTGTTTCCATGATGAGAATGCTTAATTGGATGAGTGGCTTTATGCTTAGAGACAAAATGAGAAATGAACATATTCGTGATAGGGTTGGTACAGCTCCTGTGGCCGACAAAATTAGAGTCATCTTAGATGGTTTGGTCAAATTAAACGTTGACCATCTGATGATCCGGTTAGGAGAGTAAATGCTTTAGATTTGACTATGTTAAGAAATGTGGAAGTAGACCTATAAAAATGATCTTAATTTATTAATATGGCACTTATTAGGACGCAATGAAGGATTCATGTAGTCGACCCCACCTAGTGAGATAAAGGCTTTTTGTTGTTGTTTGTAAGATTGTAATGGGCATACCTCATCTTTGAGTTTGTAGATCGTACTTATGGACTGTTCAATGTACATGACTTCAATACCAATTAAATCAGGTTGACATAAGCTCTACAAACCCATAAAATCAAAACACAGGTCTTCTATTGAATGTAATCGCCAATTTATGCTAAACTTGAGTTTATTATCATGCCTACAATTTTTTTAAACCTAGACGTTGTTTGGCTTGCTTCGTTTTTTGTAAAATGTAAATCATTTAAAAATTTTTGAGATTTTGTTTGCTAAATAGATAATATAGTGTAAAATTTTTATGAATTTAATATTTACATTCAATTCAATGTTGGTGTATTTTGAATTACATAATTATGTAAACTCCTACATTTATTTTAAACTCAATCGTTGTTGCAGCATCTTTTAAAATTGTATTAAATAAGACACATCAATATCATTATTCTTTTTCAATATCTTAGTGATCTCCCACTAGTACCATGAAGGGGTGAACTTTATAATAGTCAAGTATGCACACACAGTCAGTCTATGCAGTTTATATTATTCATATATTTTTTTCAATTCTATTTTTAAATAATGCATAACATTAGAATTTTTAAAATATATATTCATCACAATAATTTACGAACATCTTAAAGAGCATATATTACAATTATGTTTTACTAACAATCAATGAATTGTGATTAGAAGAAATAAAAATTATTATAACTTAAATGTTAGAGTACTTACTTTGAGCTTAGAAGATTTGATTCATAGTCACTTAGTCTTATTTCATCTTCTCTGACTTCAAAATCCTTAAGCGGTGTCTATTGAGAAAAATAAATGTTTAATAAATTATATTTACTAAGTTAATATTTGGCATTTTGTTTTGTTACTTTAATATTTAAGTTTATCAATAATTTATAATTGTATTTTCCAAATCTCTTAATTTCACTTACATTATCTCTTCAAATTTCTAATTTCTCTTTTGTCCTAGTTAATAATTTAGTTTAGCATCATTATTATTTTTATTGTTATTATTATTTCGATTTAAGTAAGATACAATCTTACACAATTCATAATTTACTTTTAGAATATCAAATTTACTTGCATAAAAGAAAGCAAATAAAATTTTTGCTGTAGATTTTTCTGGATTCCACATTACAGACGTATGATTTTGATTATCAGCTTAAATCCATATCAATGCTTTAATTATAATTCAATTAATTTAAATATACTTAAACTCTAACATACTTCCAATAAATTGTTAACATAAAATATTTAAACATAAATAAATTATATGCATAGTGATCGGAGTCTACTATGTATACTTTCATTTATAGTCATAAAAGTATAATACAGCAGCAATAACAAGTAAACATATTTTAATACTTAATAAAAGGAATATGATTATAATCAGTATATACTATAGTTATCAGAATGAAATAAATTGTTATTCACAAGTCTCTTATTTCACTATGCTACTCAATATCATGTATGCATTTATTTTTTTCTCTTTCATTTTTGTTCTTATTCTTTGCATTATTTAATTTAGAAATACCATAGGACTTTTATGTAGACTTTAACAATGTATTAGGTCGTTATCCAGTTTGTGGGTCATAATATAGCACTGATAAATGCTGGTCAATCTAATATTAACCTTATCAACATCTTATTGATACCAACTGGACTATCCAAATATTAATATCAAGATTCATAAATCAATTTATTTCTTACTAATACTTACCTCGTCAATATTTTTGCTCTCCGCTAACAGGTCATCGTTGTAGTTGTTTACCTATCATAAAGTAAATGACATTTTTTTTATCATCTTTATCTACCATATTAATTTCTTTGCCCTATTGCCTAATTATGAATGTATCTTTTATCAATCAATTTTACTAGCATGCATTAGAAATACAATGTGGGATGGGATATTCAACAACTATAATTGATTATGCACTTTTATAAAAGCTCTATGCAACTATAAGTAAACATGTAATTCTTTGCACGAATTAAACACTGCTAACAGAACTAAATATAGTCAATATGGATTAAATTTTTAATTCAACACATAAGTAGATTTATTTATAAGTAGAAGCAAATATTAGTCCTGTAAATAATTTATTTTTTCATTTTATCAATTGAGTTTTTCTCTTTAATCCTTAGTTCAGAGTCATGACAAATTTGTTTTATGTGCTTACCTTAAAACTTGATATCTTACATGAAATAACCAAACAATAATAAATCTTCTTAAATCGAACTCAATGTAACACAAGCATACTTTCAATTAAGATTTTACTTGAAGATTACCAATGAAGAGGATGACATTACGGTGTATCTACTCTTTTCATTTTTTAGTTCTCCCTTATTTTGTAAGTTCTCATTAGTATGTGTAAGTTAGAAGATGTATTGGTTGCTATTACATTTCTAATTTGTTTTTTCCTGTACATTCATAATCTGTAGAGAGATTTTAATTTTTATACTGTGCTAGTAAGGACCACCTAACAACTAGTGTTCTACAGATAACCCTTATGATGTTGCTGACAAGTGGCTTCTGAAGGAAAATCTTCCCCTTTCATACCGCCATCAGATTGTAGAATTTATACTCCAAAATACTGGGCAGAGGAACTTTTCACTTGATACATCATTTCGTGATCCTTTCACTGGTTGTAAGTATAAAATTTTTGCACCGCACTTTTTCCTTGAAAATTTTACTTTCCTAACGTAACGTCATTTTTTTAATTTATTTTTTTAGCTAGTGCTTATATTCCTGGAGAAACTTCCCATTCCATAGGTACTTATCCCTGCTCTTTAAACACAGCATCAAAATGAATAACGCCTGTTCAATATTGCATACTGCATTTTATGATTTTAAATCTCTCAATCAGATTTCACATTCTGTCAATGCAGGTGGCAGACCAAAACCTACTTATAAGCATATTCCAAAGGTTGCAACATTCCGCTTTAGCTCAATTTATCAATTTTCTTAATATAGATCATATTTACATATTGTGACTGATTTCACATACCTATTACTGTTTTTTTCTTTTGTTTAAGTTTTACATGTGATTAGTTTGAAAAGGTATTATGGATTCTGTCACAACCTGACCCGATAACTCAGTATTAACTAAACCAGGAACTACAGTCGGATAATATTATTCATTTCTTTTATTTTCCACAATTTTCATTACATCCAAATTATAATCGTCACTAAAAAACCACAAAATATATTGTATAGAAATAAAATCAGCCAAAATTAATAAATAGCATACAAGTAAAACATCTCAAACCAACACAATAATATCACTATCAGAAGTAAACAACAAAATAACTACAGTCACAACACACAATATAATACCTATCAAATGTAGTTTTTTTTCTGTAAATTATTTCTTGTCTGTCAGTCATATCAATCTAGTATTTTTTTTTGGAAGTAACCATTAATTTTCAAGATTAAATCACCTTGTGAGGAATTACAATCCTTTTATGTATTAAATTAATGTACAAATACTGGGCATGGATGTCCTAAGAAAAATTAACGTATTGATACATCAAAGTTTAAGTTTTCATTTTTAATTTAACAATTCCCATTGCAATTCAAGTATTCAGTGTTTTTAACTTCTTTAAGAAGTCATATTAGGATTACCGTCATATACTCGAAGGTATTCTCAAAGTTATACCTGCATGTACTCTCAAAATTTTGCACTCGAAAGTAAAATTTTATCATTTTCTTTTTTTCGTGAGCCGGTACATCACATCCCTTGTCGGTACTATCTAGGGGTAATTCTATATGACTTAAGCTTTTAAATTTCATTTCGTTTAATTACATTCTTTTTAAAGCAATTGAACAATCATTTTCCTTTTTTATCATATTATTTCATTCATTTCGGTAATCTCTTAACTTACAACATGTGTATAATTATAAAAAGAGGTATTTAAAATAAAAATAAACGTCTCTATTTAATAAAACATCAATTTTTTTAAGGAATAATGAAACATTAATTTAATAAATATAATAAAGTATTTACTCACCTTAACTTTTAAGTGATATCGTTAAAGTTTATTTCTACTTTTCCTTAGGGTTTGTTTGGGGCAATTGCAGCTTATTAAAAAGCTACTGTGCTTCAGTTGGTTGTCTGTTTGTTTTTTGTAGTTTCGAAACATTCGTGCTACAGTTGTTTCTAAACAAATGAATTTTCTGCCTCTGTAATATAGTGTTGTTTATAACAAAACTGTTTATACTAGCACATTCCATTCTTGAAAGCAAACATTCAATTTGAATGTTACAAATAAAAATTGACACACAAAACTGGGAGTAATACGACAATCAAAATTAAAAAATATATTATTGAAATAACAATTAATAATACGAAAATATTGTTTGTAAAATGCACTTAGTTTATGTCATGAGATAAGTCGTCCTCTTATGAAACTCACCACGTCCAATCATTATCGGCGGTCGATTCCTCCAACCCATCTGCTTACCTAAAGAAGCAACAACTTTCTGTTCATCTCCTCGGACACCTGTAAAACTGTCTCTCGTAACTATGTGACAGTCTTCATACAAACAAAGAATATTGTAATCAACTGTAGCAGTACAATGCTCTGAAGATACCGGAAGTCCTCGAGCTCATTTTTTTTTAAAGTAAAAAAAGCAAAGTACAAATCCTTAGAAGTAATATTAGTGAAAAAATATTAAAAGTAAATGTGATGTCTCGGAGAACATAGTATAAACTAACAAATCTGTCACTATAAGAAGACAACATTTTTAATAAAAAAAAAATTCTTGGTTAATTTTAAATCACGTAATACTGAGCTCATATGTGTCATATATGCATATCATACAAAAAAAAAACAATCCAAAAGAGTTTTAAGGTTTTAACACTAAAAAAAGGAGGAATTTATTTGCTTTTAATGGGATTTCACATGTGACAAGAACTAATAATGATATATAAGCCATCCAAAAGAACCCTTAAGGACGAGTGTCTCATCATTGACCTCCAAAAAACCAAAAAAACTATGCAATAAATATTTATGTTACATATCATATCCATGGTTGTCTCATTAGTCATTTAAGTGAGGAAAAATACATTCAAAAAAATAAGAAATAAAATTGAGATTCAAAATATAGATTATTGTATAAATCATCGAAACAATAAAAAATAAAAGTTTTCACCACCCATTGCAAATAAAGTAACAATACAAAAAATTACAATCAATCCATTCAATAGCCAATGATAGTGTTTGTAATCCGCTCTCTTAACTCTATCATTTCCCATCTTGTGTGTTGCATTCAGGTAATTCATTTTCTGATTGTGATAAAGTTGTCCTAGGCTATATTCAAATGCTTTAATTGGAACATATGAATGGTCTTTGACAGTCCTGCTAAAGTTATTGTCACTGCATGAAGGATGCTACCAAATATAGTTATGGAGAGTCTTGTGGCCTCTACAATCTGCACTTGCTTAGGAAACGAATATGTCAGCATATCCCGCAGTATGACCCATTTTTTCTTCCACACTCCAAATGTTTTTTTAATAACATCACTTAAGGACGAGTGTCTCTTGTTAAATATTTTTTTCTGCCTTGAGTAACATCGCTAGATCTTTCAAAATCGGTAATGTGATATTTGATATTCGGATCTAAACTTTTTTTGTAAGGGGTATTGAGCATTCATCAAATAATATTTATCTGACACAAATACAATAATTAATAATGCATTGAAAAAAATGTCTACTTTGATTTTATGGTTAAGCAAACCCAGCGATAGGCGAGAAAAGTTGTACTTTTCAAAGGTTTTGTGATAAATTTGAATATACGACTGTCATGTTCACTGCCTTCACAACCAGTCATAATAAAACTGAACCACATGTTGAAGTCGCATATAGCCATCACATGTGTTGATCCGCAACGCCCAATGAATGTGGCATTTCATTATTCGGTTTTTTTTTAAAAGCCAAAGAGCTAAATTTATTAATATAGGAAAGATACATAAAAGTTGTATGAGAGGGCCCAATAGAGGCACCCTACCCATACGATACAACACACATAAACACCCCAAAAGACAAAAGATACAGAGAAACCCAAAAAAAGTTACCAAAATCACAGAAAAGTGTAGCTAGTGACGAGCCAGTTTAGTCCTGCCTCTGCCTCTAGTTCTAGGACGAGATCTAGATAACAAATTGTTGAGTGCCGAGCCATTTCCTGAAGTAACCAAAGTATCATTCATTAGGTTCTCAAGCTGAAGTTTGCCTCCAATCTTCTTCCTCCTTGAATAGACCTGTCATTCCTCCTCAGAAGACTAGCTTATTTGATCATCGTGTTGGTAAACAGAATGCCGGGCAGATAGAAGCTGATGAGCACCAGAAGAAGGATTGTCAACTGTTGCAACGACTGTATGTTCAAGTGTGTGTGAAACATGACATGTCTCATCCTCACCTAATGCTTCCTGCAACTGAGGAGGGTTTGAAAGTGTAGGTTGCTCAGCAGGGTCATCCAACTTCTCATCGATCGTAGAAATAGTATTTTCGGAGGGAGGATCCACAGGGGCGATTAACTCAGACACCATAGCCTGTTATGTGCTAGTTTTTTCTTAAGATGAAATAGATATATCCAAAGCAGTGGGGTTAGATCCATTCTTATTCACTTGATCTTTAGATTTGAAATTAGGATGAAACTTATAGAATTTATCAAGATTGTGTCCAAACATCATACAATGAGAACAATAAGGAGGTATATGCTCCATAACATTTTGTTGCCAATATCCATTGTGAGTTGTGCCTAACCAGACTTCATTAACTTCAGTTAAAGTAATATCTCTTTCAACAAGTATTCTGACTACAGAAGGTCTGGTTAGGTTACAAGTGGGTAGATCTATCTTCAAAGGATCCCCAAGTATGACACCAATAAAGTAAAGAACCTGATGGTGAAAAAAGTGCAGGTTAAAATTAGTAGACTAAACCATATCGGTACTGTAGCAGATCTAGCTTCAAAGGGTCCCCAAGTATGACACCGATAAAGTAAAAAATCTGATGGTGAAAAAAGTGCGGCTTAAGATTAGGTAGACTAAACTATATCGGTGCAGTAGGAAAATCAGGGGACCTTTTGAGCAGCTTCATTGGTTTACCAGCAATGTTGAGATATTTTTTAGAAAAAATCTCATTGTAGTCTTCAGGCACGGTTAGTGGAATTAATACGTGTCTTCCATATATGAGCCCTACTTTCCACTTTCCCTTTAATTTAGGATTATCAAAACTTTTCCTGATAACTTCCATAGGTGGATGTTCCCACTGAAATTTGCAAACTTGAATTTATCAGTAAGGAATGAAATTTCTAGCTCAGAGAAAAAAAGTGTTGATTTCCCACTTTTCCTGCTTGCAGTCTTGATAAAGAGGCAATCAGCTTCCCTTTGCTCTTTATAACTTGAGGGGAAGACAACCGTCGTCTCCCTCTGAGAATTACCCACCACGTGGGCAAAGGAGATTTTATCAGGTTCAACCGTAGAAAAAGAAAGCTCCATCACAGCAAATCACAGAAATCACAGCAAAAAATCTCTATGAGAAGCCCTTCAAATGAGTCACCACAACCAACACCCTCCACACACACACACCACCAACTCCATACCATACTCCATCAACTCCACACCAAACAAATAGTGACATCAAATTTTGAAAGCACAAGAGAAACATTAAAATTAAAATATACACAATAGAAATCTCACAATTTTACATGAGCTTCTTAACTATGAAGTTCAATAAATATGAAATATCCATAGCAAAATATACTATTTTTCATCCATGAAATTAATGAGCATAGAATTGCTATTATACAACACCCGAAAAATATACCACCTTTAATTATTCTTTATGAAAACAAAATATACAGGCCTGAAACATTGTTGTTAACAAATACCCCACCATCTTTCAATAATTTTTTCAAATTCTAACTCAAAAATTGAAATTCATGCTAAAATCTCAATCCATATTCATAACATACACAACACTCGAAACATTGTTGTTAACAAATCCACCGCTATATTTCATTTATTTTTCAAATTCTCACTCAAATATAAAAAATTTTGGTAAAATCTCAATCCATATTAATAAAATATACAACAACCGAAACATTGCTATTCACAAATCCAACACTAACTTGTATTCATTTCTCAAATTACCACTAAAATATCAAAATGATATCAAATAGAGCAAACCAAGAACCTTCTTTTGGGGTGATAGGAATGTAATTAATATCAATAAAACCAAAACGAACATGGCAAATCTACAAACCAAACAGACCAAAACCAAACTAAAACCAAGAAGAACAAAGAAAATAGAGAGATATAGCCACTAGAAAATAGCGAAAAAAGGATGTCACTGGTGCTATATATGTGAAAATCCCAAAAAAGAAAATCTTTGTGCAAATCATATGACTAACCGAACAAAGTCACCAAGTATTGATGAGGGGTAGAGTATCGGAGGAAGTGAACGTCGGGAAACCCTCATCTCAAATGTCGGTGAACAAAGAAAAGGAAGAGAAAAAACTCTAGGAACAACGAATGCGGGCAAGGTCGAGTGAGGCACTGGAGTAATAGCGAACCAAATACCTCAGAAACGTCTCTCGCAGGTTGCAATGGTGATTATTGGGGGGGGGAGGGGGTTAATAAAACATGCCTGCGCCTCATAAACCAAACAATGCTAATAGTGGCACAGTGTCATGCTGCAACCAATTCGCTGCATCAAACAGGACCTTGCTCTGATCTCTATCAATTAAAAGTGCAAGTGTAAGGATTTTAAATTCTCTTTCAATTTTAATCACAGGTTCCAAGTGAAGGGAAATTCAATAAACTTTTAATGACATTTAATCAACTTATATAATAAATGCATAGATGTTACCTCCACTTCACTATATCATCAATTTTTTACCAATCTCCAAATGAATAGCCTTCTTCCACACTTTATAATTGAAAAAAAATTAATAGCATTAATTTCCCTATTTATGTCATTTATTCTTATATCAATACTAATATGGACAGTTATCTACTTCTTGGATGATTTCTCGCTTTACTCTTAAGCTTTTCTTTGTTCTGTGAGGAGGTATTTATGAGGTAAAAGAATAAGAAGATGAGAGTTCAACGGTATTTGTTAAGGGATATGGAATGTTGGAGGACTTTTTGGGTTAAAAATAGTTAAGATAACCATGAAACAACAAGCTTCGAACGGGGAGGAGGTTTACCACCAGTTCCTGTACAAGATACAAACATACCAAAAAAGGTACAACACTTTTGAAGGTAGAAATCAGAGAATACAATCACCAGGTCCTCAAAATAGAAGAAAACTCTTAAATAGGTTCCTAATTAAAAGTAACCCAAATTAGAAAATAAAAAAAATAAGAAACCATCTGTTCCTGCACAAACTATAGACACACCACTTGGTCGTTCATGTTGGTGTTGTCATTACACAACACGTCTTAATAGTATAAATATGCATCATCTATTGGCACATTATAAGTTGGAGCTGCATATAAATTTAGGTTCCCGCAATTTAACTCGACCCCTGAAGTCTAAAACTTTCCTCTTTCACTTATCGTACTCAGCGGAATGTAGTTGATAAACCAAAATATGAGGAGAAAGCAACTCTGGGGTGAAATCTGTGGCGAACTTCACCATTCACCCTAGGAACCACTCAGAAGAATCCTCTACTCCGCCAATAGGACCTGGATCTCTTTGATGAATTTCCTTCCCCATCAATATTTTCAGACAAATTTTAAGGCTAGGGTTCACCCGTCTTGTCTGAATATCTGATGATGGGTACCATGCTGACCTAAATCTAATATCTGAATAACTCTATGTAATTT
>NEWO01000066.1:19327-68658 GCA_003013225.1 Phalaenopsis aphrodite
CAAAAGAAAAGTAAAATGAAAACAACGACATAATCTTCTCATGCCATTATTTCCAAACAAGAAGAGAGAGTAAGAGAAGCCCATCACAAAGCAGAAAGAAAACACAACCGAAACTTCATTTAACCAAAGCAAATCCACTAGATAAGTGTTTACAAAATCATAAGATAATGAAGAACACAATACTTATTTTTTCCCTTGAAAGAAAGAAGAAAATCTCTCCCACAAAGTCTCCCTCCAATCCATGCAATGCTAGAACATCTCCTTACAAATTCTCTCAAAATCCCCTCTCCAATCTCTCCAAAAGGATAGAAATCTACATTTCTACTCCTATTCTAAGAAACCTAAACTTTCTCCACACTTTTCATAACATACCTCTCACAAAAATCCCCCTTTTTCTCACCTAAATTCATTCTTTTAAAGTGTAGGGACAAAGTATGAAGAGTTGCCACAAGCACCTCTCCAAAAAGCGTCCAAATACATTGAATTTCAGCCCATAACCGCCAAAAGTTGGTCCATAGTCGTCCCGGGCGCTGTCGGCAGGCTCAAGGGCGCTGTCAGTGGGCTCGAGGGCGCTGTCGGTGAGCTTTTCTGTCATTTTTTGTTCTTCTTGGGTAAATCTCACCGTCGGCGGGCAGACTGCGTAGCTTCATCGTTTCACTCCATTTGGCTCGGTTTTAGCTCCGTTTTAGCTCTGTTTCGCCCCATTTCAGTTGCGTTGTGTTCCTAACAGATAACCCTACAAAATAAGAATGAAAACAACCTTCCTTTAAAGTGTAATCTCATTCAAAAATATGCAAGAAGTGTAAAAGAGATTAAGCATCCAAAGACTTATCGAAAAGTGACAGGGCAAAATATCATTTCTTGCTTGTTTTTGCTCCAAATTGCACCGTTTTTGCATCTTTTTGCTCCAATGACCATAATTCATCATACCTGCAACAAAACATAAAAAATACCCTTTTTAAAGCGCAATATCATCAAAATCAATATACAATAGGTATGAAAATCTCAACATATTTTCCTTTGGTCAACGACCAAGGAAACCCATTGGGAAACTGGAACAACCAAGGGAATAACATTTATAGATCTACTTATCCTCCAGGTTTCAACAGTAATACACAGTTTAAGGAGAAGAAGTTATCTATAGAAGAAGTGGTGTTACAAATGGGAAATTAATTACAAAGTCAAGGAGCTACAATTAGAAATATCGAGAACCAACTTGGGCAAATAACAAATTCATTAAGTAATAGATTCCAAGGAACACTTCCTAGTCATACTGAATCAAATCTAAAAGACCAGAATAAAGAACAAGTAAAAGCCATTCAACTAAGAAGCAGAAGAGAGTTGGAAGGTTACGTTCAAAAAGAAATTGAAGTAGAGAGAGAAGAAATTGGAGAATCAATAGAGGACGCTCGAAAAGATTCTGAGAGACCTATTTCTTCCCTAAAAATTGATTTATAAAAACCACCACTTCCATTTCCTTAGAGACTTCATCAGTAGAAGTTGGATAAGAAATTTTCAAAATTTCTGTAAATATTTAAGAAGCTTATAATTAATATTCAATTTGTTGAAGCCTTAGAACAAATGCCGAGCTATGTAAAGTTTATGAAGGATATTCTTAACAGAAAAAGGAAGTTTGAAGATAATGAGACTGTTGCACTTAGTGAGGAGTGCAATGGATAATTTAAAAGAAGCTTCCTAAAAAGCTTAAAGATCCTGGTAGCTTTACAATTCCTTGTGCAATAGAAGACATATTTTATGGGAAAGTTTTATGTGATTTAGGTGCAAGCATTAACTTTATTCCATTATCAATATTTAAAAGATTAGGACTAGGAGAAATAACCCATACTACTGTAACTCTGCAGTTAGCAGATCGTTCGATGACATACCCTAAAGGAGTTATAGAAGATGTCCTAGTGAAAGTGTATCAATTTATCTTTCCTGTTGATTTCATTGTGCTAGATATGGAGAGAGGTAAAGAGATATATATCATCTTAAGGAGACATTTCCTAGCCACATGAAGAGCAATGATAGATGTGCACAAAGGGGAACTAACAATGCACATCAATGCTATAAGATATCTAATTGAATGCCAATTCAAGACTACTTATGAAGAAAAATTTGAAGAAAAAGATTTGGAACACAAGTAAGAAGAGGAATTAGATCAATGTGAAGATCTTGTTAAGGAAGATTCAAACTATGTTCGAGAAAGTTTTGAAGTTTTGGACACGATAGACAAATATAAATCATTTTGTCCATATATTGAAAAACCTCCAAAACTAGAGTTGAAGTTACTTCCTGATCATTTATGCCTTTTTAGGAGATTCCTCTACTTTACCTCTTATAATTTCCTTAAAATTAACCATGGAAGAAGAAGAAAGGTTGATGAAAATTATGAAAAATTTTAAAAAAAGCCTTTGGATGGACAATTGCTGATATTAAAAGAATCAGTCCTTCGATTTGTATACATAAAATTCATATGGAAGAGAACTACAAACCCAGGGCTGATCCATAAAGGAGACTGAATCCTATTATGAAAGAAGTTGTTAAAAAAAAATTAAAGTGGTTAGATGCTGAAATTATCTACCCTATTTCAGATAGTGCATGGGTTAGTCCTGTTCATTGCATTTCTAAGAAAAGAGGAGTGACTGTAACTGTAAATGAACATAATGAGTTAATACATACTAGACAAGTTACAGGGTAGTGAATATGCATTGATTATAGAAAATTAAATCTTGCCACTAGGAAAGATTATTTTCCATTACCCTTTATAGATCAAACGCTGGATAGACTAGCTGGGCATAAATACTTTTATTCTCTGGATGGATATACTGGTTATCTTCAAATTAAAATATTTCTTGAGGATCAAGAAAAAATAACATTTACCAATCCATATGGTACTTTTGCTTTTATAAGAATGCCCTTTGGTTTATGTAATTCCCCATGCTACATTTGAAAGATGTATAATGGCAATTTTTTGTGATTTAATTGAAAAAGGGATGGAAGTCTTTATGGATGACTTTTTAGTATTTGGAACTTCATTTAACTCATGTTTAGAACATTTATCCAAAGTTCTTAAGTGCTGTGAAGAAAAAAAATTAGTCCTTAATTGGGAAAATGCCAATTTATGGTAGCAGGGGGAATTGTATTAGGTCATCAAATATCAGAAAATTGTATGGAAGTAGATTCTGCTAAAATTTAATTGATTGCTAATTTACCTTATCCAACAAATGTAAGGGAAATTAGGAGTTTTTTAGGACATGTTAGATTCTACTACTGATATATTAAAGACTTTTCAAAGATTGCTAAGCCTTTATGCCATTTACTAGAGAAAGATGTAATTTTTAATTTTGATGAGGAATGCCTAAAAGCTTTTAAATTATTAAAAGAAAAACTAATCACTGCACCAATTTTAAATTCATCAAACTGTAAAAAACATTTTAAATTAATGTGTGATGTTAGTGATTATGATAAAATTTTCAAAGTTATTTACTATGCTAGTAAAACTTTTAATGAAACTCAAATTAATTATACAACAACTGAAAAAGAGTTATTAGCAATAGTATATGCTTTTGATAAATTTAGATCATATTTAATTGGAACTCATTGTATAGTGCATATAGATCATTTTGCTATTAAGTATTTAATGAAAAAAAAGGATGCTAAACCTAGACTTATAAGATGGATTCTTCTTTTACAAGAATTTGATTTTGCAAAAGTAGATCGGATCTATGATCCGGGCATAAGAGAGACCTCTTCTAGCATGCATGCTACATACGATGAGTCTGAATTTATTATAGAGCCAGAGATACCACCAGCTTCAGATATTCTTTGTACGGGTTGCTCAATCTGCAACACTAAGATACCTACACATATGTCAGCTACAGGGGAATTCATGGAGTACCCGGACTGCAATGTCCTCCACCTTGAGCGTTACAGTACTTTAGAGTAATACGTATCCTCTTATGATGGATTTCAGATCACTGATTACTTGATGGATGAAAAATCATATGTTCCATTGGGTACAGAGCCATATATCTTGTCAAACACAGAGTCATACATTCTGTTGCAGACAGAGACAGCACCATCCTGGATTCCCGTCGACATTGAAATGAGAGAACATCCCTGACATCCACTGATCATCAGTATGGTAGAATACTACAAGATGAGAAAGGTAGGCAAAAGGGATTTTGAATTCTATGAAGAAGTGTAAGGAAGATTCATCAACATATTAGAAGGATTGGAGCTATATACCAACGTCTTCTTGGAGAGCGATGAACGAAATATTCTCGACTGCATTTTTGATTTAAGAGACAGGGGTTGAGTAGGCCTACTGATTGAAAGAACCTATTCTGAGCTAAGAAAGTGGATGCAAGGAAAGAGTAAGATCACCATACAATGTGGCTGTTGTTACAACTTCATTAACGATAGATAAGGAAATCCTTTTGAGATTCTGAGACATGATCAGGTGGATCTGCTGCCCTCATGATAAAGTGGATAATTAAAAGAAGGGTCTGATGGAGCATACTACCAGCTGACTGTATTCCCAACAGCTGTATTATCAACATATATGATGAAGGAGACTGCATACCTCCGCACATTGACCATCATGACTTTGTGAGGTCTTTCTGCACGGTCTCATTCATGAGCAAGAGCAACATCCAATGTGAAAAAGAAATATATATCATTGGCCCTGACGAATTTAGAGGAACCGTGGAAATTCTGCTATCTGTTGGTTCAGTGCTAGTTCTTAAAAGAAACGGAGCAGATGTCGCCAAACACTGCATTCTAGGGGTGCGACACTGTAGGGTGTCTGTAACTTTCTAAGGAATGGATATGAAAAAATGCCATATGGATTCTGACTGGGCTCGAAATTGGAAGAGCTGCTGTTGTATGAGCTATAAGAAAGGGAACTTTTGTGCTGGAGCATGGCTTAGAAGGTCAGCTCGATTAGGAGCTTGCCTCACCAGAGATAGACACTCATAGGATTCCTTTTTAATGCATTCTCGTTGCAACAGACATGATATGCATTAGACATGCTCAACCTATGATATGTATTTGGCATGGGATATTTTTGGATGTACTTTGATGCAGTCAGCATAATTGTACTTTTCAAGGCCTTGGCCTACACTCAATCTGTAACATTTATTGGAGTAGATTAATGAAATCTCTTTCAGAATTTTGTCCATTGCTCAATTGCCCTTTTTGGTGTGATGGATAAAAGTCGCGAACCATACATTGGTTCGAGATTATAATGAACAAAGAACAAAACAAAAAAATGACGATAATAAAAAAACTCTCTTTTTTTTTTAAAAAAATCAACCAATGAAAATTAAATTTTGGAAAAACATATTTTGAAAGCTAAACATGATAAAAACAACAAGAGATGAAAATAAATCTGTTGAGTTGTTTCTCTCAATTTTGTTGTCTCTTACACTTTGCTTGCGTAGCACAACCATCTTTGTCTGCACTAAATCTCACAAAATTTCACATATCTTCCTCAACAATGTCAACCTCTTCACATAACACATATCTATGAGTTCAACACCACAAACTCTTTATAAATTTTGATTCTCATTTCCGAACCAGTCCCTAACTTCTGATTCCCTCGCTTTGAGGTCGGCCCTTAACTTCCAATCTTCTTTTGGAGATTTGATCCTTAAATTTCAATTCTCGTTTCGGAATCAGTCCCTAACTTCTGATCCCCTCTCTTTGAGGTTGGTCCCTATCTTCTGATCCTCTTTTTGAGATTTGATCCTTAAATGTCAATTCTCGTTTTGGAATCAGTCCCTAACTTCTGATTCCCTCGCTTTGAGGTCGATCCTTAACTTTTGATCTTTTTTTTGAGATTTGATCCTTAAATTTTAATTCTCGTTTTGAAATCAGTCCCTAACTTTTGATTCCCTCACTTCGAGGTCAGTCCCTAACTTCTGATCCTCTTTTTGAGAATTGATCCTTAAATGTCAATTCTTGTTTGAAATCAGTCCCTAACTTATGATTCCCTCGCCTTGAGGTCAGTCCCTAACTTCCGATCATCTTTTTTGAGATTTGATCCTTAAATCTCAATTCTCATTTTGGAATCAGTCCCTAACTTTTGATTCCCTCGCTTTGAGGTCGATCACTAACTTCCGATCCTCTTTTTTAGATTGGTACCTAAATTTCAATTCTCATTTTAGGATCAGTTTCTAAATTTTGTTTCCCTTGTTTTGAGGTCGGTACCTAAATTCCGACTCTCTATTATGAATCAATAACTAAATTTCAAATCCCACCTTGGGGTCAGCACTTACATACTGATTCCCATTCTCTATAAATACCTAAAACTTGATAACTTAAACCCACTATCCAATCCCCAGCAAGAGTTCCTACTTCTTGACTTCGATCAAATATTCACTTGCTAATTACCCAGTGGAAACAAATATCACACACAATTCCACACCTCCTTCTAAGACTGTTTACTTAGGAGTCTGTGTTGGTTTTGTTGATCTCGTCGGTCAACGCCAATACGCGTGATGTGCTTGCCTAGCACACCACACCTATTGGGGTCCATTTGTTGACATCACTTTTGGTTGAGGTTTAGTTTTTCCTCTTTAGTTGCCCAAAGTCTAGCCATAGAACTTTCTTATTGACTATTCTTAGAAAACTAGAAAAGGAACCCTCACCATTAGAAACACTAAATCATTCTTTTCTCAACTTGAAGTTCCACACATTGGTCCTAACCTCTAGCACTTAATAGATGGGGTCGTTANAACCCTCACCATTAGAAACACTAAATCATTCTTTTCTCAACTTGAAGTTCCACACATTGGTCCTAACCTCTAGCACTTAATAGATGGGGTCGTTATGGGGGAGCTCAAGGAAAGTTACCATAGGACTGCTTGCCCTTAGGGTTGAACCTGGGTGCTGGAGCTAAGGCACTCACTTTCACTCACTCTCACTCACAATCCCTCACAACCATAAACTCAATGTTTGTTGACTTTGATCCCTTGATCCTTTGGGAGACTCATGTAGATGGTCCCTTAAACCCACTAGCCCTAGGCTAGGGTTTAGCTAAGACCAGTACATGGAGGACCCAAATGAGGATTCCATTGGTCCATAACTCATGTAGGGTGGTTGATACCCAAACCCTACCAAAATTCCCAATTTGACCTTTCACCCCCAAACCTACCCAAATTACCTAAACACCCCCAAATCATAAATTTGGTCAAAATCCTCAAAATCATCAAAAATATCCAAACTTTTTTAAAATTATTTCAAACCTTTTGAAAATACCCAAATTGCCCAAAACCACCCAAAATTACCAAAATACCCCCAAATTGCCAAAATTACAAAAATACCCTTGGTTTCCCAAAATTTTCCAAAACATCCAAAATCACTCCAAATATCTGCAAAACCATTTAGACCCTTCAATTGAACCTAATTTAGCCAATTTAACCATTTTGACCAATTTTCTTCAATATCAATCCTAAACTTAAATTCACCTTCCATATGAACAATTTAAACTAAATCCAAGCTTTAATTGGCTCATGCTTTGAGCCCATTTTTTATCTAAGTCAAACCCCCAATTTTGGCTACATGACTCAATCCCACCATATTGAACCCCATAACCTACTCAATTTGCCACAATTTATGTTTAAAACTCTTTATAATAATCCTAAACATCAAATTTGACCTTCAATTGGCCTTGGTGAAGCCTCAATTGCATACAATTTTAACCTAAGTCCAAAAATTCCTAAATTTTTCCTAAATTGGTTGTCCCTAAATTTCACCAAATTGAATGCCTTGGTGCAAAAATTGGCACCCAACTTATGTTGAAAAGTCTTCATGACATTCTTATTGACTATTTTCAATAATCAATTTGGACTTATCCCATGCGTAACCAAATCTAGACTCAAAGTCTAGCCCAAAATGATCAAAATCCTCCAAATTGAACCCTCAAACCAACTCAAAATTACTCTAAATCTTTTCTAAAGTCTTCATTACAATCATCTACATCAAATTTTTTAATCAATTGGGCCAATTGACATGGCTATCCTAACTTAAGACCAACATCTAGCCATTTTGACCCAAATTAAACTCTTTAACCAAATTTGACTTAGCCATGTCTAGGCCACCAAGACAATGATACCACAACCACTAAGCTCCTCCTAAGGACCAGGCTAAACCACCCTAAATCCACCAAAGCATGCTATGGACCAATGGATCCCCAAATTATAGGATTTTAACCCATTTTTGGACTAAACATGAAATATCACCACCATCATCACTTACCATGGGGAGTTAATCATCATTTGCCACCCCCTGACCTTCCTGAGCCAGGAACTGACCACTCCTTAGCCGGTCAACCACCTTGGTGGCCAGAAAATGGCCAAACCTTGAGCCACCACCCACAAATTCAACTTAATTTAGATCTAGAGGTCAAATCATCTCAACTGCTCTTTAGGGCTTCTCTGCAAGCAATATTTTCCACATCCAATTGGCCTTGGCAGCCTGCCCAGCCCATTTTATTAAATCTCACCTCCATGGCCAATCGGGGAGTACTAAAATTTTCTCAAGGAGAGACCTCTAAATTGCTCCCATAGTTTCTTTGAGACCTCCTCAGTGCAACCCAACCACTTCCTAGCCCTAATTCCCCTTGTCGGAGTTCAATTTTGGAGCTCAAATCCTTACTGAAGATAGTACAAAACTCTTCACACCTCCATAGTCCACAAAAATCAAATTAAACTCTCCAGCACCTTCACCATAGTGAAAGAAGACAAAGCCCAATTAAACCACCCTCACAGAGAGCCTATACACCAGACTTTGATCAACACCCAAATTCAGCTTTGATTGAATTTGGGTCTAGACCTTTCACCATGACCAGAGGCTTAATCCCTAGCCTCCTTGAACCTCCACGAACGTGTCGAATACCTTTGATTGAACCTTTCCTTCTCAGAGCGAAGGTATTGAACTTCCCCTCTTCCCGAGCCTATTTTGGTTCTCCATGTGATTAGGGTTAGTTTAATGGCATGTTTACCATATGGATATGTTTGTCACACTTAGACGAGTCCATAGGATCAAACCCCATGAGATTTAGTTGAGCATAGAAGGAGATCTTAAGGTTTTAGTGTGGACAGTTATGGGTTCACACTACTTGGGGACGATGACGGGGAGTCGTCCGATCGTGTGTTTATCTCGTCAACAGACGAGATCTAGCCTGAAAAACTCTTAGTGCGTGAACCGCGGGCCGTGTGGCATGCCAGGGTGGAAAGCACAACGAATGGGAGCATGTCGCGTCACCGTTTAGAGCTGCCTGGGATCCAGTCAGTGCCGCATGGTTAAGTAGAAAAATAGGGTATTTTTTGATTCATTTAAATGCTTGATCTTTAAAAATTTATATCTTTGCATAGAAAAATAAAAAAAAATAAAATAAATAAAATAAATTTACCCTCTTGCTTAGTGAATCAATGAGAAAAGTGTGGAAATAGTTTGAAGTTTATTTGACGTATAATTTATTTTTATCAAATTAAATATGGTTTTGAGTCTTTTAACTCTTCATGCATGTAGACATTTCACCATAGCTTGATATTTTGGCATGATTTTGCCTCTATCATGGGGGATATTCTTTGATTTTTCCAAGATCAAAGAAGACCTCTAGACAGAGATCCATATTTTTTAAATTTATTTATTATTTACATAAATTAATCATAACAATTAGCATATAGCTTTGAAAAATTCAAAAAAATTTTGGAAGGTTTATTGTGACCAGAGAACAATTTGAAAACTTTTTCATAGGCCAAGTCATTAAGAACACACTTAACTCTCACAAAACCCTAAAACACAAAGAAAATTAATTTGGGAAAAATAATCATCTAAATGACTTGATTTTGATTCTTCACTATGATTTAAAGTTCAGAGAGCCCTCCATAAAAATTTCAAAACATTTAAAGTTCATGTCATAACTTAACTTGATTTTCTAAGTTAAATGACATTTTTGACACTAAAATGATTTTTAATAATTAAAATATAACTAAAAAAATATAAAATTGATTTTGGAAGCTCTCTGTGATTAGGAGAATTTTCTAAAAATAAAATTGTAATTAAAATAAAAGCTTCATTTTTTAAGCCTATTTAAATAATTAAAAATTAATAAAAATCACAAAATTGATAAAATTCATGAAAATGATCTAAATTGTTTCATAAGCATTTAAGAGCAACTAGAAAATTCTTTCTAAATTTCTAAGTGAAGATATTGAATTTTAAAGCTAAAAATAATTTTTAAAGGCTAAAAAATGATTTTTCTTAACCTTTCACTTAAATAATTCTAATAGTTCAAATAAAAATAAAAAAATATAATAATTGCCTCTCTAGGTTCCTTAACCTCAGAGGGATTTAATAAAAATGCAAAACTTAATTTTTCACATTTAAAATATTTTATAATTAATTAACACTCTAGAACTTAAAATAATTATGATAATTCAAATACAACTGAAAAAATCATGATATTGGGTCTTAATGGTTTTCTAATCTAAGTATACCTCCAGTAAAAATTTCAATGGATATGGCTTTTTCTTGGTAAGCTTGTAGAATTTTCTTTGAAAAATCCTATTTTTGCATATCAATAAATATATGAATTAAATTAAAATTTGAAAAATCACATTTTCTTCTCTGATGTCTTAATTGATCCATGAGTAAAATGTGATAAAAATTCCAAAGTCATTTGAATTAAATTTGATGAATTATGAAACGATAGAGCCTTAGGGGCAAAAGTGTAATTTTGGAAATTTGGCCTTAATTAACGCTTTGGCTTAATTCAAGAAAGGGAAATGGGCAACCTTTGATCATAATTAACATATTTGGAAGATTGAAGCATAAGGGATTAATTGGTAGAAACCAATCTCACTTTTTCCAATTAAAGGATAAATTTGAAATTTCCTAGATTATTAAAATTTTGAATTCTGCCAAATTAAATGATCCTAAACTTAGGGGTATGGTTTTGGGTGTGAATAACTCATTAATGTAGTACCCCCATTTGATGTTCAAATGATATTCAAAAGTTTTGATAATAAATCATCATCACTTAAAATTCAATTTCTTTTAAAAATTATTAAGACATCCACCACGATCTTAAGGGCTTAGTAGTGACCTAAGCTAAATCAAATTTGATTAAATGAGGATTAGAAAAGTGAATGTAACAAGAAATTAAACACCTTTAGAACACTAAAAGTCCAAATTAAAGCTAAAATTGGCTAAGTGTATCAATAACAATAACTTGCCCCTTTAAGGGTCTTCACCTACATAATTCTCAAATTAAATTACAAGTGATGATTCCCCTACTCTTAGGGATAATGGAAACATCAATGTTCACTGAGCATTAGAGGCATTTACACAATGAGTTATTAAGCGGCATAATAATTTTAAATGAGCTCGAGACTTTCCACCAGGCGATGAGAGGGAAGCATGGACCTGCTTCTTTCTGTCGACCTTTTGGATACCTCAGAGGTCTACTAAACCTAACATGTTTTGCTTAATGAAATCAGCCTTAGTCAAATTAGTAGGTGCTCACCAAGATATGATTTAAGATTTTGGTAGATCACCAGAACCTTATTTTTGTGTTTTACATAAAATGCCCTCACATGCATTTTGAGTTTCAGGAGGTGGAATGAGAAGACTCGTCAGACACTCTTTTACAGTTGACAGTACGTCTTTTTTTATACTTTCCATACTGTACTTTTATGCTTACAAAACTTGCATGTTAAACAACGATGTCACCCTGCATGAAAACCAAAACCGATAGGGTAGCCGTAAAACCAAAAACAAAACTAAAACTAAAATCAACCAAGATAAAATTCACCCCCACAACATTGAAATTATAAGAATACTCAAAATTTAATCATAAACATCACAAAACTACATTTGCAACTGAATTAAGACGTCTCTATCGGATGATCGGGAATCCCTCGGAGGAGGTAACCTACGGTTGCTAACGAGGCTTCCCACTATCTAAATGAAAGTATGGAACTCATTAAGTTGATTTAGTAAATTTATTTGGACTAAGTGAACTCGATAGAAAATAGTGGTACCGGAATGAGGGAACTATAGGATCCTAATCGGTGTTGTTCTAATCAATTTTAATATGCCCCATAACATTTAAAGAACTACAACCATAGGGCCATCTAATTTGACATAATAACTTGACACACTAGAAAACTTAAACTCACCATGACGAGGAGCTTGGAGCTAGCATGGTGGGCAACACGACCATCTTCAACAGCAAAACCTGCCTTCTTTAGAATTAAACAATAAAGTCATAGGATTTTGAGGTTATTTGCTTATACAACATAAATCCTTATCTCATCTCTAAGCCTTTGCATAATCATGTTGTGTTATATAATCCCTAACTCATCTTAGGATTCTGAGGTTTTCGTTCGTCACGACCTAAATCCTCACATCTTCCAGCTATGCGTGTGATCGTTTCACACAAATGTAAGCCATAAAAAATAAAATTGGCAGGATGAAACACCTAAATAATTTCTCCTCAAAACTAAAGCCAAACAATAGGAAGGGTTGGGAAGTCACTGAGGTTCTCCTCCAGATCCATGACATCCCTTAGTTCTTCCTCTTTTGGATTCCAAAAAGAAAATATTCCAAATTTGAGTCATTCTCATTTCACACCTCTTTGTCTGATTTTGTCGAAAAGTCCTTGAATATAATATTTCAAGTCCTTCAATACTTTTAAACTCTATGAATATAATATTTCTTGATTTTTATCGAGAGTTTTCTTGAGTCACTTCGGTCATTTGAGATGTAATTAACTGTAGAGGCTTGCCCTTCTAGGAAGTTTGTCCGAACCCAGCTTAAAATAAACCCTATTTAATTCTTCATATTAAATAGGGGAAATTGTCGGCAAATAAAACGGTTTATCTTTCAGGATGGATACAAGGTTTGAGGTATATAGTGCTCTTTCATTGAAACTATGAAAAGTATGGGGTCAGTTTGATTTCATATTTTTCTAAAAATTTATATATATATGTAAATTAAAATGTCCTTCCGAAGGGGGCGACGGGATTTTGATTCCCGTGGCCGATAGCTTCTTACGGAGAACTCCACACCCAAAATAGTGCCAAACTATCCCTTTTGATATTTGTTGAAAGAGCTGCAGTTAGTTTTTTTAGTTATTAGAGAGGTGCTATAACAAGTTTTCTTTATTCATCTAACTTGGATTTGGAAATTGTGAAAGTTTATGTTGGAAATTTATACTTTCAATTTTATCTTTTGAATAATGACCTCTCATTCAAAAGAGCATATGAAACATTAAGGTAGCTTATAAGTTCGAGGTGCAGGGTAACAGGCAATGATGCAAAGAACCACTAATCAGCTCTTCTTATAGCTGAAAATATAAAACCAATATTCAAGTAATGGGATGCCCTTTCTCTCCCTTAAGTCGTCGGTGGCTCTGGCCCTTCCTCAAAAGGCTTGAAAATTGATAGTTAGAAAAGAGCAGATACACAATAAACACTACACAGATACTACACTTGCAAAAAGAACAAACACTACATATCTTTAACTGATAAGTCTAGATACTACACGACAAATACCACCATGCAAGATAGACACTATATAATACACACTACATATCACACCCTACACGACAGATAATATATTTATAATACGTCACATATTACCCACTAGATACTACCATACAAATGCTACAAGAATAAATATTACACTTCTTTCGAAAGCTCAGATACTACATAATTAATATCACTTATTAGGCATTGATGCACTATACACTGTTAATTGATAAGCTCAGATATTATACATAATTTATCCTGACATCACATATAGTTGCACTATACTCTGATAAGTTCAGATATTATCTTTTATAATTACTTTGTATCTTTAATAAGATAAGTTCAGATACTATTTAGATTCACACATCTGCTGAATGACAGGGTTTAGGGCTGCCCAATTTTTAGGGTGATTCATTGGTGACCTCTAGTTGATATTGATAGGTTGACTTCGACATATCAGTTGCTCCTGGGATCGAGATAAAAGAGAAAGAAGGTCTAGTCTAAGCTTAACCCCAAATTAAGATCATATATTCCACTTTAAATTTTTCATATGCATATCCTTTAACTTTTCTTTTATAATCTAAAAATGTTTATCTAATCCATTTATATTATGCAATTGTAATTTGTTTTGGAATTTTGCCAGAATTAACCAGGTACACTTTTAGTTGTTTCAGTTTCTTTACTTTTCCTATCACATAATTCTTTCTTTACTGTACATTCATTTTCTTTTATATTATACTGTACATTTCTACATGTTCTTTGTACCTTTCTTTACCATACTTTGTTACATAGCTTCTTTTCTTTCTTTATTGCATTATAGTATATACATTTGCATGTACTCTTGCTTTTAGTTGCTACCTTTTAGTATGTTCATACAATCCCCTAGGATAGGCCGTTCGAGGCATGGTTTTCTCTTTTCTTCATGCATTTCTCATAATAAGACAACAACTTGGTCGAGTGACGATTCATCTATGGGCAGTGGTCGAGACAACAATAAAGAGGACAGAAGAAGCTTCAACCTAGCTTCGATAGATTTAAATAACATACCTATAGGACGCTGAGGTCGTTTGTTTGGCACGACGTAAATCCTCATATACTATCTTTTAGGACTTTCTACAGTTTTATATCATACGATATAAGTCCTAAATTTTTATAGGATTTCGAGGTTGTCATTCGGTACTACATAAATCCTCCTATTTTCTTGGGCTATTTACATATAAAATGTAGACATAAGTTTTGAATATCTAAATAATTTACAGGATTAAAACATCACATGATTTCCCTTTTAAAGATGTAAAGCCAAATCATAGGTTAGTTTGAGATGTCACTGAATCTCTTTTAGTATTTTTGACATCTCCTACATTTCACTTCTTTTGATTCCGGAAATAATTGTTCTTATTCAAACCTATCCCACTTGAATTTTCTATAAGCAATCGTAGAAACCTAAATGTTGAATTATTGAAGACGAAACCCTGATCTTAATCCAAAGTCCTCTTAGGTGACTTCGGTTGTCTAAGATGTAATTAACAATAGGGGTTTGCTTCTGTAGGGAATTAAGAACCCAGACCAATTTAAACCCTGTCTAATCTATATATTAGATAGGGGAATTTATCGGCTATAAATTTTGCAGACTAAAATAGAGTCATAACATTCAAGCGTACCAACAAGTGGTACACTTATCTTTTTGAGATGATATAACACTTGTTGTATCGTGCTCAGTTATTTAAACTATTAGATCTATAAGGTCTATCAGGTCTCATCATTTTCCATATATATATATATATATATATATATATATATATATATATATATATATATATATATATATATATATATATATATATATATCCATTTTCACAAAATTAAAATTACATTATATATACTATATTAAATTTAAATTTTAAAATCTTATTTTCCAAAAAAAAAAAACCGACACTTCAGCATTAAAAATATTACATTCCTTTATGTGTATCATATTTTCCTCTATTTTTCCTTTTGGACTTCTATATCATCCACTTCTAATACAAAATAGCATGTGCATCACCGAAAAAAAAACCCCCTATGCAATCCAAATTGTGCTCTGAATGATATTTTTATAAAAATGGAAAAGGAAATTGTGCTTTGAAATGTTATTTTTATAAAAGCTTATACAAACTAAATATGCTCCAAAAGGGATCACTTTCACATAAGTTTGAGTAAGCTCATGAGAACCTCTTTTAAGACTTTATAGGAGATTTATAAAAATGAAATTTAACAAAAATCTTTTAAATAGTTTTCTATAATAATAATTTTCATCATATATAAAATTTAATATAAAAAATAGACCACTTTAAGAAAAAATAAGATCCTTCCAAAACCTTTAAAATAAAACCGATCAAGATCCTTAAAATTGATCTAAACTTCTTTCAAATAGACTTATTAAAAGTCTCTTTTAAAAAATTACAAAAATATTTTTAATAAAAATCTCTTTTAAAATAAATATTATCCAAAAAGAAGTTTAAAATTTTAATAGAATTCTAAAAAAACAAAATCCTTCAAAATAATCATTTTATAAAATATGAGTAACCGCTTTTCAAAACAAAACCACTCAAGAGCTTGTTAGTTAATAACAAATTTAAGTAAACTCTGCAAATCGTTTTGAGTTATTTAACTTATGTTAGACTTATTCATGTTCAAAGGTTTAACCTCGTGAATGAACATATTTTTTTCCAAGAACATGTGATTGATAAGCTTAACCCATGATCCTATATTTTTTGGGCAATTTCATATATATGAATTTCTCTCATTAAGATTTATTCAGATAGTAACCTTGTATGATAACATATTGAAAAAACACCTTTTCTTCAAATATGTAAAAAATCTTGAAAAATAGGCATGTGAATGAGACTTAGGTATGAAGTGTGTAAATATGAAATTATTGAATGAATCAATTCCTGACATATAAGTTCAAACATAAAATAGTAAACCAAACACTAGAAGTCAAACCTAAGAGAGAAAGCCAATGAAGAATATCAACACTTAGGATAGAAAACCAAAGCCAAACTTAAAACATAGAAGAACCTTGATTGTGATATCAACCAACAAAGTAGAAGCATCTGAGCTTAGAAGAACCCAAATTTTCACCATAAACAACAAATTTGGATAAAATAAATCATGAATTAAATATCAAACACCACAAATAATTTAAAATTCACCTACCTAACTCATGCAAACAACCTCTAGACAGATTAAATGTAAATCACGGTTAGGAAACTTAGAAACAAAATAAAAGATCGCACAAACCCTAGAATAGCACAGCCTAGGAGCCTAAAATAGTTTACTAGGTACTCATGGCTAGTGCTAAGGACTAAGACATATAAAATAAATAATTTTAATCCTTTGGTTTATGTAGGTAACCTAAAATAAATTGACCTATGATTACTGACAAAGGCACCTCAAAGCACCTAATAGAAAAAAATTTTGCATTAGTCAACACTATGTAATAATGGAAAGCTCTAACTATCTTGTTATTAAATAGTTTAAGGATTCTAGTGCACTCGAGAGAATGGAAATCCATTAGCATCTTGATCTGGAGTATTATTCCTAAAATTTAGGTTAATACGCTGATTTAGACTCCTATGTAGCTATTTTAAGGTTAAGGCTTTTCTTCCATCTAAAAATATTTCCAATATATCCTATACATCCTTATTCAGGATTTAAGTACAATTCAATCCAATCAAGTCAAAATCTTTTAAGCTAGATCAAATCCAATTAACTCAGGTTTTAGCTCAAGTGAATCAATCTCAACTCAATCTTTATCAATTATAACCAAAAGGATAGGCTCTCTACCCTGAATGGGCTCTCTTTTCCTAGGACTTTTCTTGACACAGTTTTTAGGCTACATGAGCTAGGTAATTAACACCAATTAAAATAATATCAACCCTAAGTGGGTTAACTCTTTGAATAATATACACCCTTTTAATTTCACTCAAATCTTTTTAAATCTTCAGATTATCAATCTAATTCTTAAATATCATATCTCACAAACAATTATCATCATATTATAATATATAATAGAAAACAATACTTTAATCGATAGTATTCTCAATTCCTGAGATGTAATTAACTAAGAGGGTTTTCCTTCATAGGTATAGAAAATCTCATTATAAAATAAAATCTATCTTACATTTGTAAGGTAGAGGAAAATCCTTAATTCTATAGATGTGTACATCTTGAAGATTTTTTTCATCGAGTGATTAAATCCATTTTAAGATAATATTTCTTTCCTTCACGATGGTATATTATTCTTTGAATGATGCATCCAATATTTAGATAAATATTTTAAGGTCTATGATTGATACATCATCAAAAGATATCCCCACCAATGGGCTTTTAGGATAGTTTAGAAAACACCAATCAGAATATCTCATCTTAGGTTGATCTTTGAAAATTTCCATCATTATTCTCTTAAGCTAATACATAGAGCATTTTGGGCAATTAACAAATTAAAATATTATTTTAAAAATTTATAAGAGAAGAGGTTAGTAAAATTAAATGAGCTGAAAGATATTATATTAAAAACCTATAAAATACTTAAATCTAAAAGGAATAACTTAACGATTGATAAGAAAACATAGTAACGAAACATGAAGTAATTCTTTTTAGTTCAAGTTTTAAATATTTTTAGGTAATTGAACTTCATAGGGTCAAGTTTGTTTATTGTAATGAAATTTTACTCATATAGAGTAATTGAAATTTTAGAAAGAAAAATGATCACATTTTAAAAATTAATAGTCAATGATTAAATATTATTTGGAAGGGAATGTAGACTGCATAAAGTGTCTATCAATTTAATTCATCACAAAAAGAAATTTTCATAGTCAGGCTGAGGACTTTTTATAAAGTACCACTTGAAAGGCCACTCAAGATTTTTTTTATTTGTTATCTTATCGTGTAAATGTTCTGTAATTTGTATGAGAACACAAAATTTAATGAAAGTATGCACTATAAGATGAAACAACTAAAAGCTTATGGTTTAGTGTCATGGCATTGAGTGTTTCATATTAAGTGCATTTAAAAGGTGTTTATTCTCATATATTTTATGTAACAAAATATAACTATAGTCTTGGCTTTGTAGCACTGTAGCACATGATATGTAGCATTGTAGACAAAATGCAAAACTATAATGCATGATACGTAGAATGTACAATTGCACCACTAGTTCATTATGACTATATAATGCTAGTTTGAGGTGTTTTTATTTTGTTATACTTGTGATGTTTTCAATGGAATATATTTGTTATGCTGAATTTGACATTTTTTTTCAAGGAACTGCTACAATATCTTTGGCTAAATTTGTAGTGCAAATCTAATTAAAAGATTATTAGTCAACAAGTTTGTGTTAGAATTTTTTGTCCATTAAAATCATAAGTGCAATGCCACAACTTTATCTTAGAATCTTCTTGACACATCAATTTAGTTATGATTTTAAGGCTTTTTATTGAAAAATATAACAAAAAATATGAAATTAACGAAAATTTATGAGACATCAATTTATTTATGATTTGAAGGCCTTTCACTGGAAAATATAACAAAAATTATGAAATTAATGAAAAATTTTGAGACTTCGTAAACTTTTTTGATCATTTAAATGTATGGATGTAGTGCCTAGGAATGGTTTGTTCTGACGTCACAACACTCATCTGAATGAAAGCTTAGCTCTATAGTAGTACATTAGCAATATGACAGTGCAATAGAACATTATACATGAAACCATGATTGATTTCATTTTCATTCTAAGCGTGACCATGAGTAGAGTTGGTTGCTCAAGGAAACTTTCTTTGGCGCTAAAATTTTGGTTAATGTAGATTTCTCCCTTTTTAGAATAGCATCAATGTTTATTATTATTTTAGTAAAGAAGAAAGGACAGATGGATTCTTTGAGTCAAGTAAGTTTCTCAGTATTGAGGCAAAGGACTAATATCCATAATAATCTTAGCCCAAAGAGGGGTTTTCTTCGTATAAAGGAAGAGTTGAGAGCACAATTATCAAAGGGAGTGCAATTGATTGATGAACCAGAGGCATCCATAGCTTTTGTAGGAAGAGTGGGTTTTGCTAAGTCTAATGAACACTTAAATTCAAGGCGTTAGTGAGAGAAAAGTGGGTAGCCTTTGATAATGTGACTACTAATAATTTTTATAAGATTAAAGAGTTAGACTTTGACCAATACACAACCTACTAAAATGAACATATATATATATATATATATATATATATATATATATATATATATATATTGATGATGTATAAATTTTCTCACTAGGCATGAATCACAAGTTGAATTAAACAGTGGGAAGAGAGAAACAAGTGAATTTTCATACTTCTAGTATGACTAGGGAGACAAAAGGTTGAAATTATTTTAGTTTTGCTTAGTTAATTCTCAATAAAAAAGTTAATAATGTAAGAAAAAAATAGAGAATTTTTTAACTATATTATTCAAACTGTTGTGTCGATGGATCTAAGCAAAAACATACAAACTTCTATCATTAACATGTTGAAAAGAATGCCAATATATAAATTTTGGACACCACACTCTTTATAAATTTTATGTTTAGGTAGGTATTTTAAGTGATCCCTTTTTAGGTGTATTTGTTTTCTAGTTTAACATTCACTAATAGCAAAAATTTAACTTCTAAGAGATCATATTTTGAGTTTGGGAAAAATTCTGTATACCCACGCCTAATTTTGATCCAGAATTAGAACATCTAAAGTTATTGTTAAGCGAGTTAATGATTTAATGAAGAACGTGTTTAGCTTGGAAAGGACTTCAAATGAGTGGTTAAGATGACATTAGAAAATGGGCCACAAATTTAATCATTATGTGAAGCAGCACAGAGGCAATATTTTTATATAACTTAGCTTTGGCTCATATATTCACGAATTGCCAGGTTCAATATGGTCCCAAATAGAGTTTTCCATTCTTGAGTCACCCAAGTTTTAACTCTATGCCAAACTCAATCACATTACAACACTAACATAAGTATAGAGAATGTGGAGTTCCTATATTATACCTTATCATTCATTTAGTTATTATTTTTATTTTTGTAATAATTAAAATATTGAGTTTATGGATAAGGGGTTGGGTTGAGAGAGTATTACATATTTAATATAAATCTTATTATTTTTTTAATATCATTGCTATTATATTAATGCACCTTGATGTTAAGCCTTCCGTACAGGTATGTTATAGTACAAGTGTATTTAATATAATTAAATATTTGATAAACATTATGTTTGATTTAAATAAATTTAAATAAAATTTTAAAAAGTAAACTAACATAAATTTATTACAAAAATAATACATTAACTTAATAACTATTTTTTTTATTGAAAGTAATTATTTTAATGGCATTATTTTCCCAAGCACATGTACATATAGTTGAACTAAATTGAAGTTAATTAGTCGATGGGTTATAAAATGTAAGCGTAATATCAACTTTTATGACATAATGAAAATAATTGTCAATATAGCACTTTGGTGAGTTCAAATATATAATAAAACAGAATGGGATGCAAAATTATTTAAATGATACTTAGTTACATAAGTGGCCCTCTAAATTAAAGGGTAAAAAAAAAGTAAAGTATAAATTACGATAAATAAAAAATGATCAAGTAAAATAAAAAAAGAAAAAAAAACTGGAGGTTAACATAAAAAATTGTACATTTTATTTTTCTATAATTTAGTAGTCAAAGTTCTATTAAATTTAAATTGATTTTTTTTCATTCAAATGAGATTCTTAGTTATGATTATTTAAAAGATTTTAGTTTTTTTTTTTAAACCAAAATGAATTATTTTATTAATAAAAGAAGGTTACAACCAACATTCGGAGTACTGGATAGTACATCTAACAAAAGGAGAATTTAACAAATAACCAGTAAGAAGAGATGAGAGCTTACTGCAAGGAATAATGTATAGTCTAAAAATTCCTTAAGAAGCTCCATCCTTGGCAAGCCAATTAGCTGGCTGATTAGCCTCCCTTTATGTATGACTCCATCTAATGTGTTGCTTTCTCTGAACAAGAGAAGTTCTATTTAGCAAAATATGAAGGAACTAATGTCCGCCTTCTCCAGCCATAAAAATATTAACCATGGTTTGTGAATCCATCTCAAAATATAGAAAGTCCCACTGTAAGTAGACTACAGGCTTACGAGCAAACAAAACTGTAAGAGCTTTAGCCATGCAAAATGAAGCAGTCTATTTAAATGAATGGATTACATTGGGAGTCCCTATAAAAACTTCTCCAGTTTGTCATGTGGGCTTACTAATAAATATTTCTTTTTTTTTTAGGTATAAAATTTTTGTTTTGCATCTTTAATTTTTTTGAGCTGATTGCCTTCATAATTACATTTCAGTATTTTCTATAAATGCAAAGGTAAAACTGAGAGCTAAATTACCTAAACAAGGGGCAGAATTGTATAGTAAATAGCCACCTTTGCTAATCGCTTAAACACACCATCCACACCTAATCTTGATTTTGAGTAGCTACCATCCGAATTTACTATAATCCAGTGTTTATTTAGTTAGAAAAAATGTAGAAGTTGCACATAGTTTCTGGCCATGAATTTATACTTATATTTTGTATAAAAAAATGTAGCCTACAAACCTAAAAAATGAGCATGCTTCAGGTTATCATTCTCCAACACCTTTTGAATGAAAGTAACAGTTCTGTCAGTATTTGCATGGATGGCTTCATGGTTTGCATCATTTTTGGTTATCCAAATGAACTACAAGGAGATGAAAGGAATCAATTGGATCAAACCAACAGTTTTGCTGCCTCCAATAATTCTATTGGATGAATAATTTGATAAAAAGACGTCATAATTGGGAGGAATCCATATCTTAATCTATTCATTTTTTCCCATAGATGAACTATGAAATTATAGCTCATGAAATATGGTTGACACCTTCTTCCTTTCTGAATAGATAACACAGGGAATTCTGAGAACCTTCAGCTTCAAAATATCATTATTGCGCAACAAGTTTTGAAATAAACTCCAAATAAAGAAAGACTAAAATAGTATTTAAATACCTTGTATTCTATTTTTTTCTCTCCAGCCATTATTCTACTTAGTTTGTTGTAATAAATAAATTGGTTTATAAGTTGATAAAATATTGAATACCTTCACAATAAGTTGATCTTTCTTTCTGAGTGAGGAATTTACTGATATCCCTTACATCCTCCTTAAAAACGAGGCTATTCAACTTGGTGTGATCCAAATTTCCATTAATCCAATAGTAGTTGACCTGTAAATTGGGGTTACTATGACCTTCATATTTATCAGCAAATGGACCATCCAATGATTAATCATCTAACTTGAAGCTCAAGCATCTTCCAAATCTCCTTAGCAATTAAATCTTCAGCTATTTGCTTATATCTAATTAACTTCTTCATGAGGCAGAATCTCTCCTATGAGTTAGAATCAAGGAGGGGTGCTTGTTATACCGGTATCTTTCATTCATGAATTTTTCCCATAGAGAATCCTGAGCTTCATTCTGATCCATAACTTGATGAAACAAATTTTAGAAGAATCGGATAAGAATATGAAGCCTAAGCCACCTGCATCGTTGGGTTTGCACACCATCTTCCAACAAATCCAATGCATTATTTTCTCCTTACCATACAAAAGAAACATGTTGAACATTCTCTCTAGCTTCATTTGAGTACCTTTTTGCATTTTCATCACCTCGAGAGCATAGATAGGCAAAGATCAGAAAACTTCTATTTAAAGTGATTCTACCTCCAAACGATAAGTGAGCATTCTCTCAAGAGTTAATTTTGTTGTTGATCTTTGGCGGTACTCCTTCAAACTGAGTTTTTCTGTCTACCTTCCTAATATTAATACCCAGGTATTTAAAAGGAGCATCACTTCTTTCAAAATCAGTATATAAGTGGATCCACAATATTTTTTCCAGACCAACTCCCTTCTTCACTAAAAATTAGCATTTTCCAACATTAAATTTCATACCAGAAATCTTTTTAAAATTATGAACTTGCTTCCATATATGCATCACAGATTACTTGTTGACACTAAGAAAACTCATCTTGTCATCAGCATAAGCAAGATGTGAAATTGTAAGACTTCCTTTAGCAGAAAAATGCACACCGGGATGCTCCTTATAGAGATTATCTAACAATCTAGATTAAGTAATAAAAGAAGCCAAAAAAAAAAGAGTGGGAGAGATGGGATCACCTTGCTTGAATTCCCTTGTTGCTTGAAAATATCCGTTAGGTTGACCGTAGATGAGAATAGAGTAGAAATTGTTGTGCAGCATCCTCAAGATAAGATTACATAATTCATTTCTAAACCTTCTAGCCTTCAGCACAACATGGATAAATTTCTAGCTAAGAGTTTAATAAGCATTTCTGACATACAGCTTAGCAATCAAATTACCAATTCTACATTTCATGTCAATCTCATGTCAGTTCCTAAGCAATAATAATATTGTTTATGATATTTCTACCCTTCATAAAGGTTGCTTGATGAGGACAATTTACAGTAGCAAGGTGAGGTTGAATCCATGTAACCAACAATTTGCTAATAATCTTATAGACACCACGGTGGTTAAATTAAAAGGAATCCTAGAAAGATCTCGATAACTAGTTTAGAAATACTCATCAATCAATTATTAGTTCTCATTAGAAGAACTCGACAAGAGAATTTATCCAGTAGAACCCGCAAAATGAACCCATCCTTTTTGGAATTCATTTGAAGCAAACCTATGTATGAGTTCAGTGGTGAAGAAGCCTCTTTGTCATGCCTCCCTGGCCAACCCTTCAAATATCAACCATCTGGCTAGTTCACAACATGCTTTGTTGAACCTTCTATTAAAGCTTGTATTGTTTATGTGTTCACTCATTTAGTATTGAATATTGAGTTATATTTTAAATAGGAAATCATAAGATAAGCTAATTATATGATTATGTAATAAATATCTCGTAACTTTTTTACATTAAAATCTAAGATGACCGTAGAGCTTCTTTCTAAATTTTAGTTTCCCTCTCCGCTAAATTCAAATAAAATCAAATTAGAATCTTGACATCACCCACAAATATATCTAAATCCAAAAAAATAAATTTGTAAACCTTCTACCCACTCATAATATCATTACAATAAAAACAACCAATTGCTTAACTAAAATGCAGCCTAAAGAAGAAGTTTTATTTTGTAAGCTATCACTTCAAAAAGAAAAAAAAAAGAGTGAAAATCATGTCAGATCCATCATCAACTAAATGACATGATTGGATAAGCTTTGATATAGACTTAATTTAAAAGTATAATAGTACCTCCTCAAGCACAAATCACAAGTTTGTCTTATAAAGAAACTAAAAATAAATAAATTTATATCCAATGAATCCCTATAAAAAAAGCACCAAAAGCAAAAGGATCTAGATTGAACATAACCTACGAATGACTAATGCATTTTTCTAAAATAGATCCCATCAAATTCATTCTCTACCAATCATATAGGGAAGTTTTATCTGTTTCATTGGCCATATGATGGTCCTCTTAAAGAATAGGCAGCATGTAGATTATATAGAAAATCAACAATTATCTTTAACTATTATATATGGGATGAACTAAACATTTTTTCATGAAAAAATTGAAATAATAAGAAAATGTCAAGTAGAAAAAGAAACAAACTAAACGCACAATGGCGACTTCAGAGAATAAACAACCTGCCAGAATTGATGCAATCGCATGTTCTCCGGAAGTTTAAGAAAATGGCTTAGAAAGGTGTTCCCTTTAAAATAAGGCTCGAGTGCGAGCCTTACAAAACATATTGCATCTAATTTTATCTTGAATCAACAAGGAAAAGCAAGTTTCTCCTCCCTGCTAGTAGCTCACATAAGAAATTTAACTCGTCAGAAGATTCTCTAGGTAAAGCAAAGATATTCACTATATCCTCTAAACAAATTGCAAAATATGAAAGTAAACAGATTAGGAAGTAAGATGGCTTAACATTCCTATTTTTTTTATCCTGTTAAGCATAAGCAATAGGAATGAAAGTTGAGTATTCTATACATTTATAATGAAGTCAGGCCAGGATTCCAAGGATAAAAACAATAAAAGCATGGTAGAATCATGCCACTAAGTGAGTACACTGCCAAGGAAGGATACTTAATGAGACAGGCCTATTGGCACTGTGTGCCAATCTCTTTCTATTCATATGCCAGTAAAAATTTTAATATAAACTAATGAAGCTGTCATAAACTTTTAACATATGAGGTAATATGTCAGATAATATATACTTCTTCAATGAATCATTAATCTCACTCCCACAGCTACCGTCTCATAGCAGCTCAGTCCAAAATACTAATGAACATCATTAATCAAAGTTAATTACATAAAAAAATCTGAAGTATTAGAATGGTGTGAATCACCTATGGAACACAGCAACCCGACGATTTAATTCCAGCGCACCTCCATCTCCCGAGTAACTCACGTGTGAAAAATCATAACTAACACCACAAACTCTGGTGCTACATGAAAAGCCAACACTATGATTTGGCAAGCCATTTGACACCTTCCAGTCATGTATCTTTGACTTATATTAGTTCCTTATTAATTCTCACATGTCAATTACATCTAATAATTTTTTTTAAAGACATATCCTATTATAAAATTAATTTTGGAAGGACAAAATTGCAAATACGAATGAAGAGCTTTTAAATTGAAAATGAGCAATTGGAATTCAAAAAATGGGAATGAATTGAGAAGAGAACTAGCATAAATTCATACAAATGATTCTTCTTATTCTACATTGGCAAAGAACATTTTAAGAAAAAAATGAATAGTTAGCGATTTTTAAGAATCACAAGGGTTTGTTCAGCATCCTATTTTAGGCAAGATTTAAACATAATTAAAATTAAATCCTCGCAAATTGAATTTTGGGGACTATAAAATCTACTATTTTGATAAGTCCCATTTCAATCTTATTACCGGTTCAACAATACAATTTAAAAGATAAAAAAGAATTAATGATTTTCCCTCTCACAAATATTAAGTCCTAAAACAATTAGCCAAACAATATTAGGATTCAGCGTGATTTAATAGTGCTCCGGTCAAATCGTAATAAGTTATAATTCTTTCATGATACACTAAATCTGGGATTATAAGATTTACTAAATCCACTTGTAGTTAAACAACTTCTAAATTATTATATTTAATCACAATTGTTATATATGTATATATACATCCCAATGGCAAAGGAAGTGCAGTAAAATAGCAATCCGATATTTTCTTACACAAACTCATGGAAATGATGGGATTATAGAATTTTGAGGTTGATAGAGTGGCCACCCATAAGCAATAGTTTGTTGATATGTATAAGTTTGACGAATGGGAAGGAGTGGTGCCAAGCTATGAAGATGCGGTGGAGTGGCTAATGATGTGAGAAGGGAAGTGTGGGAGATTGTGGGGGTGATGAAAAAGATAAGGTTCACTTGGGAGAGTGAACTAGCTCTTAAGTTGAGGTGAAACCCAATGCTTCAGTGAATGTTTTATTATGTTTTTTATCCATGGGGGAATGCAGTAATACATTAGGGTAGGCAGGAAAATGAAGGATGGAAGTGTAGCCATTGTAAGCAATCAATTTATGCCCCTGGCGGAGCCACCAAGTCTTCCATTCAAGATGAAAGAATGGACCTTTCTCTGTCTCGTGTTAGAAAAAGGGTTTTAATGCATATACAAATAAATATAAGCACAATAATATGATTACTTATAATAGCAATTAATGCATCACAGAATATAGCTAAACCAATCACATGAGGCAGAGCGAGAAAAGAAAAAGGTTTAAGAGGAGAAGAATAGGATGAAAGATGGCGACGGACGGTTCAGCCAATGAAACCGTTAGTAGTGAAGGGTGTTGAGATGAGGAGTTTGAAGAGGAGAATAGAATAAAAGATGGCGATGGGGATGGTTCGATTATTGAGATTGTTGGCAGTGAGGGGGGTTGGGTCGATCAAAAGGAAGATTAGAGAGAAAGGTGTTGGAGGGCGAGGACGTCGTCAAGGAGAGTGTCGGCAGTAAGAAGGTTGGACAGCAGAAAGAAGGGATTGTGGACCAATTAGAACTTGAAGTCAGGGTAGTACGAAGGGTTTTGATGCATGTACAAATAAATATAAGCACAATCATATGATTCTTTGTCATAGAAATTGATACATCATAGAATATAGCTAAAGAAATCACAAGAAGAAGAGCAAGAGCACAATTAAGCCAATAACAAAGATCATGGTGAGTACTTTTAATTAGCAATTATTTATTTAAATCTTTTTATGCTGCAATGATTGTGTAGGAAATTGTTTACATTTTCTTTTATGGACTTATGGGGGATGCTTGAATATTGGAATGTCAATGAAATTTAAAATTTCAATTTTTCAGAGTTTATGTGAAATCATTAGAGTAATTAACTACATCAAAAGTAATTAATTAATTTTTTTCATAATTATTTTAAAGTTTCAATGACCCACACTCCCCCACTCTCTCCCACTTTTAAATGAATGATAGGGTTGCTAAATTTGAAAATAAAATAAAATTTATTCAAAAATTTTGGGACTATTGCTAGCCAAATCAAGTAAAGATTTGATGATCTTTCACAACCTTATTGTCTTGTTGAGCGATAGGTATTTTTACCTTTACATTTTAAATCTACGCTTCCTCTAAAAATTTTACTCTACTATCCCCTTATTTCCAACACATCTTCATAATTTTAGCCAAAAATTAAAACACCTCTTACGACTCTCAGCTAAGACTATGGTAAACTAGACCTAATTTCTCTTGATTTTTTTGTCATCTTAAACTTTTTGTATTTTTGTTAAAAGTTCACATTCAGCCTGGACAAATTTTTTCTGTAGTTAATAGGAGTTTTTTTAATTTTGTTAAGCCCTAAACCACTCTTCCAATGTCAAACATCTCTCTAAAAACCAGTGCCAAACTAAATTTCTACATAATCTATTCTCATGATAAAATCATGAAAAAAGTATCAATAAATCATAAGAAATCCATAAAATTTTTTTGATAACATTTACATATCATAACTAAAATTTTCAACTATTTCTTTGCCCTGGTGCTCTAAAGATTCTCTACACAAAAGCCTAAACTCAAATATAGGCTCAACAAGATTGAGTATTCTCTTTTGGTTAACCGAGTCATAACTTCGGAGTTTTCTTAAACCTCATCAAACCCTAGCCCCATGCTTCTACACATAGCTAACATTTCTTCGCTTTCTAATTAAAATGAAAACCTATCACATCAAAGCAAAAAAGTAAACTTTGATCGAAGGTCTAAGATTTGCTATGGAGACGTGAGTTCTTTTGGGTTAAGAAGCTTCAATAGATGTTATTTAAAGTGTGTAAGTAAAACACTTGGTTTGAATTAGAAGATCTAAAAAAATACCCCAATTTATAAGTTGACCAAGCAAAGAGAGCCATTAACTTAACAGTTCTAGATCGGATTTAAACTTTTTGTGTGAAGAATATAGGTAGCCACAAAGTGCGAAAACAAATAAAAATTTTAGATTATGATGTCTACATATGATCTTAAAAAGTTTAAAAACTTAAATGGCTTTAACATTTTTTTCCAGATTATATTATGGGTAAAGCAAAAACCTAAATTGGTCATCAAAATTTAGAAGGATATTTGGCCTTAAATTATAGGTTTAAAGTTTGAACAAATATTGGAAAACTTCTACTATAGGTAGAAAAACATCTAAAATAAACACAGACATTCACAACAAGAAATTTAGGGTGGCCAAAAGGCAACGAAACTATGCCAATCTTACTTTGCTCTAACCATAGCCAAGTGAACTAAGAGATGATTTAACTTAGCACGTTATGTGATAAAATTAAAAAGATGTATTGGAGAGATAAAGCAATGTTAGAGCAAAATTTTAACATTAAGAGATAATTAAATTGTAAAGAAAAGAAATATATCACTCACTAGAATAATAGAGTTAATAAAAGTTTATCAACTCACTGCCTGGTTTGTCGAGCCAATAAACCTCCAAATCTTGAAAGAACTATATTTTTTCCACAAACAACCTCTTCAATTTAGAAAATAAAACAATAAATAAAATCATCATAAGCTTTAAAAATAGTATGGAAATATAGGAAAAGATCAAGACACGAGGCAAGCCTAATGGAAAGTAAATCCAAGAAAATTATAAAAAAAAGTAGTTGCAAATCATACAATTAATTACTCTTTCTAATGATTTTACATAAAGTCTCTTATAAATTGAAAATCTAAATTGCATTAAAATTTAAAGTTTTAAATCTCTCTCGAAATTACACAAAAGTAAACATAGACGTAGTATTAGATAAAATTACAAAATGAGAAAAATAAATAATCTTAATTAGAAGTACTCAACATGCACTTTTTGATTGGTTAATTATCCTTCTAATGGCTAGTCTAGTTGCATCCAGTGCATCATTATTTCTCATAGTTCTTAAAGTGCACTTCTCTAAATCATTCAAGTCCTAGAAATCCTTAATAAAATAAGGTGCAATCCTCTCCAAATCAACTCTTATAAGCCATGTATCATTAGTAGGCGACTTGTCATTCCAACAACAACAACGAGCCTTTGTCCCACTAAGTGGGATTGGCTACATAAATCCTTTATCTCCCTTTTTTCCTATTAAGTGTGATAATTTTATTTAAATCAAATAAATTAAGATCATTTTTTATACAACGTTCCCAAGTCTTTTTAGTTCTACCTCTACCTTTCTTAGCATGTCAAATCTAAGAACATCTACTCTGTTAATAGGGTCAACAGATGATCGATGTTTAATGTGATCGAATCATCTAAGGTGACTCTCTCTAATCTTGTCTGTCGCTGGAGCTACTCCAACCATTTCATGAATATATTCATTTCACATTTTACTTCTTTGTGTAAAACCACTCATCTACCTAAGAATTCTTATCTTAGCAATACTTAATTTTATGCTTATCATTTATCAACCAACATTCTAGGCCACAAAGCATTGCGGGTCTCACCACCATCTTATAAATTTTTCCTTTAAGTCTAAGAGGTACATTTCCGTCACACAATAGGCCCAATGCAATCCACCACTTCAACCATTCAACTTTAATTCTACTAATAAAATCCCCATACATATCACCATCACTTCGAACAATAGATCCAATATATCTATAATGTTCACTCCTTGTAATGATTTGATCATCCATTGTTACAATCCCGCCGCTAGATCTACTATTATTAAAATTACATTTCATGTATTCATTTTTAGATCTAATCAATCAAAAGCCTTTAGGTTCCAAAGTTGATATCCATAATTCAATTTTTTTCCTGAACTCTCTCTAGTCTTATCCATAAAAAAGATATCATCAGCCAAAAAAAATATACCAAGTACATCTTCCTATAAATGTCCAATAAGAGAATTCAAAAATAAAGCAAAAATGATATGAGCTTAAAGTTGATCCCTGGTGTAGTTCAACCAAAATAGGGAAATACTTAGTCAATCCTCCTAGTGTTCAAACACAAGTGATTAGTCATTCCATTCAAGTAATAATATGCGCTCTCTACTACCATCAACCAATGTTTTATTTTTCAATATACTTATCACTTTAATGAAATTAAACTAAACATGACTACACTGTTGCCTCCCCACCTCCCTACCCTTCCAGTTTCGCTTCACCATCGCCTATCTTTCCATTAACCCTCCCTTGACCGTAACCCTTACAATTCAATTGCGATTGCAGCTAGATGGAATAAGACAGGGATTGCCGATTGCAAAGACCTCTGAAACCCCATCTTTTACCCACTTCCTCGCATCCTCATTCTCACGCTTTAGCAACTTTAAATCCTGGCTGTAAATCCAACTTTCAACAGGATTTACTTAACACGGGATTTTAAAACAAGTTGGAATAGAAATGGTATTTAAAATCCTGTAGGCCTTATAGTTGTCATTTTTACTGTTTGATCCAAAATGTTGCCATCAAACAGCTCTTTCATATGTGAAATGAGAGTGGAATTTTGTTTTCTAATTTCTCTGTGATAGTATATCATAAGGTTGGGTGTGCGCTAATAACAATTTATCACAAATAAAAATAATTATTTTTTGTTGGGGATTTGCTTTGCATCTACAAGCCAAACCATACACACTGAAGGGCTAATTAGTGAAATGAGAAAATTAAAAAAGCTTTCTACAAATAGCTTAATACAAACCCCCTTTGTAATGTCAGCTGTGGTTGCGCGAGAAGCTCTAGACCATCCAAACATGTTGCATCATTATCATAGAGGATATAAATATAACTGATGGCTAAATAAGTCGTCATCACCTACACAAAATCCTACTCAAACAAGAAATCAAGAGCACACTCTAGCATGTGAAACAAATGGAATTAGTCTGGGTAATTGTTATATGGCTAGGCCCTCTATTTCACCATCTATTTCATCATGGTTGAAAGCTAATGATAGGATTTCAATATATAAATCACAAAACTTTTACCCAATAATGAAATTTCATCTGTTTCTTTTTTCATAAAGAGGGATGATGGCATTACACCTTCAAAAATTGTCCATCCACATAAAGACACAAAACTCCATCATGTAGACAAAAATTCTATAAGAAATTCCTTATAAAAGGAAATGATTGATGGATCACCTCATCATGTAAATGCATTCTAATTTCACACAAGGCATCCATATAATGTGAAGTATGACAACACAGGTCAAAACAAAATTCATTTGAAATGTGCATTAATAGCCCTTACATTTACTTTAAGAAACTCTTTAAGGAGAACCGTAAAGAGCACTTTTCTATGATCATCATAAATAGCACATACATTATCTCTAGGAAAAGATTGTCAATAAATTCTTAGACATTCCCAAAGTAATTAAGACAAATGCAAAAAAACAAAAAAAAAGAGTCAATTTGTTAGTGTACTCAAAGCATATTTTGCTAACTTCAAACAGCCAAATGAGACCTAGAAAGAATTCTTTGCAAGTTCTAGTGAAAATCCTACTTCATCTGGCATATAGACACAAAGCATATAAAAAGCTTAGTATAATTGCTCCCATCATAACATAATAGCATTGTGCAATTACCATCATAATCAAAGTAGCAAAGAAAGCTTCTCTATGAAAATTCTTATCTGCATGCAACTCTCGGCCATATTGCTATTAACCAACACCTTAATAATTTGCAGCCAAAAAGTTATCAACATTTCCATGAGAGAAAGGGTGGAGCTTAACCTATAAACATCATCATCCTTGAACAACAACAAACAGATCATGGCCATTGAAAATTTATAAAACTCATTGAAGTAGGGAATAATGATGGATCTGCTAACTGAATTCCAATTATATACTCATGAGAAAAGCTCATCACAAGTCATAGAGTAGGTAAGGTGACATGTATATAAAAATTGCTGTTTAGGTGTTAAATATGTAAATGCATGAAATTGAGTAGTATGTATGCCAAATTCCTAAAAGAAAATTATGATAGAAATGATTGCATCATTGGAACTTGAAAAGAAGCACACTTTCTAATTGCAAAACAAAATGAGCTCTATAAAGATTTATTTGTCAGAAAATTATAAATGCTACTTCATAGGTTATGCAGATGATAAGCAAATCCCCAACAAAAAATATAATATTTTTTAGGCGCACACACACCACCTGATGATGAACGATCACAGAGAAAGCAAAAAATAAGATTTCACTCTGATTTCACACATGAAGGGGCTGTTTGATAGCAGCATTTGAGCAGGATTTAAGAAATATTTAGCACAAGTCCCGCAAAGCAGTAAAATTGACAACTATAAAACCTACAGGATTTAAACTTCTGTTTCTCTTCGGACTTGCCTTAAATCCTGGATTAAATAAATCTCGTTCGAAAACCGATTTATGGAATTTAATGGTGCTGAGGTGCAGGGGGGTTATGGTGACAAGAGGATCAAGGGAATGATAGTCGATGGATCAAGCGAAAGTGGAAGGGTGGGCGGTGGGGAGGCGACAGTGTAGGCATGTCAAATCGCATGGAAGGTTAGAGCTATGTGAGGAAGGGTTGACAGGCTCGTGGTCAGAGCAGCACGTGAAACCGGGAGAGACGAAATTAAAAGAAGTGTGAATTTTGTAATATTAAACTTTAGGGTACGAGATAGGTAAATAAGAATGTTTTGGTGCTATGTATGTAAAAACCCCTTTAAAAAACATACTTAATATCTAACATTTCTAAATTTTGAATATGCCACATGCTCTTGCCCTGAACTTTTTATATATTGGAGGTATTTTTTTAAGTTTAATATGAATCATTATATAACCATCTTCATTAGATTATTTTGTAGATCTAGTCTTATTCATGAAGTCAAGATATTTATATAGTTACATTCTTCAGTTTATTTTTTAATTCTTTCATGTAAGCTAGCAACATCTGAAGCAAAATTTTATATAAAAGATGAAAATGTAATGTTTAAATACCAACTATATCACGAAATGTTTTGGGATTAAAATAAGATCATCAAAAAAATAAGAAAGGAGCCTATCGTCTTTCAAGTATAATACACTATTAGTGATTAAAAATGATACGTGGTTCATCTCACATGAAAAAGCTCTGGATGATATTCAGTATTTATTTTTGCCCGTAATACTGATTGGACAAATATAACATTAGTGATATTATCTCCACCAATCATTTAAACACCATGTTAAAAATGTTTATTCTCATCCAATTTTTTGATTCATTTTTTACGATTCATACATCTTACCATCCTATTAGGATGTCCATTCCTTTTTACCAAATCATAATGATTTTAGTGATAGAGGCACTAATACATAAAGGATTAAGTCTATTAGTAACATTTAGGAGAACAAGAAGTGGGATTTCTCTAATCTTAGACATGGATGAGAATTTATTTTTTCTTAACATGAAGAGCATAATAAAATACTCTCTATTATTTCAGAATCTTGCAATTCTATCTTATTTCAAATCTTCATTCTAAAACCTATGACAAATTGAATGAAAAATTAGCAATTACAATCACCGCAGTATATCTTGACCACTAAATCCCCAATGGGTTTCAAGTATTCAATGCCAAGAATATTTCTAACCTAAGAATCATTAATTGCACATGTAGTTTTTTGACATGATATTAGAGTCAATAATTTGACCTTATAATTTCTTTCATCTCTACCTAAATAAGGGCATATTTTCCAAGCCCTTCTTCTTTCACCAAAATATTAACCAACAATTCTTTACCTCCCCTCAAAACTTCATTTTGATAAAAGCATATCTTTGAAAACCATACATCAAATTAGTCTAAGAAATTAATATTTTAGCTAAAGCAGATAAAAGTTTGTTGCGACCATGAACCCCATCAAAAGTGGGTGCTTTTACTTTAACTTTCTTAGTCAAGGCAATAAAGTCATCAACATTCCATACTTAGTTCTCTCATGTAAAATAATTATCATGTATATAGTTGTGTAATATGCGGGGCCTCCTCTAAATGAAAATTCCTAAGTTAGAGAAGTTAGGTGGGTGATCTAAGTGATGCATGTGGAAAAAGTTTAGTTAGTCGATCTGTCCCATCGTGATTTTAAATAAAAATTAAATTTTATAAATATTATACTATAGGAATTGTTGGACATGTTGTAGTCTATCATTATAATAAATTGCCATAATATTTAGGCATCCAACCAATTTTAGCAAGCCACTCAAATTGCTACAAATTAGCTGATCTTAGTAGTCAGTGAATCAATGCCATATGACAATACAATTTAAAAAAAATATTTAAATTAAAATGTGAATGTAAGGGTGAGTGCAAGTTATTCTGAGATGCCTAAATGATGTAAAATAATATGAGTTATGAAAACATACAGAACAAATACAAGCAGCAAATTTTGAAGTCTAGCTAATTCAAAATAAATAAATATAATTTAGAGTTCTTAAATTTAGATAAATATCAAAGAAAGACAAAATATTTTGTGAAACTCACTTTGTAGTAGAATTTGTATGCCACTTAATAATTTTTTAATGATAATTTATGGTAAATTGCTAGATTAATTTTGTGAAGCCAGCACATAAGAGGATTGTCAAAAAATTCATTAAAATTACTAATAAACAAAGCAAGCCTAAGAAATGAAATGAAAATGCATTCTATAATACAAAAAATAAAATAAGAATAGATACTATTTAAATGACAACCCAGAAAAGCTTTCTTATACAAATATCTTTCTAAAATTTTCCTCTTTATCCACTATTATGCTCTAATTCTAAAACTGGGTGAGAGGAAGGGGTTAGGCTTACCTAGGATTATTATATTTTAATTTTTATTTAGAAATTAAGTGATACAAGAATTTAATCTAGCCATCAAATTTTAGAGGGATGTTAGACTTTTGCACAGAGGCTTAGGCTTTGAAAAAAAAAATTAAGAAAACGACTTTCAACAATATAAAAATTTTATACTTGAATATAAAGTTTTTCACAAACTTTCAAGAGATTTAGAGTGAACCATATTGGGTATAATTTTTCCTAGCCTTCGTAAATAAATCTAAGAGAGATCTTGCCTTAGGGTATTATGGAAAGAATTTATGAAGATAGGTTGAAGATATAAGGAGATGTTAGAAAAAGATTTTCACAGCAAAAGAAAAATAAAATTGCAAAAATAAAAGAAAACTATCGCCCACAAAAATAATATGATTATGAACCATTAATCACGGAAGAAGTTCCTTTTTTCCAAACAATAAATAATGTTTTTCATTCAAGAAATTACCAAAAAAATAGATTCATCAAATACCCCAAAACTAATATGATGAGAGAATTGGTAATCATGCAAGTAATTATCCCATAGATGATAATACATTAAGTTTTCACATAATTTAAAATTTTAAAATTCATTGAAACCTAAATTTTCATATTTCCCCCATAAGTCCGCAACAGCAACTATAAACATAATCATATACAAAAATTATAATATAAATAGCTTAAATAATTAATCCTAAATAGAAGTACTTATCAACTTCCTTATGATTGACTTAATTATCATCATGTTTTAACTTCTTATTAAATGGTCCAACTGATTCCCATGTTGCATCAGAAATCTTATGATTGTGTTGTATTGATGGAACCAAACATCCATAACACAAAGTGGAAGAAGAGAGATCCACAATAGGGCGCCAGCACTGGTGTCTATTTCATTCATTGCATATTTATACAAAGGCAAGATGTTTATAACCAAACAACAGGTTAAAAAAGATTAAAAATATTTGAAGTACATTTAACATTTAAGAAAGAGCAATTTTTTAATTATAGAAAGTAGTTTTAACCTGGGAGGAGAGATGGCCATGAGCCACTTCATTGAGATCACTGAGGCAGTTCTTTGAATTGTTGAGGTGACTTCTGACAAAAATAGAACATCTCCCTCGACCAAATTGATCATGCTTTCTTGAAATGTGAGCCAGTTTCTAGCACATTTGACTTGGCTTTTGTAAAGGCAAAGAGAAGTTTTGACGAGTTTGCCATTCTAAACATCCCCTTAGTTTGGTTTGGACCATCAAGTTTATGCGGTATCTTGTGATAATGTGATTGTATCAATAATGAATTAGAAGGCCACTTTGCATGCAAACTTTTATTTAATAATAAAATAATACAAAGTCCTAAAATTAGCAAAAGAGAATTATAAGAAATGAAAAAATTAACATGTAATACAATAGAATGAATAGATGTAGTAAATGACACCAATAACTCAATAATTACGAAGATAAACATTATGCACATAAGGTCTTTTAAAGAGACTTATAATTGACCATTGATAAGTTGCACATTTTTCCTCTTCCCTTATATATGGGTTATAGAAATAGCCCAACAACTCTCAGTTCTCCATAGAATGTCTAATTACTTGTCCCAAAATAACTCCTCCTGGTTCAATGAGCCTTCCATAGCCAATTTTGGATCATATTTGTCTATCAAAGATCGAGTATAAATAATTCAAAAGCTCTCTTATGGTTAAACTAATGATTGGGAATCTTTTGGTGATTGCATGGAGATTGAGAAATAACATTATGAGAGATGACAAAAAATAAGAGGGTATCTTCAATCAAACATAATATATGGCAAGTCAAATGACCATAATGATTGCTGTAATTAGTTCAAGCTTCGAGAAATATATTTTATGATTTATGATAATCCTGATAGAAAAAAATTGCATTTACTCATTAAAGTTATCCACATTCTTTAATGTGGTAAAAAACAAAATCTAAAAGCTATGGTCTATCAACCTTAACAAAATCAATGTCTAAAATTTTGTTAAAAATTCAATTTAACCTAATCAAACACAAAAAGATAATTATTTTTGGAGATAGAATTCAAAACAAGATAACAAATAAAACGTGCAATATGAAATATTGAGGCAGGAAACTACTTTAATTAAATATAAAAATTCATATTAACAAAATATAAATCAAGTATTCCTCAATCTCTACATATATTATTGAAGTTCTTTACAAATGTTAAAGTCTATGAAAGTAATACAAAAGCTATTACACTGAGGGCTCATCTGCAGTGATTGTGACTCTCTATTACAATATTTGTCTTTATTTAGAACAAACACATTTCTAAATAGTAATTGCGAGTATTATTTACTTCAGTCATTCTAAGAAAATTGGATGACAATTTATTTAAAACTACCACCCTCTAGGAGACACAACTTCTTACAACAGAAATTTCTAAAAAGAAACAAAAATATGTAAGCAAATAAAAGGGTGGTAGCTATCTATAAACAAAATTTATGAAAAAAAACTATCCCAATTAGACCATTATAAAAAAAAAACAATTAACTTTTTATTGAAAAGAAATCCAAGCCTATGATTGTTAAAAGAAATATGACAAAAGGATTAGCCCAAACAATTAGACAACAAAATACCTTATTGTTACAACAAAAAGCCCAAACATAAGATCAAGGATTATTCAAAATAACATAAAAAGAATCGGCCAAAAAAGGAAGAAGAAGAAAAGATCAGCACCACTACAAGAGAAGAAGAAATTGAAATAAAATGAGTGACAAAGATAGATCTTATACCATCCTTGTGAGGAAGCTTGGAAGAACTTTTTCACCACAAGTAACAACTGAAATCCAGCCTTATTACGCTATTTTGAATTAGGGCTTACACAATGATCAAAAGGATCATGATTTTTTTCACAAGTTTTACACTAGTTGTCGACTACCTAACACAATCCTTCACTTTTCACATCTGGGCTTAGGACTGACAATGACAGTGTTCTATGAATTTGGCTAAAAACGAGGGTCGATTCATTATCAAGCATCGAAAATCTTATTTACTAAACTGGACTTGAAAGAGTAATATTTATAAGGCCATTGGGGCAATGTGGTCTTAGATTTGTTTTTCCGGAGATTTTGTTGGTGAAGTAGCTAGAGAAGTTCTATCACTAGGTGTATGCTATAAAATATTTATTCCACATTTAAGGAATTCAAAATAAAATTAGAAAAAAAAAGTATAAAATTAGTGAATCCATTGTTCGACATTCAAGGGAAATGAAGAAAACCATTAGATTAGAGGATCTCAACAAGGGTCAAAGGCTCCTTGATAAATAACACAAGATGATCCACAATAAATGTATAAGAACTGTCCTAGCCTACCAGTAGCCTATGATTGCGAGTAGAAAAAAAACCTAATGAACAAAGAAGAAGAAAATTGCTCATTTACAAGAGTAAATGGCCTAAACATGGAGGGTGTCGAGATCCAAGAGCCTCAAATTGCAATTGAAATTTGAATATGAAAGAGCAAAAAATGAAAAATAAAAAAGACAATAAGCTAGATAGACATAATTAACAAAACTAACTTTTATTTTCTCCACAAAATTTCCTCCTTATTCTAAATTGGCAGACAACTTTTAAGAACACAATGTAGTTAGCTGTTCCCAAGTGTGCCTATCCAAACATTGAATAGAAAAAAAATTAAAATCAAGGTATTAATCAGTTTTGTAGATAAACATGAACTGGTTCCTATCTTTATAGAAATAGAAGCCAATTAGAAAGGTAAATTCAAGTTAAAATATAAAATAACTCTCCTTTGCAAACTCATTTCTCTCTCTCTCTCTCTAGTATTCAAACAAGTTAGCGTTACTCAAACCTCTCACTCTAGCAAGTCATCCAAGGCAAGGCAACTCAATTGCATTAGTTTCAAAAACAAAGCTGGCTTTCCTCTTCCCATTCCACTTTGCTTTTCTCTGCCACTTGGGCTGATTGGGAAAACACCCACCCAACAAGCATAAACTATTTCAGAAACGAATCAAGCTCTATCCTTGTTAATTTTTATTGATTCCAATATCTTTCACACCCGGGCCTACATGACCTTTAGTATAAACATTTCTCGCCATTCTTAACTAACACAATGGATTTTAACAATTTTCCAGAATTTAAATTTAAATTTCATGTAAGTATCCAATTAGATTAAGAATGGCGAGAAATGTTTATAATTGTATCATAGTTCCTTTATAATCCATTACATAAAGAGTATATACGAAGTTATCACATTGTGTTAAAATTGATTTTAACACAATGGATTTTAACATATTGGATTTACAAGAGTATATAAGAAATATAAGAACATAGAGAGTATATTGTTAAAATCTATTTTATTAAAATCCTTACATAAAGAGCATATAAGAAGTTATCACATGTAATTCCTTTATAATCAAGTTATCAAATTTCTAAACTTCTTAATTCCCTCAAAATGAAATATTTAGGATCAATGGGGGCCCCACTGAATCACACAACAAATCTTATGCAAGTCTGCACCTTTCAAATTTTATCGCAGGTACAGAAGATGAAAAAATAGCCTACCTAGGCAAAACAGAATAATTCTTTAACATACAAGAAAGTAAAATAATTTCCAACAATCAGGTGAAGAATTACCATTCACGACAACTTCGCATATAAGAAATAATCAATTCCAATTTACATCTTTAAGGGGTTGTTGAATGATGTATTTTGAAAAATGCATGGTACAATAAATATAATATATGGAAATTGCCTAAGAATTGTTTGGCTGCCGGTAAAATAAAAGTAGGAAAAATATTTAACCAGTTTGGATGTGTGCAACGTTCATATCCAGGTATATCACTCAAATAAAATTGGAAGATTACCCCCTAACTCTTTATATTAATATAATGCTTCTAACTTCATAAGTATCAACCAAAAAGTTTTTTCTTTGCAAACTAAAAAATAATAAGGCTCTAATATCCATGATCCACGGGGAGTGGTAGTAGTAATGTCAAAGAATATTAGGATCATTAATCAATAACAAATTAGTAATGTCAAAGAATATCAAGTAAAATAGCATCATAAAAATATATCAAGAGTGGTAGTAACCACCATCCACAAAACATAAATCCAAATGGAGAACAATAGCTTCATGAGTCAAAAACAAATATAAGATCATGAGTTCATAAAGTTATAAAATTATAACTCATTCAAAATAAACAAATATGATTAGCAAAAAAAGCTAGTTGCAATAACCAATGAATTTTGCATAGTAAGCTAGTGTACTTTTCATAAATAATCATGTGAAGTTTTTTTTATTGAATGTTTATGAAAATAATGTTTGAGAATAAAATTAGATTTTAGTTTTAATAATATTATACTTCACAAAGTTATTCAATAATATCAAACACGTTTCTACATATTATGTTATAGTCATCGAATTTGGTCAAATAGAATAGAGTATATGTGAGGAATATATGTGGTTGTGAACATAGCAGCAATCTGATCAAGCACTGGATAAAGGCAGTAGATGGTGGTTCCTATCTCCTGGTCTGACATTACATCACACAATTCTCAGCAATCAATATTATAATATACTTCATGCACAAAGTTATTCAATAATATTAAACACGTTTCTACAGATTATGTTATAGTCATCGAAGTTGATCAAACATGATTGCATGAGTTAGTCATGACGATGAGCTTTGAGGAGAGGATTAGGACACCAAGAAGATGTGTAGCAAGGAGAGAACTCGGTGATCTCAGAATAAAGGTGAGAAGCAAAACACTGCTCAGTGCCAGTGAATTGGTTTTCAGAAGAAAGAACATAAACTAACAGAAATAAAACAGTCCAACTTGAGTGAGTTTATTTTGCATGGAAAATTCACATTTAAGGTATTTCAAATACACTAGCAATTTACCTTGCATTTATTTTACTTAATACCAAATATAAAAGTGCGTCAAAACTCATGCATTCCTTTTACTACTTTATACTAAATATTTTCAGCCAAACAATTCCTAGGCCCTCAAGAAAAGCAGTCTAAAACACCTATCCTAAGCCATATCAAAGAATAAAGCACAAGTACATGTTACTCCAACAAAAGATAATGTTTTTCACGTTGAAAAATAAAGGCGTTTATGCTATCTTAAGTTTAATGGTTTGTTTGCTAAGATTAAATTTTTGGGTACTTAAAAATGGAAGCATTAGCAGAAAAATGCTAACCTTCAACAATCGTACAGATAAATCCAAATGTATGAAATTGACCACTCAAGGAATTCAATTAAATCCACAAGTGAATACCAAACAACAAACTGCTAGTTATCTTCAAAACACAAAATCAATAGCTTCCATCAATATATGCTTTAAAAGAAATAGCAAGGGGCAGAAATCTAAAATTAGGTGGGGTGTGCGGGCACACCCTAAGCTAAACGTGACTTTACCATCCTACAAAGAGCATTTAGCTTTCACAAAGTTCACTCTTCTAGATCACAAAAGTAGATATTTATCAGGAACTTACAAAACCAACAGATCAAGTAGCCAAACTCTGACCTATTAGGCCCTAAGAGAAACCTTAGGCAGAAGATGACTTCTCCTCATGCAAATTGGCCTCCTTTTGCAATTTTATTGTTCGAAACATCCATCGGCAAAGGAGACCATGCAATGCGGTTTCTTGACTCAGCCCTCCTTCTCAATATTAACATAAACCCAACAACGAACAACATTACAAAAGCAGACCAACAAATAAGCGAACGGATAGCTGTGCTAAAGCCACCTCGTGAACTATGTAAAACCAAAGCAAATGGAAGCACGCCGTCCAAGCTTCCAACGGTGTTATTAAGTTTCATAATTTCCAGTCCATTCAGCAACCCATCAACCCTCGAATGACCAACGAACCTGGAAGGGCCAATGCTGACAAACAGAAAGTCTGAAATGCCCACATCAGCAACAAAGTCCACATAGTAAGGAGAAGCCAAAACTTGAACAGTTGCAGAGGAGATATCAAAATTTTCATATGCAAGATGTCCGTTGATGAAAACATTAAAATACAGCTCATTAAGAGCCAAGCTAGCAATATCACAGAAGTGCAACCGAATGAGGTACTTATATCCATGATCCACGGGGAATTTCCATGTCATTCTAGAACTCAGCTCAGAAGAATTGACAACATCTATAATCCTTGCAGTATTATACACACTGTCAGGTGCTACTTCACGGCTGGGCCCATACCTCTGGTACACAATCCTGCCACTAAAAGATACAATTTTGGCAATAGAATTTGAATAAAAAAACTCAGTATCAGGAGCCCATGTCCTCCACAGGGTATCATTAAACGGTGTCACTTTCGGACCCCCAACATTGATCCGAAACAGGATTTCCATCGCCAGTTTCGATAACCCATCAAAACTCAAAACTTGGTCAGCTTGAACCAATCTTGCCCTATCTTCTACAAGGTCTGCTGGCGCAGAGATGACTTCGATGGCGTTCACAAACGCAAATGAGGACGAATCCACTGGCACGAAGAAGATCACGAGCTTTTCCGCGTCTGCTCTCAAGATGAACTCCTTCATCGGAGAGTCGGAAGAAGCGGTAAAATTGCTGAGCACAACGAAGCCAGAGGCCACGACATGGAAATGAGCAGAGGCAAGGTCGTGGCTGTGGGTGGAGAAGGGATAGAAATGAAGGCGGACGATATGTGTGCCCTTGTTGCTTATGTGGAACTCGTAAGAGGAAGGAGACGTGAAAACCCTAGCTGATTTGTAAAGAGAAGCGTATGTGTGGGATTGGAGAGGGGGGTTAGCATCTGCGGAGATAGAGATTGGATTATCGGAGATGAGACAACAGGCATCGGGCAGGAAGATGCGGTGGTCATCGAGGGTGGTGGGGGTGAGGGAGCCACATGAGATGAGGTGGTTGTCGGGAGGAGAGAAGAGAGCAGAAGAGCAGGAGAGGAGGGCGAGTAATTGGAAGACGAGATTGAGGTGAAGATGTCTAGGGTTTCGTCGATTGGCCATAAGAGTTGTGATTAGAAGGTAGTATAGGATGTTGAAGATGAATGAATGCGCGCGAGAAGATGAATGAACGCGGGTTAGAAGAATATGAAGGGAAAATGGAGAACCTGCCAGCTTCGGGAGTGTCCAGATGGTGGGGAATACGCGTTGCTTTGTGCTTTGTGGGTACAGCGAGGGTGGGAAAGGGATTGGATGGCCCACCAAGAGCATCAACAGTGATGCCCACTCACCAAGTGGCTTGACTCGCTTAGCCGCAAAATGCATAGAGCTGCAAATGGATATATTTAAGTAGTTACTCATTATTTAATTTGATAGGAGCTTTTTCATGTTCTTTTAACTAATTAATTGAATGAATTAAAACACTTCTGTAAATTCAAGATCTTTAAATCAACAAATTCGAACATCTCCTCTCCTTTTTTTTTTTCGTTTATATTGACCAACAATATCATTTAAAGTCCACGAATAAATTGATTAAGAAGCTCAATAAACAATTTCTTTTAAAGTTTAAATCACTTTAGTGCATATGAATGGAATGGGTTAGCGCTTAATTTAAGTTTGTCAATAAGTCCAATTAAAACTTACTTTAAGATTCATTTAAGTTAAATTAAATTAAATTAAATTTTAAATTGTAGTACATATAATAAGATAAAAAAGTTGTTTATTTAGTTCATTTTTTAATGTATTTATATGTTTCTATTAGTTATGCATTTAATAGTTCATTCATGTAAAAGCTCATTTTTATTAGTAAGTTCAATTAGTAATTCATTTATAAGCTCGATAAAGCCCATTTGATTAGAAAATAAATAGTTCAACCATACTACTCATTATTGTGTTTAATAAGTCATATTAAATAAAGATTATTTGGATATAAATTAAGTAGCTCGATAATTTACTCATTAATATGTTTGATAATACTCAATTATCATGATATGAAATGACCAAGAACCAAACTCAAATAGTATCTAAGTTTGAACATAGATACAAAGCTCGATTGGAATCGAGCTGAAATTTAATAAATAAGCTCGAGCTTGAACAAAACCCTACTCGACTCAGCTCAGTTCACTTGCAGCCCTAGTCAACATATACATTACTAACCTTGGAGTAAATGAGAGAGAAAATTCTATCTAAACATGGTATTTATGATAGGTTTTGGATTTGTTTTATATTTATCAAATTGAAACTTTTTTAGTTTAGATTTTGAACCTACTGAAACCATGTCTGCATTGTGGGGAAAACTCAATGAATTTTTAAATTTTCTCACTTCTAATTGAATATGACATCAAGGAATAGTATATCACCCTAAGGTATGAAAATACTACCGCATAATGGATTCAAACTCAAAGTCATTGCTCACTACTCTGTGAAGTTGTGAACCGGGAGTTTTTTCCACTGTCCTAAGAGAACATTGTTTATTTTAATTTTGGGGGTCTCATATTTCTAAGCAGACATATCTATTTAGTTAATTTCATCTTAGGAAAAGACATTTCTTAAAAAATTGATTAAAGAGTGGTTAGCATTTTTTGTGGACTACAATGATATGTATCAAGATTGTTATTTAGAGCTTTAAAGGGGATTGTCTCAAACTAGCACATTTATTGCCAGACGCCAACAAACAAAAAGTAGGGAGAATTGGATATTAAAAAACCTGGTTGTTACTGCAATCCATCTTATGGTTGAACTTTAAATTTTTTGAAATTAAAGTTCAATTTTGTTTGAATTGTATGGTATTTAGAATGTTAGGAATTATATTCAGCATAACCGGCCACCAAAATGCCTATGAGAGGACTTATCTCGTGATTAAGCCAATAGAACAACCTCTGAACCTAAACTTTGGTTTGTTTTATGACACACCATAAAAAGTGCAATATATATATATATATATATATATATATATATATATATATATATATATATATATATATATATATATNATATATATATATATATATATATATATATATATATATATATATATATATATATATATATATATAGCTCATTTTTAAGGTTATTGCGTTTTAATAGAAGGTATTTTGTGTATTTACTTTATTTTAGATACATGTTATAGAGTTTAAGAGCAAGAGGAGCATAAATGAAACATAAGGGGTGGTCAAATGGAGCAAAGGAAGAAAAAGTGACCTTGCGCCTAGGCGCCACGTAGTTAAATTTGACTTCTAGAAGGCTAGTGCTTATGTGACAAAAACGGTTTTAGATTTTATGCATTGAATTTGGATGAATTTTGATGAGGTTCTTGAAGTGACTCTCGGTGATTTTTATGGCTTTATTTAAAGAAACTATTGGCTGGTTGAAAAGGGGTTGTTAGTGAGAGTAGATGTCTGTGTGTGTGGTGTGTGAAAGAGTCTTTATAGAGAGTGTTTTGGTGTGTTTATTCGTGTAAGAAGTCATCAAAGGAACTTCAAAGGATTCACTAGGGGAGAAGTCTAAGATAAGAACTTTGTATTTTTGTTTGAGTTTTGTTTTACTGTGTAAACTGGGGTTTTCATATAAATCATGTTTTATTGTGTTATCCTCATGAATTCTAAGTAATTTTTCTTATCTTTCTCCTTGTAATAAGAAGTAATCATACATAGGATTATAATTGTTTAAGATTTCTCTTATTTCATATTCGTGATGTTCATTACTTCGTACTTCATTTACATATTCAATATGGTCAACTGATGTGTTAAAACTTTTTGTGAATCCATAATGACCCAGGATGGCTCTGTGTTCCTCAACTAGTAAAACTCACATTAATTTAGTGGGTAAGAAGGTATTCCATTGTTAATGCAAATAGATAGGGAGATAAGTTTTGATGAAAATAAATTGAAGATTCAAGGGTGACAGGCTAGAACCTTAACCAATTTGATATATAGTTTGAAACTTAAGGACTAATTAGTCCTATAGAAAGGGCACAATAAGTAATATTGAGGGGGAGGCTAGAACCTATCCAGCATGAGCTAAGATTTAGGAACTAAACATTAGATTTATCAATGTTCTTTATGCACTCAGAAGAGGGTAAAGGATAAGTACACTCCTATTTTTCACAAAACTACATTTTAACTTTTAAATATTTGATTCCTACACTGATCATGATCTCTTTGTAAGGGGAAAGAACTTTTTACATAAATTGAATTTTTCTACGTAAAATTAGTTTAGATATCTACATTTTTCTTTTATCCTTTAAATATAATTAGTAGGAATTTAGTAACTTATTTTTGCAAATAAACTTGCTACTATATTTTCTAAATAATTGTTTGGAGTTAAAGTAAAGTTTTATTAAGTCCATAAAAGAGCTTCACCTTCCCTGTGAGATCGATACTAGGTTTGTAAAGACAATTTTTGTGTAAACTATTAATCAAATTCTAAATTTTATATCATGTCATTTATACACACTAGCCACTAAATATAAATTGGGTCATGTTTTTTGTCATCTTTTGGTAGAAAATAACTGCGTAATCACGACTCTGGTCAAGTTTTTAACATTGTTGTCGGGGAACGAAGGAAGTAACAAAACTTTTGACTTAGAAATTTTATTTGAACAAAAAGACTTATTTTAGGAAAATTTTAGTTTCATTTTTCTATAAGTGCTTGTTTGCATAATAAAATAATAATACTAATAATAATAATAATAATAACAAAAAAGACTAAAAACTGAATAAAAAATCAAAAAAATAAAATTTTATTTTTGAGTGTTTTGATTTATTTTAATTTTATTTTCTCAACTTTTTCTTTTGTATGTGTATTTCAGGATCTGAAGGTTTAGTACCTTACGATTTTGAGTTAGAACAAACCATAAGAAAAATCCGAAAATGAAAAGAGCTTCATAATTTACAAGAAATGGCGAACACATTACATAATAACTTTAATAACCAAATTGTTAAAAATGAATATCGTCATATACGAAGACTTTTATGGGACTATGCTAACCCTAAAGCAGATGAAATTCACTTAAGTATACAAACACCTACTGTAGCGACAAACTCATTTGAACTTAAACCTGTAATAATTCAAATGGTGCAAAATAATCAGTTTCGGGGAACACCATCTAAGGATCCAAACTTACATCTTGTAGTTTCATAGAACTGTGTGCCACTTTTACTATGATGGCGTATCAAGTGACTTTGTTCGACATAGAGTTTTTCTTTTTTCTTAAGAGATAAAACTAAGATGTGGTTAAATTCATTAGCACTTGTATCTATTAGAACTTTGGGAGATTTAACACACTTAGTTAAGTATTTTCTACCTTAAAAAACTGCTAAGCTTAGAAATGATATTAGCTCACTAACTCAATATGAAGCTGAGTAAATATACGAAGCTCAGAAAAGATTTAAAGAACTCCTCAAGAAGTGCGCACATCATGTTTTGCCAGACTGGTTGATTATTCAAACATTTTACAATGGGTTAGTAGCATCTCTTAGATTTATTATTGATGTTATTGTTGGAGGTTCATTAATTTTGAAACTATTTGATGAAGCTTATGAATTAATCGAAGAGATGGCTACTAACAAGGTTTAATGCCCCTTTGAAAGGTCCAATCCTAAGAAAATAGCCAGTGTTTATGATATTGATGCAATTTCAATTTTGGCATCTCTAGTTGTTGTGATATCTAGGAAGTTAGAGCAATTTGTAATGAACTTAACTCAAACAACTCATGTGATTAAAGAAAACTCATTAGGACATATGATTGATTCTCAATCATCATTTGAGACTTAAATGAAATTAATAATAGACCTAATAACCTATATTCTAACTATTATGACCCAAGTTGGAAAAACCACCCTAATTTTAATTGACATAATAATTCTGGTGGTGGAAATCAGCAATAGGGGGACAATCAAGCGAACCCATTGGGAAACTAGAACAATCAGGGTAATGCTAACGTTAGACCTTCTTATCCTCCTGACTTTAACAATAACCAACAATTTAAGGAGAAGAAGTTGTCTATAAAAAAATAGTGTTACAAATGTGGAATCAATTACAAAGTCAAAGTGCGGCTATTAAAAATATTGAGAATCAACTTGGACAAATTGCTAACTCCCTTGGCAATATGCCTTAGAGAATGATACACCTAAAAATTACCTAGTTTTAATATACATTTAATGCTCATTTCTTGCACATTTTTTATGATATTGCACTTTAAAGAAATGTATTTTGCATTTTCTTTTGTTTCAGGTACAAGGAAAGGATATTTAGAGAAAATATGAGCAAAATGGAGCAAAGTGAAAAAAAAATCTTTGGCGCCATAACACAAACCCTGGCACGTACGAAAATAAGGCGGCGCTATCACACTTTAGACTGGCGCTATAATGCCAGCAACTGAAATTCTGGAAGATGCATTGAATGAGCCTAAATTTTGAAGGGGATTGAAGTAACCCTTGTTTATATTCAGAGGTCTATTAAAATGACCAATTGCTGAATGAAAAAGAGGAGCTCTAGAGAGACATTTTAGTAAACTGAGAGGATTTTTAGAGTTCATTTAGTTTGTAAGGGTGTTTAG
>NEWO01000066.1:96833-119478 GCA_003013225.1 Phalaenopsis aphrodite
TGGTTATATTCCAAGGGGGGTTTCATCATGAAGGAGGATTTTAATGCAATTAATAGAATCTGTTTCTATAATCAAAGGACCCATATGGCAGTAAGAAGCAATTCTAATGGCCCAGTAGATAGCTATGAATTCAGCCTCCAGAGCATCCTTTGCCACAGCAGGAGCAGTGAAATATAGAATGGGAGAACCATGAGAGTTCCTGAAGATTCCCCCAATACCAGCACAACCATTTGAGAAGCTGCCATCAGTGTTGACCTTCAACCAACCAGTAGGGGGACTCCAAAGGATTAGTTTGAAAGACTGAAGAAGAGGAGTATTGTTTCCTGGAGTCCAGTACTTTATAATATTAGGGAAGTGATGACACTTGATCAATTTTTGAATATAAGCGATACAATTCATAATCATAGATTTTGACCCTGACAACTTCTCATCAAATTTGCCGTGGTTTCTGTACATCCATATGAACCAAGCTACAATACATGGTATCACCCAAAGGTTGTTGTTATGCCAATTTTTCCAGCTAGTAGAGAATTTAATCCAGCTTACATTCTGACTATTAAATTCAGGAGCTTGATTAAACCTGACCAAATTTCTTGTGAGAGGCCACATGAGAAAAATAGGTGATCCAAGGTTTCTTCCGCAGCATAGAAAAGAGGGCAGATTGAAGGTCATCTCAGCCCTTTCATCTTTAAAATATCATCTGTAGGCAGTAAGGAATGCTAGAGTCTCCAGCAGAAGAAAGACATAGAGGGAGTTAGGAATTTACCCCAAATGGCTTTACCCTAAGGCATCTGGTTCCAATTAAAGAAACAATGGTAAATGTAGGCTGATAATTTCTGGAAGTAAGCCTGTTTAGTGATTATTTTGTCTTTGAAAATGGATGAGATAGGAGTATCCTTAATCCACCTTACATGTTCAGTGGAAAGAATAGTGTTCAACAGTCTATAGTTCCAGTGATTATTAGACCAAAAATCTCTGACTAAACAATTAGTGTTGGGATTTGGGCTGAGGCACTCAAGTTTCTCTCCATTGCTGACCCAGTTATCTAACCAAAAGTTGATATGCCCATCTCCTAGCTCCCAAAGGAAGAGTTCCTCAGCTTTATTTCTAATTTTTAGCAGTTTTGTCCATAGTTTATAATCCCCCATCCTTTTGGATACCAAAGTAGGGTGCAAAGATCTGCAGTATTTCCCTTTTAGAAATCTTGCCTAAAGGCTATCCTGGGACCTGAATCTGATCCATAATTTGCANAAGCCAAGTAATCCTATAGGGATTCTTCTTGAATTCTCTTATAATGATCTTACCTACTAAATGTTGGAGGTTAAGATCAATATGTGAAATTTCAAGTTGAGTAAATAGGAGAGTTTTGAGTTTCTAATGATGGGGGTACCTTTTCTAATTTTCTAAGACTAGTCAATAGGAAAGTCCTATGGCTAGACCTAGGCTATCAAAGAAGTTTCTAAACCTCAACCAAAAGTGAGGTCAACACCTACCTAAAGGGAAAACCTAAATACATTCCTGAACTTATATTTATGAAACAGATCTTTTATTAGTAGAGTTCTCATGAATTTCCTATCTTTTGAATATTCTAAGTGACTTAATATTGCAACATATAGTCATTCTTGAAATGAATAGAAGACTAAAACTCTTAGAATTGATGACTAGATAATCTTGTGGCTATAAAGTTAATTCAATTACTTGACTTTTTTCTAAAAATCTCACTATGATATTTATTTAAATCAAACTTATAGTATTTCTGAATTAAAACTTTACTGCAGTAGATCATAACTTTTATATAATACTAAAATTACTTGAGGACAAGTAATAGTTAAGTTTGGGGGATTTTGACCAAAAGAAAATATATTTAGATTTTCATATTTATTTTATACTATTTTTGATGATATTGCACTTTAAAGAAAGGTATTTTTGATGTTTTGTTGCAGGAATGATGAATTAGGGTCATTGGAGCAAAAAGATGCAAAAAGGAGTGAATTTGGAGCGAAAAGAACCAAAATGTGGAGATTTGAACTAGGCTGCCGACTGCGAGTTTTTCCCGAGGCTACAGGATAAAATTCTCCACAAGTCCACCAACGGCGCCCTCGGGGTTGTTGACGGCGAGCTCGGTGGTTGTGCTTACTCAAGCTTTAGATAAGGCCAAATTTTGAAGAGATGCTTAGGCAACTTCTGGAAAAGCTCATCCATAACTTTAAAAGAAGCTTTTGGCCAAAAATCGAGAGAGTCTAGAGGCTTTGGAAGTTAGAAAGGTTTTAATAGTGTGTAAATATTGTGAGGAATTCATCAAGAGATTATAAGAGTTGAGAGAGAGTGAGAGATTTCTTCCTCCTTGCTGTTTCAAAGAGGAATTATGTGTGTTGTAAAGAAAGGAAGAGATTCAGAGGAACTTCGAGGAATGTTCTTGGTTAAAAATTAGAGATATGTTATTTACTTATTGTAGTTTGTTTGACTTTGATTTTATGTATGAATTTTGAGCTTTGTTGTGTTTTCGCTATAAGATCTGAGTAGTTTTCTCTCTTTCTCCTTGTCTCGAGATTTGTGAAATAGTGATTTGAATTGGTGAAGCCATAAAAATGTTTAAGAAATTATTATGATATTTTCACTTCAATCTTAATTTACTTTCAATCTGGCAAATTAATTTGTTAAAATATGTTGAGTTTAATAACTAAAGTGAAGATTACATCCAAGATTCAGAGAGCTCAAAGCCCTTGGAAGTTGGGTGCAAATAAATAGCAAAATAATATTATCGGACGTAGGATTAGAGATTTTAGAGTGACAGAATGAAATCCCCAATTTGGTCCTATCGTTTGAGTGTTGAAGTGTAGATGTTAGCTTTCAGGTGAGGGGAATGTAGGAGCTCCGAAGTGAGAGCCGGTATCTTCCCAGCCTAGCCGCAGATTCAGTAAACAAGCGTAGGATTAGTCAATGTTCTTTATGTCTGGACCAAAGGGTAAAGAATAGGTATGCTCCTATTTGGCACAATGTAATTTGAATTAATTCACTTTATCCATTCAATATAATTCCTTAACAAGGAGAAGGATGTTTTCTTATATATTGAATATCAAAATTAAACCCTCATTAGTATCATTAGTTATTTAATAGTTATTAAAATAACATATTTATTTCAATTGTCTATTAGTGACAGATAAGCAAATTGAACTTTGTTGTTGTGATTAAAGTATTTCTTTTCTAAAATCTTAGTGCGCAGTTTTAAACCACTCCTAGTGGGATTGATATCTAGGACTCTATTAGAGCCCTATATTACTTGAGCGATACATATACTTGCGTTGATAAGTGTTACTTTACAATTATTGAATATTTATTACATCCATATTTATCTTATATTTTTAAGCATATATAAAGTCGTCGGTCACACGGTTAGCTCTTTTACCAAAAAATAGTTGGCATTTAAATGTGTTGAAGTACATACCAAAAGTCAGTTGGAAATAATTAATGCAATGTTGTATAATTTTGACAGCTGATTTGTTGGCTTTAAAAAAAATTATAAGATCATCAGCATAGATTTGATGTGCAATAGCCACATTAGACTTATGATGATAACCATCCCCTTAACAAATGCAGTTTGATTAGGCCTTATAAGATTAGGGAGATGTGGTTGACGCCTAGCAATAGTAATCTTACTAATGATCTTACAAAAGACATTGGTAAGGCAAATAAGGCTATAATTTTCCCACAAACTGCATATAGTGGTTTTTGGTATTAGGACATAAGATGAGGAGAAGAAATAATTAGGAAGAGGGTGACCCAAAAAGAAGCTTTAAACAGCAACAACCACATCCTTCTTGATGATATGCCATGCATTCTTATCCACCAACTGGCCCAGTAACTTTAGCACTATCAATATCTTATAGAGCGTCCCAGACTTCAGTTTCTAAAGGGGAGTCAGTGAGTAGGAGAGTTGCAGTATAATTTAGATCCTCCTAAAAGACTTGCAGATCTAGAGGACTGATGTCCTAGGAACGGGTAGTGAGAGGATCCTTAAAGTAACTAACAACACTCTCAGCAATGCTCCTAAACTCAATGAGCCATTCTCCATCCTTATCTTTGATTCTGTGAATAATATTGCATTTCCTTTTGTATTTTATACAAGAATTATAGTATTTAGTGTTTCTGTCTCCTCCCATGAATCTGCTCACAGCAGCCTTTTGCCTTAGATACTGCACCAACCTTTTAGTTTCCATAAAAACTTTCTCAGCTCCATCCAAGCGGGATGCTTCATCAGAATCACCAGTTTCCAATCCAGCTCCCAATAGTGTCACTTGTTTCTCAGCTACCTCCACATTCTTAAACACATTACCAACTTTATTCCAGTTCCATTGCTCAAGAGCTTTGGCTACCTTTTTTTTGCAAATACCATAGATTAAAGAGGGGATCAGTATGGTTAACAACACCTCAGTTATCTTTAACCAGATTAAGAAAATCAGGATGGTCCGCCCACATATTTTGAAACCTAAAGGGAGATCTATTAGTAGGTGGACTACCAGTAATGCTAAGCAATAGAGGATGTGATTAGATTCCACTAAACTGAGATGTGTAACATAAGTATGCAAGTAGTTTTGGAACTAGAGGTTATTCACTAGAAATTTATCTAATCTCTCCCAGTTTCTTCCCCTTCTCAAAGTAAAAGTTTGACCCTGAAAACTAAAATAAAAAAGACCAGTAGAGATTACCAGAGAATTCATTGAACCTGTTAAGACTAGCAGATCTGCCCCCCCCCCCCTCCCGCCCTTTTTAAGAGGCATCAACAATATTGTTGTAATCACCTCGCACCAGCCAGGGGGATGACATAGAATGACCTATATTAATTACTCCACTCCAAGGTTCATTTCTAGCAGATTTAGTACACCCAGCATAAACAATAGTAGCAAAAACTCTCTTTCCATCTTTATCAAATTGAAAGTGAACATATTATGGATCCTTAATGAGAATTGTCCAAGAGATTCCTTTTCTACAAAGTAACCAAATTTGTTATTGACATTAGAGTGAGGTTAGAAACTATGAAATTGGGAGACAATTTTTTTAGGATATTTGTGAACCATAGGTTCAATAAGAGCTAAAAACCAAAGTTTATATTTCCTATGGTGATGAAGAACTTTTTTTAAAGAGAGGGGGTGATATATATATATATATATATATATATATATATATATATATATATATATATATATATATATATATATATATATATATATATATATATATANATATATATATATATATATATATATATATATATATATATATATATATATATATATTCAAATGAAGGTATAAATGGTCCAATAAAATCTAATCCCTTTGCATAAAAAATTTCAATTTCCAAATTAAAATTTAGAGGCATTTCATTTCTTTTTTAAATATTACCTACTATCTGACGCTGATTACATTTTCTGATATATCTATATATATTAACATCTCTAAATAGAGTAGGCCGATAAAATATAGATTGCATATTTTTATGAAAATTCTATCATTTCCAAAATGGCCTCCAAATTCAGAATCATGACATTTCTGAATAATTTCATGAATTTATTTACAAGGCACACATCATCTCATTAATAAATCTTTTCATTGCCTATACAAATAAGATCATCCCAAAAATAAGATTTTGCATCATGAATGAATTTCTTTTCCTACAATTTTTTCAGTTCATATGGTAAAATACCACTAATAATATAATTTACAATATTAGCATACCAAGGTATTTCCCATCCTTTTACAACATCAAGTTGTTTATCAGGAAAATTTTCATTAATTTCTTTTTCCAAATCAAATATTTCTTCCTGTTCTATCATAAATAGATGATCAACAATTTGATTATCAGTCATTTTTCTATCAACTATTACAAAATCAAACCCTTGCAGCAGAAGTACCCATAAAATTAATCTTAGTTTAACATCCTTCTTTTGCCTCAAATATTTAATAGTTGAATGGTCAATATGCACAACACATTTAGCTCCAATCATATATGATTTAAGATTATCAAAAGCATACACAATGTCTAATAACTCTCTGTTCAGTGGAGTTGTAATTAATCCAAGCAACATTAAGAGTCTTACGAGCATAATATATGAATTTAAAATTCTGATCATATCTCTCCCCTAAAATAGCTCCAATAGAATAATCACTTGCAACACACATTAATTCAAATGGTTTCCCCCAATCAGGTAAAATAATTATAGGTGCAGTGATCAATTTTTCCTTTAAATATTTAAAGGCTTTAAAGTAATCTCAACTCAAGTCAAGATTTCTATCTTTTTTAAAAACTTAGCATAAAGGTTTAGTAATTTTTTAAAAATCTTTAATATATCTTCTGTAAAATCTATCTTGTCTTAAAAAGCTCCTAACTCCTCTTACTCTAGTAGGTGGAGGTTGGATTGAGATAACCTGTATTTTTGTAATATCTACTTCCATGCAAATTTCTCAAATTTTATGTCCAAGCACAATTCCTCTTGCAGCCATGAATTGTTTTTTCCCTAGTTCAATATGAGATTAGTCTTTTCACAACATTCCATAACATTATCTAAACGATTTAAACATATTTTGAATGAAGTTCCAAATACAAAAAAAATCATCCATAAAGACTTCAATCCCTTTCTTAATCAAATCACTGAAAATTGACATCATACATCTTTGAAATGTTGCAGGTGCGTTACACAATCCATAGGGCATTCGCTAAAAAGCAAATGCTCCATAAGGACTAGTAACTGTTGTCTTCTCTTGATCCTCTAGAGCAAATTGTATTTGATGATAACCAATATTTTCTTCTAGAAAATAAAAATATTTGTTCTCAGCCAGCCTTTCCAACATCTGGTCCAAGAAAGGTAAAAAAAATGATACTTCCGGGTGGCAGAATTTAATTTTTCATAATCTATGCAGATTCTCAATCTAGTGAATTATCTTGTTGATATTAATTCGTTATGCTCATTTGTCACTACCTCCTTTCTTTGAAACATAGTGAATTAGACCTACCCAAGCACTGTCTGAAATAAGATATGTTATTGCAACATCTAATCATTTTAAAACTTCTTTCTTCACAACTTCTTTTATCATAGGATTCAATCTCCTTTGAGGATCAACTCTTGGTTCATGTCGATCTTCTAATAAACTTATATGCATACAAATTGAAGCACTGATTCCTTTAATATCAGCTAATATCCATCCGAAGGCTTTCTTATACATTTTTTAAAGTTTTAAGCAACTGTTATTCTTGCTTATCCGTTAATTATAAGGATACCAAAATAGATAATGTAGATAAATTTCCTAAGAATGCATATTTCAAATGTGTAAGAAGTGTTTTTAGTTATACTTCAAGAGGTTTCAAAACAGATGACATTAAATTCTTGTTACTTTGTGTAGGATCTAATATTTTAAATTTTTCCTGAGCATAATCAAAATCCTCTTTACTCACTTCCATAGATTAATCTTGAATTTTATCCTCATCTTGTTATTCCATATATTCCTTTTCAAAGTCTCTTTTAAAGGTCTACTTAAAATATTCATGAATTAAATATTCGCTATAATCAATTCCAAAGCATTCAATTTCTTGCTCTTTTACAGGGTATCTCATTAATTTTGCAATATTAAATTTAACCTCTTGATCATTTACTCTCTTAGTTAGTTTTCCTTAATGCACGTCTATCAAAGCTCTTCCACTGGCTAAGAATGGTTGTTCTAAAATGATAGGAATTTTTTTATCTTCCTCCATATCTAATACAACAAATTCATAAGAATGATAAATTTATCAACCTTTATTAAAACATCTTCTATAACTTATTTAGGATAAGCAATTGAACGATCAGCTAACTGAAGAGTTACAATAGAGGTGAATTATCTCCTAAGTCCAACCCTCTAAAAATTGATAACGGCATAAGATTAATACTGACTCTTAACTCACATAAAGTTTTTCTATAAAATTGTTTGCCAATAGCACAAGGATTTGTTAAATTTTCAGGATCTTGAGGTTTTTCAGAAAGGTTTTTCTGAATTATAGCACTACACTCTTAACTAAGTGCAACAGTCTCATTATCTACAAACTTTCTTTTCTTATTAAGTATATCCTTCATGAACTTCACATAGCTTGACATTTGTTATAAAGCTTCAACAAACAAAATGTTTATCATTAATTTCCTTAAAATTTCCAAAAAATTTAGAACATTGGTTGTCTCTATTTTTTTGCTTCAATCTTTGAGTAAATGGAGATGGTGGTCGTTCTATAGAGATTTTCATTGTTTTAATAGGACTTTCTCCCTCAAACTGAAAATCTTCACTAGATTTTTCATTTTCCACCTCATCTTTTTCAATTTTAACTTCTTGTTGAAATTTGTTCTCTAAATTTTTTCCACTTCTTAGTTGAATAGCTTTTATTTTCTCTTTGTTCTAATCTTTAGGATTTACTTCAACATTACTTGGAAATCTTCCTGGAGGTTTATTGCTAAGTGCAGTAGCAATACATCCCGATTGATTTTCCATGTTTTGAATTCCAACTCTTTAACTTTGTAATTAACTTCCAATTTGCAAGATAAACTCTTCCATTGATAACTTTTCCCCATTAATCTAAAATTTATTATAACTTGGGATGGTAAAATAAGGTTTATAAGCCTGATTCCCTTGATTGTTAGAGTTTCCCAATGGGTTCAAGTATTGCTTCCCCGTTGTGGATTTTCAGCATTAGAATTTTTGTTACTCCAACTAAAGTTTGGATGATTCTTCCAACAAGAGTTATAATAATTGCCAAAAGGATTATTATAACAACTATTTATTGAATTTAAAGTCTTGTAAGAATATTGAGATTCTATCATTTGTCCCAATGAGTTTTCCTCAAGCACAAGTAATGTCTGAGAAGAATTCATTCAATAATTATCTATCTTCTTTGATATAGGAGCTATTTTAGCAACCAACATAGATATTACATCAGAATCATGAATACTAGCTACTCTTTTTGGATTTACCCTTTCAGAGGGCCATTGAAAATTGTTAGTAGCCATCTCTTCAATTAATGAATATGCATCATCGAATGGTTTTGACAATAATGATCGACCAACAACAGTTTCAATTATCGATCTAAGAGATCTAACCAACTCATTGTGAAATGTTTGATTTATTAACCATTCTGACAATGCTTGTTGTGGACACTTACTCAAACTGACAAAAAGATGTGATATCATTTCTAAGTTGAGTAGTTTATTAAGATGAGAAACATTTTAATATATATTTTTGTGATAAATATCTCCAAGATCTGATAGATCGAGGTGCTAACTAATTTAACCACATCTTAGGTTTATCCCTTAGTGAAAAAGGAAAAATTCTAAGCCTAACAGCATCATTCGACACTCCACCGTATTTAAATATAGCACACAATTCTAGAAAACTAGCAAGGAGTAAACTAGGATCTTTAGTTGGTGTTCCTCCAAACTGATTTTTTTGTACAATTTGGATAATAGCATGTTTAAGCTTAAATGATTTGGTAGCTACAACAGGGTTTTGTATCCTAAAATAAATTTCATCTACAATAGGATTAACATAATCTCTTAAAGGTCTCTAATGATGTTCATTTTCAATTCCAGCATTACTCAAATTGCAAGTAATTTTGCTAAAAAGAACTATTTCTTTTTGTTTTTTTTGAATTTTTCTCATAGTTCTCTATAATTCAGAATCGTAAGGTACTAAATTTTCAAATCTTACACTACTCATAATCAAACAACACAAGTAACTAAAAATAAGCGAACACACTTAGATAAGAAAATGTTCAAAACTAAACTACAAACAATCTTCTTTTGGTTTTTATTTTTTTAATAAAATAAAATAACTTACTTAATTTTTCTGTTCTGTTACTTCTCTCACAACGGTGCCAAAAACTTGATGCAGCCAAATTTAGTGTGTAAATTTTGCTAATATTTTTCAATATTACAAATTGTACACGGTGGATATAACAATAAATATGGAATATAATACCATCAAAATACCTTTTATGAAAATATTTTATCTTTAAAACTTCTATTAAACTCTCAAATCCTATTTAAAATCAACGCAATCAAGTAATAAATGGCTCTAATAGAGTCCTAGATATTGACCCCACAGGGAAATTGGAAAAACGTATGAGCAAATTCTTAAAATTATTTTATAATTTAAAAATACAAAAATAAAAGTAAAGCACAAAGTTTGAATATCAACTACTAAGGTGAATTCAGTATAAAATGAAGTTGAAAGATAGATTTAACTAACCAAAAACTAGACTTTCAAAAGTAAAATTACGAAAACTAAACAAATGTTTTTTTGATGGAAGATTGAAATTTAAGAAAGAGACCTTCCCCTTTACAATCAGTATATGAATTGTGAAAAAATTAAAATCATTTTGAAAATATATAGAAAAAATGTTTTGTTCCAAATAGGAGTAATGATATTCTTCACCCTCTTTCAAGTGCTACGAAGAACATTGACTAATCCAGAGTTTGGTCCCTAATTCTGTGGTTAGGCTGGGAGGATACCGGTTCCCACTCCAGAGCTCCCACCACTCCCTCCCCTGGATACTAACAATCTTGCATCAGTTTCCAATCAACTGGACCAATTTAGGAATTTTAATCTGTCACCTTAAAATTTCAAATTATGCATCCAACGAAATATTTTTCCTTACTTATTTACACTCAATTCCTTGGATGACATACTCTCTCATGAAATCAAGTGTGATTCTCCCTCTATTGTATAAACAATTGCCCTTTTTAGAACATAAGTTTATCAACATGTTTTAACATTTTAATTTGCCCAATCGAAAAGTAAATGAAGATCAGAGTTCAAATCAACACAAATTATTTACACTTAAAACCAAAGAAAAAGAAATTCTTCGCAAAACCATATCTCAAAGTAGGCAGAAGAATAAAGAAGACTACTCAAAATTCATGAGAAGGATACGACAAAACACAAATTTCATATATAAAAACAAGTTTACAAAATAAAAGAAATAAAAGATGCAACTTATCTCACAATCTTTCCCAAGCAAATCCCTTGAAGTTCTCTCAAAGCCTTTTTCTCTTTACAAGCTCACTCAATTCTCTCTTAGAAGTGTAATGATGAAGAAATCTCTCACCTTTCCTCTCCTCTTATAACCCTAGAAGAATCTCTCCTCTTCTTCTCTCCTTCCCTTTTACGCCACCCCAACTTTCTTGTCCTTTTCGTCCCCCCTTCAACTTCTTAAAATCTTCCTTTTTTTATTTTGTGCTGCCTCTTTTTAAAAGGAATTCAAAATTCTCTCCAAAAGCCAACTCTTTTGAATTCAAAAGATGTGTCATTTGATCCAAGAGATATATCCCTTCATAAAAGAACCCTCCAAAGTGTCTAGATGCATTGAATTTCTCCAATAGGTGTGTAAAACAAGTGTCCCTTTGAAAATTCACTCAAAATTTGTCTCAAACCACCTTAATCTGGAAAAACGTTGTCTCTAGCACATCATGCGCCATTTCTAGGGCATCCTGCGCCAAGCCTCTGTCAAACGGCACATCATGCGCCATTTGGAGCCAAAATTCACTATTTTGGCTCCAAATTTTGTCCTTTTTGCCATTTTTGTTCCAAATACCTAAAAATGATATACTTGCAACAAAAACATTAAAATACCCTTCTATGAAGTGTAATATCAAAAAAAATAAGCATAAAATATGTACTTAAAATAGTATTTTATTTTTGTGTATCACCCATCTTTTACTTGGAGAAAGGGCACACTATGGGAAAGGCTTGATAGAATGTTGGGGAACTCTCAATGCCTCGAAACCTTCCTTTGAACTAATATTTCTCACCTAGCCATGGCATGTTTTGATCATAGGCCATTAAATTGAGCTTTAAACAACTCTAACTGTGGATGTGGTCTCTCTTTCAGGTTTCAAAATATATGGACCTTGCATCCCAACTTTCTCAATGAAATTGACAAAGTTCGGGTTCCTAATCATGCAGTGAACCCTTCGATCAATCTCTAGAAACTTCACAAAAAGTTGGCTTCACATCTCAGAGGTTGGAACTATGAGAAATTTTGAAACATCCAAGACAACTTAAAAGCTTTTAAAGAAGAAACTCAAGACAGAGTTGAATTTCAATCAAGAATAACTTCTGAAGCTCAGTTACACGAAGCTAATGTGACCCTTCTTTCACAAATGAACAACCATGAAACTTTTCTTAATCAAAAAGCTGTCATTACTAAGTTTACTGACCTGGACAGAAACTCAAGTTATTACCATGCTTGTATTAATTATAAAAGAAAATGCAGCATGATGTTATCCATTGCTAATTTTGTGGGTCATAAACTGATCAAGGTTGAGGAAATTTCAATGGATGTTGTGGCTTATTTTCAAAACCTTTTCAGTAGCAGGCTAGCTTCCAGACGTCCCATTCATGACCATCTTCTTTCTGACTGCATAGATTTTATACAGAGGCTTGAAATTACTCAAGTTCCATTGGATGCTGGAATTAAATTAGCACTTCAATCCATTGATAGGCAGAAAATAGCTGGCCCGGATGGGTTCTCCTCTACTTTCTATAAATCAACCTGGTCTAAGATCAGTGCAGATGTTATTCTGACTTTCCATAACTTTTTCAAATGTGAGGATCCTCTCAGATACTTTGATGCATCTACCATCACATTAATTCCTAAGAACAAGCTTAGAAAAACTTGAGAATACTTCATATCCATCAGTCTTACAAATGTTATTTGTAAGATTATAAGTAAAATTGTGGTGTTTAGACTTCAACCACATCTCCACAATCTCATTAGTGCTAACAAGGCTATATTTGTGGAAGGAATGCATATGAATAATAATATTGTGCTTGCTCAGGAGCTCCTGCGAGATCTGGAAAGAAAATGCAATGGGAGCAATGTAATTTTAATACTTTAACAGCTAAGAGCATTCAAGTAAATTTTATACAACTCATTGAAAGATGGCTCAAATGCAATGCTCATTCAGTTTTGGTTAAAGTTAAGAGTCATGGCTTCTTCAGTGATTATAGGAGATAATAAAAGGAGATCCCTTGTCTCCCACTATCTTCATTCTTGCATTTGACTATCTATCTAGGGTATTAAATGACATGTTTGTTAATTCTTCTCATTTGGCATATAATCACAAGTTTAACACTGGCAGTAGTCATTTATCTTATGTTGATGAAATTATTCTATTTACCAATGCTTCTAAAATGGCTGTCAAAGCATTATCTCAGGGCCTCAACCATTTTCAACAAATCTTTGGCATGGACCTAAATCATTGAAAATGCCAAATCTTCTTTAGTGCCAATTCCAAGCCGCACATCAATCAATGGACCTCTGGTTTAATTGGATTCAACACTACCTCTCTACCCATTAATTTTCTGGGTGTGCAACTGCTTAACGGAAGAATGAAGTAAACTCAACTCAATTCAATTAGAACCAAGCCCAACTTAATTGATGGACAACCTACTTCCTATCCAATGGGGCGAGAATTACTATACAGAAAAGTATACTTACTGTCATCCCCTCCTACAAACTTTATATGTTTCATATGAAGAAAAGTACACATGTTTCTCTTGGAAGATTCTTTAATAAGTTCATGTGGACTCAAAAAAAGAAACAAGTTCACTGGTTACCTTGACAGAAGCTCTGCAAACAAATTCAAGCTGGTGGACTTGGTTTTAAAAGCTTTCAACACCTCAGCTTTATAAATTTATGTAAGTTGGATTAAGTTCAGATCTCAAGATTTTTTATAGGTTAAGTTCATGTTGGGCAATTACTGTAGAAATTTGCATCCTGCCATTGTATCCAAGAAGCTGGGAGATTCCAAGCTGTGTTCTAATCCATTGGAAATTAGGAATCAGGCTGAAGAGCTTTTTATTTGGGAACTAGGGGAAAGCTATATTAACTTTTGGTTGGATTAGTGGGTCTAGAATGTGGAGAAACTTTCTTCTGCCAATATGTGTAATAGCTTCAACAATTAAGTGATGTACTATTGAGCTGATAACCAGTGGAATAGTAGAATGCTAAGTGCTCCCCTTACTAATAATGAACCTACACTTGCATGAATACTCTTGGCTATTGGGAAGAAAGATAAACTTGTCACAAAGCATGCCTTCTCTGAAAGCTCTCTTCTTTGATTTATCATAAATTCTTCCAATAGGATCCTACACTTTGGGGTAAAGCCATTTGGCAAAAATGCTAACTCCCTATATGTATTTTTTTTTTGCTGGAGGCTTTAGCAACTGCAACTTCCCACGAATGGCATTGCAAAGCTTAAGTCATTGAGATGATGTTCTTTCTACTGCCTCTGCTTTGATAATGAGGAGTCCTTTGATCACTTTTTCTTCAAATGTATTTTCTCTAAAAGAGTTTGGTCTTGCCTTCTTGATAAGTTGAAGGTTGACAGCTTTAAATTGAGTTGGTTTCAAATTTCCATGTGTTGGATTGACTGGAAAGCTGCTGATTTACCAGTTATCCCTTGTATTTTTGCTTCGTTCATTTGGATGATAAGGAATCAAGCCAAGTATGAATACAAACAAATCATGGTAAACATAGTGGTTACAATGTGTGCATCTCACAACCAGAAAGTAATTCAAAATTATAAGTTCCCTAATCTTTGTAAGAAGTGGTTTCCCTCTTCTAATATTCAGCAGGCAGCCTCCACCCCCTCTGTAATCTATTAGAAGGCCCCCACCCCTCTTAACTGGATGTATGTGAACACTGATGGAAGCTTTTCTAATGTTGATGTTGGTTGTGGGGGAGCATTTAGGAACTCCCATGGGAAGGGCCTTCTATGTTTCTATTCCCCCACTTTGGCAACAGATGCATTAAAAGCTGAAATGATTTCCATTTATTGGGTTATCTTTATTGCTCACAAATGTAGAATTGTTCAACTATTGGTAGTGTCAGATGCCCTCACATCTATCCAGATATTAATGAACTTAGAATCACCTCCTTGGCATATCCACAAATGGAAGAGTGGAATCTTACCATATTTTCAAGTCTCCCAAATTCTCTTTACTCATATCGCAAGGGAAGGAAATGGACCCGCTCACTGGTTGGCTACTTTGGGGAGGAACTCAAAGTTGATTGATGTTGGAAATTCTCCCCCTTCTCTTTTATCTTTTTTGCTTAATAGGGATAAATTTTCACTTTCATATCTTAAAATTTTGTAAATGTAACTTCATTTTGCTTTAATATATTTTGCACAAGGGGCAATTTTTGGTAAAAAAAATATATAAATCTATACATACATACATATTTACATACACACACACACACACACACACAGATATATATATATATATATATATATATATATATATATATATATATATATATATATATATATATATATATATATATATATATATATATATATATATATATATATATATATATATATATATATATATATATATATATATATATATATATATATATATATATATATATATATATATATATATATAGGATGGTGGCGGCTGAGGAGGGAAGTGCTCTGTTAGGGTTTCTGCAAGGATGATGTTTGGAGGCTGCTGGCTGAAGAGGTGCTCTGAGGTCTTTGTTTGTGGATGCTTCTTCCTTTATGGCTTCTTCTCCTGGTGGAGGTGGATCTTTAAGTGTACTTGCTTCTGGATTTTACTGTTTCATTGGTTCTCCCCTTGGCTGCTCTATAGCAGTTGGTCTCTGTTCAGACTTGGCCACACCTATTGATTCTGCCACTGACTCCCTTTGGACCAAGGAAACTTATGCTGGGGTTGTTGGAAACTCTACTGATGTTTTACAGGACTTGGATCTTTTGGTTTTCCCTCAGGAATTCCATGACACTGCTGCAGGAAAAGGAAGCTTCCCTTGCATCCATCCACTTGGATCCGAGGAAGGAGAAACTGCTGTGTTCTTTACCAACAGAGAAATAATCTCTCTAAAAGAAGATGTGAAGTTTACCTTAACAGGGAAGTTTTAGTTGGGACACCCAAGAATGGAGCTGATTAGAAATTTCTTTGAATCACTTAAATTTATTGGTAATTGGAAGATAGGGCTGTTGGATGGAAGGTACCTACTCATCCAATTAACTACTGAGGAAGAGCATGCCAGACTTTTTGCTAAACAATCAGTAATCATTGCTGGAACTACCATGAAAATTGTGAAATGGACCCCTGACTTTGATCCAATTAAAGAACCACCTGCAGTTCCTATTTGGTACAAATTCTCTGGGCTTCCACTTTCTTTCTTCAAGCTAAATGCACGGTTTAACATAGGGAGAGCTCTGGGCACACCTTTGAAAGTAGATGCACCCACTTACAACAAAGTCAGGCCAGCATTGGCCAGAATACAAGTGGAAAGAGACATCACCCTCCCTGAAGTGAAAAGAATCTGGATTGGCCCAGATAATGATGGCTTTTGGCAGAATATTGTCCCTGAACAGAAGCCTTGTTACTGCCAACACTGTAGAATGTTTGGCTATACAGTGGAAAGATGCTACAGAATACATCCACCGATTAAAAGAAATACTGGTAAAGACTATAAGGAAACAGGCAACATAGCACAACAAGCTAAAGAAAATTCTGTTGAAGATACACAGCTGAACAACAGGAAGGATGACACTCAAAGAAATAAAGATTCACTCCCAATCATTAAAGGAAAATCTTCACCAATGGAACCTTCAGATGAGCCAGCAGAAGGTTCCCCTACAAACAAAAACAATGGGACTGCCCCTACCAATATTATCAGAAAGGAATTCCAAGAAATCACTAGTCACACCCTCACCTTCCCCTCTAGAGGGAGAACAGTCAGAAATTCATAGCATGGCACCTGAGGATCAGATCATTGTTGGGATTCAACAGGCAATAGAAGATGATTGGCAGGTACAAACAGCTAGAAGAAAAAGAAAACAAACAAATGAAGTTAAGAAATTACAGCTGGGAAGATCTAAACAGGTTGAGAGTAAAACAAATCTCAAAATTGGTTCTCCCCATCTACATAGAGGAAGAACCAAGTCAAGATCACAGCCCTCACTACCAATCCACCAAATAAATGATTAATATCCTTTGTTGGAACATTAGGGGAATTGCCAATCCCCTCTCCCTTAAAAGAGTTTTACAATTAAACCATAAATATAAACCTTGGTGCATTGTAATCCTTGAGCCTATGGTTCACAAAAACCATCAAAAGCTTACCAAGAAATTCTCTGGATTCAGTAACTTTGCCAATATCAAGAATAAAATCTGGATTCTTTGTAGAAAAGAAATCAGATGGAATATCATTGTTAATCATCAACAATTTGTACATTTTAAGTTTAACTTTGGTGACCATGTGGGATTTACTACCTTCATTTATGCAGGTTGTAGCAAGGAAGCTAGAAAGGAGCTGTGGAGTTGCCTGTTAGATATCAGTCAGCTTATGGATTCCCCCTGGATTGTGGGGGGCGATTTTAACTGCATTGCCTCTACTGCTGAAAAAATTAGGGGTAGAGCCCCTAACCTTAATAAGATAAATATATTCACTGATAATATCCACAGGGCTGGATTGTTTGATTTGGGCTACAAAGGTCCTGCTTTTACTTGGAAGAGGGGAAAAATCTGGGAAAGACTTGATAGGTGCCTGGTCAATGAAAAATGGTACAATCATTTCCTCCTCACTTTTGTTACTCATCTAAGCCATGGTGGTTCTGACCACAGACCCATTCTTATCAGCATCACCTCCTCAAAAAATACATCTTCCCCCTCCCCATTTATATATCTAAATATGTGGTCTTCTGATCCCTCTTACAATTCTTTCTCTGCCAATCTTTGGAATGGGATTACACATGCTGATCCTATTATCAAACTCAACCTATTACATATCAAAACTACTAAATATCTGAGGAGTTGGAGTTGGGGGACTTTTGGGATGTTCCTCACAAATGTGCAGGAATTGGATAAGGAAGCCCAAAGATTTGAGAAACTTGAACAGGAGGGATTAGCTGAGGAAAAAGACCTACTAACTGCCCAAAATAAGCTTCTTAGTGCTATTGATTATCAAGATCAATATCTGAGCAAGAAGCTGCTAGGAACATCTTCAAGGAGGGGGACAGGAATACCAAACTCTACCATGCTTACATTAAGTATAAAAGGAAATGTAATACTATACATGCTATTGAGACTGTAGAGGGGAAGTGGCTGCATGACAATGAGGCAATTGCTAATGATGCTGTAAACTACTTCGAAAATCTGTTGACTCAAGAGAATAATTACAGAAGCCCCATTGATCCTGAATTTTTCAATGATAATAAGGATTACACTCCCAATCTAAAACTAGTTGTTATTCCTGATGAAGGGGGGATTTGGAAAGCTATTAACTCTATTGATAGTAGCAAAGCAGCTAGTCCTGATGGTTTCATAGCTGAGTTCTACAAGAAATCATGGGACATTATTAAGCCAGAGGTGATTGATGTTGTAGCCAGTTTCTTCCAAGGATATAATCTCCCAAAGTATTTCAATGCTTTTACCTTTGTACTGATCCCCAAATCTGAGATACAAACCACACGGAATCACTTCAGACCTATTTGTCTAACCACTGTACTCAGTAAAGTGATCAGCAAAATCATTGTCAATAGACTCCAACCTCATCTTGAACATATTATGAAACCCAACCAGACTACATTTGTGAAGGCGAGATTCATTATTGACAACACTCTCTTGGCACATGAACTTCTGAATGACCTGAATAAGACTTGCAGAGGTGGCAATCTGATATACAAATTGGATTTGAAAAAGGGTATCATACCATCAGCTGGGGATTCATCTTGGATGTTCTTGTTGCTAGAGGATTTCACTCTGACTTCTGCCAGCTGATACATAGATGGCTTCACAACAACGATAATTATATTCTCATAAATGGCAAAGGCTAGGGTTCTTTTGCTGCATCCAGAGGTCTGAAGCAAGGGGACCCCTATCCCCCACTATGTTTATTATTGCAATGGATTATTTGTCTAGAAAGCTTGATGACTCTCTCCTAGGCCAAAACTATACTATTTATCATCATAGATCCAACATTTCCATCACTCACTTGATCTATGCTGATGATATCATGGTTTTCTCTAGAGCTCACAAAAATGTTGTTAGGAAAGTGTATCAGACTCTTCAAAGATTTCAAACACAATGTGGTATGTTTTTTAGCTTTGAAAAGTGTCTGTTGATCTTTAATAAACATGCTCACCATCACTGCAAATAGTGGGTTTCTAGTTATACTGGCTTCTCCAACTCTCAGCTTCCTATCAAATATTTGGGAACCATGTTGCTTGCTGGTAAGACCAGGCAAATTCAATTTGAAGATGTCATAAATAAGATCACTACCTACCTCAATGGGTGGACTCACTCCTTCCTCTTAAATGGGGGCAGAATCACTATACTGAAAAACATATTAACTACTTTCCCCTATTATATCCTACAGATGACTAACATCAAGAAATGTACTCAGATACAGATTTAAAGGCCTTTTAACAGATTCCTATGGTCTGGACAGAGGCAACATATGCATTGGGCTTCATGGCAAAAAGTAGCTAAACCTCATCTAGCTGGGGGAATTGGGTTTAAGGGAATCAATCAGCTATTCCAAATAAACCTATGTAAGCTTTGGATTAAATTTAGAGCTCAGACTTCTCTATGGGCCCTTTTCATGAAGGGAAAGTACTATAAAAATCAGCACCCCACCCTTGTTGAAATGAAGATTGGGGATTCTAAAATTTGGGGTAAAATGCGTCATAGAAGACACACTGCTGAAAACTTATTCATTTGGGAACTGGGGAAAGGAGAATTAAATTTTTGGCTTGATAACTGGTGCCCTAAAGACTGGCTGCGCCCTATTAGTAACAACCCAAACTCTGAACTCAAGGTGGCTGACTGTTGGGTGGATGAAGATTGGTCACTACTTAAACTTTCAGGAATTCTACATGTCAACTCCATAGAAAAAATTGCCAGCATAAACATCAATAGAAGTAAACCAGATAAAATTGTCTGGCAGTCCTTCTCAAATCAAAGCCAGAAATTGCCAAAATGGCTAGCTGGAAAAACTTATGGGTTGAAGTAGATTCTACTGTTGTTATCAAGATATTGAGGGAAGAGGAACATACACCATGGCACCTAATCTACTGGGCCAAAAAGATTAGAGAGATTTCATCACAGATAAAAGTACAATACACTTTTATCTTTAGGGAGGGCAACCAGCCAGCCAATTGGCTTGCCAGACAAGGGTATAATTTACAAGAGCTATCTGTTGTCGTCTCCCCTCCCCATACCCTTCAATTTTTACTGCAGGGTGACAGGATAAAGGTTCCATATTTCAGAATTGCTAACCAAGATCTAAAGTGATTGATTACTGCCTGCTATGATCTCCCTCTCCCCCAATCTATCCTAAGGTTTTCTGTTTTACTTGCTAGTTGGGATCTCTGTCTTTCCCTGGTAAAATTTTGTTGTTAGCATAGATTGTTTTGATTTTGGGGAGGACTTATGATTCTTGTATTGAATCATTAAGTCTCTATCTGTTTTTTCCCATCTTGTAACCCTTTTTAATCAACATGTAGGGAGATTTATACATCTCATTTCTTTTAAATATATATATATATATATATATATATATATATACATCTCCATCTTCAGAAAACAATGCAAAAGTGAGTTAAAGTCCTGGGTTTCTGATTTCACTGGCTTTACAAATATCCATCTTCCTCTGAAATATCTAGGGGTACTTCTTATCAAAGGAAGAACAAAAAACTCTCAGTTTGATCACATTTTAGAAAATATTCAAAGCAAACTTCAAGCATGGGAGAATTCTTTTTATCCAATGGGGGTAGGATAACACTTCTGAAAAGTGTTTTATCTACTATTCCATCCTATCTCCTGTAAATGAATATCTTGAAATAGTCTACTCAAAGATTGTTAGAAGATATTTTCAATAGATTTCTATGGGCTGGTCAAAGGAAGCAAAAAAACTTGACTAAATGGGCTAAGGTGTGTAAACCTTTTATGGATGGTGGGTTAGGCTTCAGGTCCTTCCCCCAAAATATGCATACTAATCTTTGCAAGCTCTGGATCAAATTCAGATCTCAGTCCTCACTTTGGGCTAAATTCTTAAGGGGAAAATATTGCAAGCATCAACACCCTACCCAATTATCTGTGGGTTTGGGGGATTCCCCCATTTGGAAAAAGATGTTACAGATTAGAGAGGAATCTGAACAAATGTATGTCTGAGAGATTGGTGAGGGATTCGTAAACATCTGGTGGGATGATTGGTCTTTGGAAGGCAGTCTTCTGAATGATCAAAATGCTCCAACCTCTCCAAGGAATGTGAAGGACCTTTGGGAACATGATAAGTGGAATCTTACTCCCATTCTTCCTTTTTTCAGCCCTTCTCAAATCTTCAATATTTTGAAACTCTATGTTAAACCTGGGCAAAAGGACAGAATTGCTATCAAAAAGAATTTACTACCTTCTCAACCTCCCCAACAGGTGGTGGAGTGGGGTCAAACAATTTGGATAATTTTTTCACTCCCTCTATGTCATTTTTTATACGTAGACTCTTCTTAAAATTGATTCCCACTGATGATATATTGAAATTGAAGGGTCTAAGAGAACCCTCTATATGCATTTTCTGTCTTACTGATCGGGAAACAATTGTCCACCTATTTTTTGCCTGCCCCTGGGTACAAGAAGTTTGGTCTATTATGATTGGAAAGCTGAATGTCCCAACTATGAATCTAACATGGGAGGTATTCTATAAATGCTGGTCAGATTGGAGGGGAATCAATCTTCAAGACATCCCCAACATTGTGGATTGGTTTTTTTGGATGGCTAGAAACCATTGGAAGTATGAAGCTTCTCCTGTAGAGCTAATGAAGGTGGGTCTAAACTGTATTGCCTTCATACAAAAACTGATTAAATTTAAAAATTTTGAAGCTATGTTGGAGCTGAGCTCGTCTTTTAATCCTTCCATTACCAAAGTTTTGAAAATCTGCTGGTCTCTACCAAAGTATGGATGGACAAAAGTTAACATTGATGGTAGCTATAAATCTCAGTCTGCTGGTATTAGTGGTGTCTTCAAGAATCATGAGGGGAGGTGCACCTTGTTTTTTCAATCTTCTGTTAAAGCTTTGGATCCCCTTGAAGCTGAATGTTAAGCTGTTTTTTGGGCCCCTTAACTTAGCCAGATTTAGCCACTTCAACCAGCTATGGGTTGAATCTGACTCTTTGATGCTTATTAACATTATCAAGGGCTCCTATGACACTCCATGGAACTTAATAAGTTAGATTTCTAGGATTCATCAATTGCTGAAGAACTACCCTATAAACTTCTCCCATATCCACAGAGAAGGAAATAAACCCTCAAATTGGCTGGCTAGAAGGGCTCTCTATACTGAAGAATCTATCGTGAGGAGAAGGATCCCTCCCCCATTGGATTTCCTTTTATCCAGTGATTCGCTGCCTCTTCCTTATATCAGATAGCTCCTTTTTTTTGTTTTTTTGAGAGGTTGCCTCCTTTTATAGGCCCTCTTTCTTTCCTCTTTGTAATTGGTTTACTTTAATTTTAATGAATTGGAGCTTGGCTCCTTTATATATATATATATATATATATATATATATATATATATATATATATATATATATATAT
>NEWO01000066.1:129416-184008 GCA_003013225.1 Phalaenopsis aphrodite
TTTTTTTTTTGGACTTTCCAGCCATCTTCAAGATTCCTGGCTAATTGCAAAATCAAAGGGTCTTCCTTTGGTAGCTTAGTAGTTGTAGTCTCTTGATCAATAGGAAGTGCAGAATGCTCAGTACAGAGAGTTTGTTCAATTTGAGTAGAATGTGGCATAACGTGAAGGTGCTCAATTATTGGTTCATGGTTAATTTGGGGATTGGGTACCACACTCTCTTGTCCCATAGCTTGGGGCAGCTCTAGTTTAGTATCATCATGGGCTCTTGTCCCTGGAAACTCAGGCACATTAACAGCGCAAACAGCGGCAGTAGGTACCTCCTTGTCATGTGATTCAACTTCCTCAGGTTGAGGTATGGTATCTTCCTTCTGAGGTTGGGGTGGAGTCTGAAGCATTTCTCATCAGTGTGGTCAAACATGTTGCAATGATGGCAATAGTAAGGTCTTTGTTCAGCTATGATTTTCTGCCAGTAACCATTATGCTCAGTGCCTAACCAAATTTCCTCCACAGCTGGTAGAGTAATAGTTCTTTCCACCAAAATTCTGGCTACAGAAGGTCTAGATAGGTTGAAAGTGGGGGCATCCAATTTCAGAGGTCTTCCCAGAGCTTTACCAATATTGAAAAGAACTTTGTGGTTGAAAAAATGTAGTTTAAGTCCAGGTAACATAAACCATATAGGGACAATAGGAAGTTCTTTGTTTGGATCAAACTCAGGAGTCCACTTTAAAAGCTTCATTGAGATTCCTTCAATCAAGATGGATTGCTTGGAGAAAATTATAGCATAGTTTTCCTCCCTTGAGGGATTAATAAGTATGTGCCTACCATCAAGTAGGCCTACTTTCCAAGCCCCTTTAAATTTTAGTCCATCAAAATATCTCCTCACAAATTCCATCTTAGGGTGGCCAAGTTGAAATTTACCATTTAAGGTGAATTTTTGACATTCAGTTAGACCATTTAGGTCCTCTTCAGTAAAATAGATAGTCAATTTCCCACTTTTCTTACATATGGGTTTGAAGAGAGGGTCATTACCCTCATGATATTCTTGAGGAAAAACCAAATCATCAGGATTCTGAACTGTCTCCTGGCCTTTCCCCACAATGTCAGCAAAAGTAGCTTTGGCCCACTAAATATTGGTGGAAATGTCAATTGGATTTGGGTCCAACATCACAGAAGGGGTTCATCAGAGATTGATCCAAAGCAATCCTCAGCCAGTGAAAACCAAAGAGTCCAACCTCACAGCAGATAGAAAACTCCAAGCAAACAGTCAAACAAAGGGAAGCAGAACATAGTGAGGCTAAGCAATAGAACAGTAAAGAAAAACCTTTTAGAAATTTAGTGGACCCTGAGATGTCAAAACTGCCAGTGAGATGCCAAAGCAAGACCTACCCCACAGTAGGTAGAAGACAAACAAAGGCAAAAAGCAGCAAGTTGAGCGATTGTGTTGAAACCCTAGTAGAGCAACAGAGCAACATTTGCTGGACTCTCCCTTAATAAAATCCTTACTCTCAATAGGATGTATTAACCTTGGATCATTGCTCTACTTGAACCAATGGTCACTAAAAATGTTAACAGATTTGGAGGAAATTCCCTGGTTTTCAGCTTTTTATTAACACTAAAAGTAAAATATGGGTTCTTTGCAGAAAGGAAGTCTTATGCACTGTTCTTAAAGAGGGTGACCAATTCATTCATTTGCAACTTAACTGTAGTTGCTATCATGGGTTTGCTACCTTCATATATGCTGGTTGTACAACAACTGCTAGGCTAAACGTTTGGCAACAATTACAAGAGTTTAACACCTCTATAAGGAATTTCTGGTTAGTGGGGGGTGATTTCAACTGCCTCTCTTCACCTTGTGAGAAGAAGGGTGGGAGATCTCCTGATATAAATCTAATGAACACATTCAATTACAACATTCCATCTGCTGGCCTTTTTGATTTGGGGTCTACAGGCCCTAAATTTACTTGGAGAAAGGGGAAGATTTGGGAGAGGCTAGATAGAGTTTTGGTAAATGATAGTTGGTTTAGAGAGTTCCTACATACTTCTGTCCAGCACTTGGCCATGAGTGGGTTTGATCATAGACCCTTACTTATCCAAATATCTTCATCCTCTTCTAAAACTAAAGCCAAATTTAGATATCTTAACATGTGGTCAATGCATGGGGATTTTCTTAATCAAGTATCAAAGGCCTGGACTGATGTCCATCATCACATCCCAAGTATCAAGCTTTGGCTTTTACATAAAAAGGTCAGCAAACAACTCACAATTTGGAATTGAGAGGTGGTGGGGAAAATTGATAAGAAAGTCCTTGAAGCTGAACAAAATGTTGTGCATTTAGAACAACTCTTATCTTCTGACATGGGGTCTGAAATGGACCTTCAACTAGCTAATGAACATCTATTGGACCTGATCAACATGCAAGAGGCTCTCTATGCTCAAAAGGAAAAAAAATCAAGTTTTGTGAGGGTGACAGGAACTCTAAATATTATCATGCTTGCATTAATTATAGGAGGAAAAGCAACACAATTCACAAAATCCTTTCTCAAGAGGGTCACTGGATTTCCAATGCTAAGGGAATTGCCAATGATGCTGTACATTACTTCCAAAAAATGTTCAGACAAAATTCCTCCTCTCACCCAGCCATCAAAGCTACATTGTTTGATAAGGAGAGGGAATTCACTAAAAGTCTTTCTCTTACTAACATTCCTGGTGAAAAGAAAATTTGGGAAGCACTAAACTCCATTGATAGCACAAAGGTTGTTGGCCCTGATGGTTTCACTGCTGATTTCTACAAAAAGGCCTGGCTGATTGTGAAGGGTGAGGTTATTGTAACAGTCCAAAGCTTCTTCTGGGGGGCTGACCTCTCTAAATACTTTTCCTCTTCTACCATTACACTGGTCCCCAAGGATAAATTTCCTTGCAAATGGGAAGATTTCAGACCCATTAGTCTCACTTCTGTCATTTCCAAGATAATCAGTAAAGTCTTGGTCAAAAGATTACAACCTCACCTAAATAAACTCATCTACAAAAATCAGTCAGCTTTCATCAGGGATAGAAGTATTGTTGATAATGTGCTTTTTGCCCAAGAATTGGTACTGGACTTGGACAGAATCACTAGATGAGGCAACTTAATTTTCAAATTAGATATCAAAAAGGCATATGACACTATCAGCTGGAAATTCATTGAACGTGTCCTGATTGCTAGAGGTTTCTCACCCTCCTTTGTCTCTCTAATCAACAGATGGTTGTCCAATAATTTCCACTCTATCTTCATCAATGGATCCTCCCACGGATTTTTCAGTGCTTCTAGAGTTATAAAACAAGGTGACCCCCTTTCCCCTACTATTTTTATCTTGGCTTTTGATTACTTATCCAGAAGTTTGAATGAGTTAGCATCCAGGAAACCCCATTCTCTTTATAGCCACAAATCTTCCACCTTAATTAATTAGTTGGCCTTTGTTGATGACATAATTATCTTTTCAAAAGCTTCTAAAGGTGCTGTTAAACTATTCATGCAGAATCTAGAGACCTTTGAGGATGTTTCTGGAATGAAATTAAATAAACAGAAGTGCATCTCTATTTTCAGTAAGCAATACAAAAATGACTTAAAGTCCTGGGTTACTGATTTCACTGGGTTCAAAAATAGACTCCTTCCTATGAAATATCTGGGGGCTTTTCTATCAAAGGAAGAACTAAGAACATTCAATTTGATCACATAATTGAGAAGGTCCAAAGCAAATTGCAAGCATGGGAGAATTCCTTTTTATCCAATGGGGGTAGGATCACACTCCTCAAAAGTGTTCTATCTGTTTTTCCATACTACCTACAGCAAATGAACATTCTGAAAAGGTCTTCTCAGAGATCGTTAGAAGGGATCTTCAATAGATTCCTATGGGCTGGCCATAGGAAGCAAAAACACTGGACTTCTTGGGCTAAGGTGTGTAAATCCTTTGAGGAGGGTGGGTTAGGCTTCAAGTCTTTCTCCCAAATTATGCACACTAATTTCTGCAGACTCTGGCTAAAATTTAGATCTCAGTCCTCCTTATGGGCTGAATTCCTTTGGGGCAAATATTGCAAGTATCACCACCCCACCGAACTCTCTGTAGGTTTAGGGAATTCCCTCATTTGGAAAAGGATGCTAAAGGTCGGGTAGGATGCTGAACAATTGTATGTCTGAGAAATTGGTGAGGGATTGGTAAACATCTGGTGGGGTAATTAGTCCTCGAAAGGCTGCCTTCTGCAGGATCAGAATGCCCCAGCTTCTCCTTTGCTTGAGAAGGACATTTGGGTTCATGGCAGGTGGAATCTTACTCCAATTCTTCCTTTCTGTAGCCCTTCGCAACTATCCAATATTCATAAATTGTCTGTAAAACCTGAGGTTAAAGAGAAAATAGCTATAAAAAATAACTCAATCCCTTCTCAGCCTCCACAACTGGTGGTACATTGGGGCCATACAATTTGGAATAAATTCCTCACCCCATCCATGTCTTTTTTCATATGGAGACTCTTCTTAAAATTGATTCCCACTAATGATATTTTAAAATTGAAGGGTCTGAGGGGTCCTTCCAGATGCAATTTTTGTCAGCCCAACAGGAAACTATTACCCATCTTTTCTTTGACTGCACTGGGTACAGGAAGTTTGGTCCTTTGTGAATGGAAAACTCAAATCTCAGTCTGCAGGTATTGGTGGGGTTTTCAGGAATCAAGAGGGGAAATGTATCTTATTTTTTCAATCTCCTATTAAAGCTTTGGACTCCCTTGAAGCAGAATGTCAAGTTGTATTTTGGGCCATCATTATAGTCAGATCTTGCCATTTAGACCAGCTATGGGTAGAATCTGACTTCTTGCAACTTATTAACATTATCCATGGGTCTTCTGATACCCCATGGAATTTAATCAGTTGGATCTCTGACATTCATCAATTGCTTAAGTTTTGCCCTACCAAGTTCTCCCATATCCACAGAGAAGAAAATAGACCCTCCAATTGGCTGGCTAGAAGGGGTCTCTATACTGAAGAATCCTTAGTGAGCAGAAGGATTCCTCCCCCACTATGATCTTCTGAATCTTTCATTTTCTTCATCACAACTTCTCAGGAAAGGACGGTACTATTTGGAGGGGCATAAGAGGTAGCAACTTCATAGATGCCTACTTCATGAACTGAGAATAGTTGTAAATCCCCTTTAATGCTAAGTTCTTGTCCTTTCTTGAAATACTTGATACACTGGTGCAGTGATGACGAAACCATGTTATCTCATGTAGCCATAGTCAACCAAGAAAGCCATTGAAAGAGGTCTCTGTGTCAATGTTATGGAACTTTATGGTTGTCACTAGCTCTCCAACCTTCATTAGTAGTGTAATTGATCAAATAGCTCTTTTTCCTTTCTGGTTAAATTCTCCTAGAATCATCCTATTGGCAGTGAGCTCCTAAACGTCAATGTCCAAGTAAGCCAATGTCCGTAGACTCATTAAGTTGAGCAATGCTCTTGGATCTACCAAAATTCTAGAAAGAACATATCTGTTAAAGTTAACTGAAATGTTGAGCGGTCGAAAATGATCGCTTGTACCAACCAATAGATCTTCATCAGTAAAAGTTACCTCAGGCTATTTCCTTAAGGAATAAACTTCATCTGAGGTTGTGCTAACCAACTAAGCTAAGCAAATTTCTGGGTCAAGCAAAGCTCTAACCAACTAAGCTAAGAAAATTTCTGTTAGAGCTTGTTATTCTCATAGGACCTGGGAGAATAACAAATTTCTTCCTGCTTCTTTGCTCGGGCAGCCTGAACGGAAAACTCTTTGTTGACCACTTTTTGTTGAGGTCTATTTTTTCCTCTTTAGTAGCCTAGGGTCTAGCCATAGGACCTGTTGACAATTTCTAGAGGACTAGAAAGGAAGCATCACCATTTAAAATTCTAAACTTATCCTTGCTTAACTCAAAGTCCCATATACTGGTCCTAACCTATAGCACTTAGTAGATGGGGCCACTATAGAGGAGCTCAAGGAGAGTTCCCATAGGATTGCTTGGCCTTATGGTTAACTTTGGGTGTTGGTTTTGAGCTAGTCTATACATTGTCACTCTCTTGCACATTACACCCCACTCACAACCCCAAACACAAATTTGTTAACTTTGATCCCTTATCCTTTTAGGAGACTCATGTAGATGGCCCCTGGACCCATTAGCCCTAGGATAGGGTTTTGATAAGACCAATTCAAAGAGGACCCAAATGGAGATTACATTGGTCCATAGCTCAAATTAGGTAGTTGGCACCTCAATTTCACCAAAATATCTAACCTAGCCTTTTATCTGCCCCCTAAATCTACCCAGATTACCAAAACACCCCCAAAGCCTAAGTTTGACCGAAATTCCCAATTTCATCCAAAATAGCCAAAATTTGTTGAAAATTCATCTCAAACCATTCGAAATTACCCAAATTGCCCATTACCTACCAAAAACAACAAAGCCTTAATCCGACTAGATGGGGTCGGCTACATGAACTCTTTTTCTCCACTGCATCCTATTTAGTGTCATATTTTCATTTAGTTCTAGTAAATTAAAGTCATTTTTAATACAATAAGATGAAATTTTCCTAGGTCTACATCTGCCTTTCTTAACATAAGTCGAATCTAAAACATCTACTCTTCTAATCAGATCATTGGATGGTCGACGTTTAATATGACCAAACCATCTAAGCCTACTTTCTCTAATTTTGTCCATCACAGGAGCTACACCAACCTTATCATGAATATATTCTTTTTTCATTTTGACTCAAGACCTCCCAAATTGCCAAAGTCATCAAAATGCCCCAAAATTGCCAAAATTACCAAAATAACTTTGGTGGGCTAAACTTTCTCTAAAACCTTCAAAATCATTTCAAATACCCCAAAATTAATTTTAACCCTTCAATTAAACTCAATTTGATCAATTTGACCAATTTTGACCAAAAGCCCCAAATTGTCTTTAAAGGCCCAATTACCCCCAACTCATCCGAAATTTCCACCATTTTGGTTTCAAATTTTCCTAATTTCAATTCTAAACTCAAATTCATCCTAAAAAAACTCAATTAAGACAAAATCCCAACTCAATTGACCCATACTTTGAGCCAAATTTTACCAAAGTCCAAAGCCCCTAATTTTGCCCCAATTTAGCCAAGTCTCCAAATGTCACCAAATTGAATGCCCAAATCCCAAAATGGACACCCAATTAATGTTGATAGCTCTTCATAACATCTCTTTAAACCATTTTGAACTCTCAATTTGGACTTAGCCCAATTATAGCCTAACTTAAACCCAAGTCTAACACAACATCCCAAAATTGATCAAATGTCCATAATCCTTCAAATCGACATTCCAAATTAATTCAAAATCACTTTAAATATTTTCCGAACACTTTATGACAATCATCTATGTCATCTTAATCAATCAATTCAGTCCAATGTCATGGCTAGCCCAACCCAATCCCAACTTCGAACCAATTTGATCCAAATTTAACCCATGCACCAAAATCAACCAAGCAGAGCTAAATTGGCCAACCAAGGTTGAAAATATTTAAAAATGTGTTTAATTGCTTCCTGGTCACTTAGGACTCATTAAAAGTTTTTTTCCTAATTTTTCTAAGTTAAAACAAAAAATTCTAAAGCCTTAAATGGCATTTTTTTCTATTTTGTCATTAAAATAATTATAATAAATAAGTTAAAAAATCATTAAAACGTAAAATTTGTTTCTCTGGGTTCTTTGGACTTGGAGAGGTTCAATAAAAATATAAAAAACATTTTTTATAAATAAAACATCTTTTCCATTCAAAGTAAATCATAAAAATCAATACATAATTAAATTAAAGATTAGATTCAAAATTTAATGAAAATTTTTCTAAGTATTTCTCTGACCTAAGGAAACCTTTAATATTTTTTTCATAAACCAAAAACTTTGTTTTGATTGATTAAATAAATTAATTCATAAAATTCTATTTTCTAAAGTTAAAAAAGTATTATAATTATTTAACTTAAAATCTAAAAACCACATTTTTCTTCTATAATGTTTTAATTACTATATGGATAGGGCACTCTAAATTCTCTAAATTCATTTGAGTGGTGCTTAGTGAGTTATGAAGTGAGAGCCCAAAGAGTAAAGTGGTCATTTTGGATTTTAGTCCCTTAATCAAAATTTAAGATTAATACAAAGAGAAAATGGGTAGTTTTGATTATGATGAGTATGTTTGGATGATTGAAACATGATGGGTGAAATGTAGAGACCATCTTGCCACCTTTGCATGCTAAGAATAAATTTATGAATTTTGTAAATAATCAAAATTTGGAAGTTAATCAAAATCAAATGTTTGTCGAGTGATAGGCTTATGTTAAGGAGATGATGTTTCACTTATGATTAAGTCCACAATTAATGATGATCTAACCTTTTTAATCAAAATCCACATCACCTAAATTAAAATTCAAACCTTTTTTTTTCTCCCTTTGGATTTATTTAAGGGCTTGGTAGTGATCTAGGCTTGATATTTAATTCATTTGATGGGATTTAGAGGATAATATGATTGCTCATTAACACTACAAGCCCAACTTTATCGATGCGTACAAAAATCCTTAGCGACTGGGAACTTGCCTTAGGGGCATTCACCTACATAATTTTTAAGTAAAGTATCAACTGATTAATTGAGTACCCTGTTCTCCAAACGATTAAAATGTTAAAGTTTACCGAGTAATGGGGTAACTTTACTTTAACCCGGGATGATCAACAAAACAATATGATGAGTTCAAAATGAACTCAAATGCTTCAAGAAATATTTAAAGCAACTCAGGGTCATTCCTAGAACACTTTAGAATCTCTTAGATATTTTGTAGGTCAAATTTAACTTACTATATTTTTTCTATGATAATCAATTAAGACCTTTTGGGACCGAATAAGTCATAGTTTGGAGTTTGTTAGATACACCTTCATCTACTCTTGCAATTTATTTAATTTTTTGTAAAATTATATACATGTTGCAAAAGTTAATATTTTAGCGGGGAATGTCAAGAAGATGACAGTTACGCTTTTATAGTGTTATTTAATTTCTGTCATTTTACTTTCACTGCAAAATATCTTAATTTCTTTGGTGTGTACTCTAATTTTCTTGCAAAAGAAAAATAACTTTTTCAAAAATTAATCAACATTTTCAAAACCTAAAACAAATTGTTTCAAAGGTAATCATAAATCTATTGAAATTTCACTAAACTTAAAATGCCCTTTTTAATTTTCAGAAGTCCCTCTGAGGAGGTAACCAATGGTTTCTAATGAGATCTCCTTAACTTAAATGGGTTTTATAACTCATTTAAGCTATGTAAATTCAAAAGAAAATAGTGACATCAGAACAAGGGAACCACTGGTGACACTTTCTTGTTGTATTCATGCAATCAAACATCATTGCTGGCCAATAATACACGAGTCTTTTAATCTTCATTTTCATCTTTGGCCCTGACTGGTGAGTACCACACAATTCAGCATGTACTTTGTTAACAATGTTCTATGCTTTGGCTCTGCTTAGACAATACAGCTATATCTGATCAAAAGATCTTCTATAAAACACATCATCCACCAGAGCATATGACATAGCTCTTCTTATGATGTGATATGCCTCAAACTTGTCCTTTAACAACTTTCTAGTCTGCAAATATTCTATTAATGGCTAACGCCAATCTTCATTGAAATCATCAACTGCAATTATTGTTCCTTCTTCCTTCTCAAAATTATGTAGACTGTCGAGGTCAATCCAAGACAAAACTCATCTTCCATATATTGTAATGTCAATGGAATCCTCCAGAAGACATGCCAAATCCTTAGAAAGTTTTTCTAAAGCATTGGCATGGGCATTATCTCCCTGAGGAATCCGGTAGAGAGTCACACTTAGATCTACTCAAGCAGTTTCATCGTGTATCGGTGGTATTCTTATAATATTGGCTTCAAAATCTTATATTGTCTAGCGACTTGTTGAATGAAGAACTGCAACTCGCCATAGACGATAATATATGTTATATCCATTGAGATTGCCAATTCCAATCCAATGATTAGTGCTTCATATTTTTCTTCATCGTTGGTGCACGGCATTGTCAGGTGGCCAGAGAATCTCAACATGATACTTTGCCTGGTTTAGTTGTTCCTAATTCTTTGTCTTTTCTGGCTGACAAAGCTCTATCAAAGTACATTTTCTAGCGCTACGCACTAGAGAATTCCTTTTGTAATACTTGTTCATATGATAACTCATCATTAAGAGGGGACCTAGTTGAAAGTAGGTATGTGGCTAGAAAATCTGCCAAATTTTGTCCTTTGATAGCACGGAGGGGAAAAAAAGTTATATTAAATTAAAAAAAAACAATTGACCATCTCACTAGACCTTCGGAGAGTGTTGGTCGAGTCATCAAATATTGCAACAGATTAACTTTTGAAATACGTGTAATTTATTAGAAAGCATGTAATGTCTAAGCTTTTGTGCGATGAAAAAAAAACTAGAAAATGCTTCTCATAAGGTGGATACTTTATCTCCATCGGTATTAGATGTCGACTCAAGTAGTTGTCGCCACAACTTTTATTAAGGAGTTGTTCGTTGGAAGCTCTCGATCGCCGGAATCGAAACCCCATCGCCCTCTTCATAAAGGCAATTAATTTACTTTTTAATATATAAGTTTAGGAAAAAAATAAATTAAACTAATCCCATATCTTTCACAGTTCAAATAAAAGAGCACTACACTTCAAGCCATGTCTCTATCTCGAAAAATAAACACAAGACTTGAAAGCGAGGCTTGATCAAATAAATTAGGAAATGTATGTCATCTATTTGGTCTTTAAAAACCATTTTATTTATAATTTGACAAGTCCCCTTCTTTAATATAGATAATTAAATAAGGTTTATATTAAGCTGGGTTTGGAAAAAATATTTCTATAAGGGCAATCCCCAATAGATAATTACATCTTAGATAACTGAAGTCACCTAATAAAACTGTTGATAAAAATCAGGGAATATTACCTTCAAAGAGGTCAAAAGGATGGGACTTTTCAACTAGATAAGTCAAAGAGGTGTGAAAGGGAAATGGCTCAAATTTGGAAAATTTATTGTAGAATCCAAAGGAGGAAGAACTAAGGAATGTCACCGGCCCAGAGGAGGACCTCAGTGACTTCCTAAGCTACCCTATGGTTTGACTTCAATTTTGAAGAAATATTTAAATGTTTCATCCTGTAAATTTTATTACTTAGGGCTTACAATAATGTGAAACAATCACACAAATAGCCTAAAAGATGTGAGGATTTAGGTCGTGACGAATGACAACCTCAGAATCTTAAGCTGAGTTTGGGCTTAGATTGTATAGTAGAGTTGTGCAAAGGCCTAAAGAAAAGTTAAGGATTTATGTTGCATAAGACCACCTAGAAGTCCTATGACTTGGTTATTTAATTCTAAGGAAAGAGTGGTTTAGCTTATGTAGACATGTTATGTAGTTGAAGATGGTTGTGCTGCCCACAATGCTAGCTCCAAACTCCTCGTCACGACAAGTTTAGGTTTTCTAATGTGTCAATTTTCAATTTAAAATCAGATGTCCCTAAGAGTCATGGTTATTTAAACATTATTGGGTATATTAAAGTTGATTAGAGCGACACCGGTTAGGATCCTACGGTTCCCTCCTTCCGGTATCACTATTTTCTTTCTGATTCACTTAGTTCAAATGAATTTACTAAACTCAACTTAATGTGTTCCATATTTTAATTTAGACCACGGAAAACCTCGTTAGCACCCGTGAGTTAGCTCCTCTGAGGCATTCTCGATCATCCAATAGAGACGTTTTAGATTATTTGAAATTTTTGTTTTATGATGTTTGTGATTAAATTTTGAGTTGTCTTACATTTTGAATGTTGTGGCGGTAAATTTTATCTTGATTGATTTTTTTTTTGTTTTGGTTTAGGTTGTGCTGCTATCCTAATAGTTTTGGTTTTCATGCATGGTGACATCGTTGTTTAACATGCCAGCTTGAGGCAAGAAGTACAAAAAGGTGAATGTAATACTTTAAAAGTGTACTTATCGATTCTTCTCTTTCCTTCACCTGAAAGGTAAGTACTTGCAAGGCATGTTTATAATTTTGAAATGGATGTAAATTATAAGAGAAGTTGAAAGTTTAGCTATCAAACCCCAAGTTATGACTTTATTGAATCTCAGAAGATGTTAGTAGATGATTTTAGAACAAAAGCATGGCATGTCATTTTAGCCCTTTAGAATGTCCAATAGACTTTAAAATGATTGAGGCATCACCCTGGACTATTTTGAAGATCTCTTGAAATATTTTGAGTTCATTTCAAACTTATCATATTATTCCATTAATCATCTGAGGTTGATGTGTAACTACCTCGTTGCTCAGCGAAACTTGAAAATTTATTTATCTCGAGGATTATGATCTTGGGGTCCACAATTAAGATCACGGCTTGTAGTGTTTAAAGATGTTAATCACCAATCATGTTATCTTCTAAATATGATCAATTGAGTGTAGACATCGAGCCTATGGCACTACCAAGCCTTTAATAATCATGATAGGTAGAATGATGATTATCAAACTTTTGATTTAGGTTATATGTATTCTTATTGAAAGATCACATCATCATCAAAATTAGGCTCAAGCTAAGTAAATTATATCTTTTTTATCTTAAACCTATCACTTAAGAATCATTTGATCTTAATTGACTTCCAAGTCATGAAGATTAGGAGAATTATGATCTTGTTAATGTTGTGCAAAGGTGGTGAGTGTGTTTTTACCTTTTAGTATCATTGTATTTGAATCATCCAAACATGTTCATTAAGATTAAAATTTTCCCATTTTTTCCCTTGGTTAATCCTAGATTTTTATTAAGGACCAAAATCAAATCATTAAACAAAACTCAAAGGACTTGAGCATTCAAAGTGGTATATCCATGAGTTAATTGAAACATCAGAGGAGCATAATGTGTTTTTTTTTAAATTTAATTTCAATAATTATTTAAATTCAGGAAATAGGGTTTTTAAAGTTAATTTCTTTAACTATTGAAAAAAAAAATTTATTTATGAGAAAATTATTAGAGATTCCCTTAAGTAAGAGAAGCACTTAGGAAAAATTTCATGATTTTTTGAATTAAATTGTTATTATTATAATTATGTAACTTTGGATCAATTTCAACGAGTTAGTTAAATAAAAATTAGTGTTTTAGTTATCAAAATTATTTTATATTTTTACTAAACCTTTCTGAGTTCATAAAAGTCATAGAATCAATTTTTGTATTTTAATGATTTTTAATTTCATTATTATAATTATATTAATGAGAAAATAAGGAAAATTCATTTTTAAGATTTTTAAAGTTATTTTTAACTTTGAAAAATTAGAAAAAATATCCTAATTAATTCTAAGTGATTAAGGAAAATTTTTACACATTTTAAACCATTTTTTGTATTTTTTTCAAAATTTTGATTATTTAAATTATTTTTAATTTAAAATACACTTTAGAAATGACATATTTTTACAAAACTAGATTTTATTTTCATTAAATGCCCCTGATCACAAAATACTCCAAAAAATAATTTTTCATTATTTTTCTAAGCTTATTTAATTTATTATAATTGTTTTTGTGCAAGCATACAAAGTTTCTTTAAAAATCAATTTTAGTGCTACAACTAAGCTGAATAATTTTTAAATTTTTACATTAAGTAAATATGATTTTTATGCACAACGTCGAATTAATTTTGTCAAGTTTTGATAAGTATATAATTTACATAAATTAACATAAGATATATACAATTAAGTAAATATAGAAAATTAGAAAATTATTCAAGCCATCATTGTATTTTTTCTAAGCTTCTCTGACTCTAGGAAATCTACTAAAATTATTTTGATAATCTTCCAAGTGATCTTCAAAGTTATATAATTAAAACAAGCCAAAATGGTTAGAAGCGTAGATATGTCCTCTGACCTCAGAAAAATCAGATGACATAGTCTTTGTCTTGAGTAACAAACCCTCAAAATTTCAATCCACGGTGAGCAATGTTTGATCATAATGAATCAAAATCCTCCAGAGCATGTTTTTCTTTTATTTCTATGATTTTTATAGAGAAAGATATTGATTTTTGAAGTTCAAGTACTAAAATAATTTTAGAAAATTCATAATTTTCTACTTATCCACGCGGCGCCAACTCATCCTACAGCAGCTCTGAACTCACACGCGGCGCACTCCCATTTGTTGCGCTTTCCACCTAGGCATGCCACACAGCCAGTGGTTCACGCATCGAGAATCTGTTCAGCTTGATCTCCTCCTTTTGTTGGATACACGTGAGAACGGATGGCTCGCCGTTATCATCCCGAAATGACATAACCCATAAGCCATTCACACTAAAACCTTAAGATCTCTGCCTAGAGTCAACCAAATCACATGAGGTCTAAACCTTCATCTACCCAAAACAAACACATCTATATGGTTAATCAAGTATGAAATCAAGCCATTGTAAATAGAGAATCAAAAGAAGCTCAGGCTAGGGTTGGAGCTCAATACCTTTATCTGAGAGGGGAGGCCTAAATCATATAGTTGTGGTAACTTCGATTGGATCCAATGAACCTCCAGATGAAGTCTCAAGCCCTGCTGAATTGTCTAGCTAAAATTTTGATTAAACTCAATTTCAGGTGTTGGTGTAGAGCTGGGTTAGAGGCTATTTAAAAGAGGGTTTTTGTGAGTGATCAACTCCTTTCACTGTGGATAATTAATTGGAGTTTGGTTCACTGTGAAGCTTTTGAGAAATGTGTCTTGATCTTGACCTAATTTTGAGCTCAAAATTGAACTCTCGCAGAGGGAATCAGATGGGAAAGATGGTTGGCTTGAGCTTAGGGATGCTTAGAGAGTCTCTGGTTAGATTTTTGAAGAGTTTCCCCGAGGATTTAGAACTCCTCCCTTTTGGCTATCGAGGTGGTTGAATAAATAGAGGAGATTGGTCTAGCCACCAGAGCCAATTGATGGGTGCAAAAAGCTGCTTAGGTGGAGGGCCATGGAGCTCTAAAGAGCAGTTAGGAAGAGTTGGCCTCTAGGGTTGAAATTGGGTTTGATTTAAGGGTGGTGGCTCATGGTTTTGAAATTTTTGGTGAGTAGGTTGGCTGGCTAGAACAAGGGAGGCTGCCAAGTGGTCAGATGTGCCTGTGGGAGGTTTAATTACAGTTTATTACTAATGGCTAGTTATGATGGTGGGGATAGTTTGGTTTAGACTCAAAAATGGAATAAGATCCCTTAAATTAAAGGACCTTTGGTCCATAGCTCACTAAGCTAGTTTAAGGTGGCTTAGCTTGGTCAATAGAGTGTGCTTAGTGGTTGTGGTGACATCAATTTGGTGAATTTGGCATGGCTATGTCAATTTTAGTGAAGGGGTTCAATTTGTGTTAAAATGGCTAGAAGTTTGGTTTGGGTTAGGCTAGCCCTGACATTGAGCTCAATTGATTGGTTAATATTTTGCAGATGATTGTCATGAGAGATTTGAAAAAGATTTTGAGTGATCTTGAATTGATTTGGAGGTTCAATTTGATGGGTTTTGGTCATTTAATCAAATTTGGGGTGTTGGATTGGACTTGGGTTTAGGTTAGGCTAAGGTTAGGTTAGGTCAAAATTGATGGTTGAAAATGGTCTAGAGAAATGTCATAAAGAGTTTTCAACATAAATTTGGTGTCAATTTTTGGGTTAGGGAATTTAATTTGGTGGAATTTGGAGACATAGCCAATTTGAGGAAAATTTGGGAATTTTGAATGTGGGTTGGAATTGAGTGAAATGAAGGCTTCATCAAGGCTAATTGAAGGTAGAATTTGGTGTCTAGGTTTGGTAGGAAGAATTTGGGATTCAAATTAGGGTAATTAAGTGGATCATATGGTTCAATTAGGTGAGATTAAGTTTTGGAGTTAGAATTGGGGGTTTAATTTGTATCAAAATTGAGCTCAAATCATGGGTCAATTAGGCTTAGATTCGGTTATAATTGATCATATAAAAGATGAATTTGAGTTTATAACTGAAATTGGGGATTATTGGGGTGTGAAGTGAATTTGGAGAAATTGGGCCTTTAGAGGCAATTTGGGGCTTTTAGTCAAAGTGATCAAATTGGTCAAATTAGGTTTAATTAACGGGTCCAAATTGGTTTTGGGGATATTTGAAATAATTTTGAGGGTTTTGGGAAGGTTTTGGACTACTAAGGGTATTTTGTAATTTTGGCTAATTTGAGGTTATTTTGGTAATTTTAGAATTTTTGGGATGTTTTCTGCAATTTGGGTAGTCTCAAATGGTATTTTTGAATCAGTTTGGGTATTTTGGATGAATTTGAGAATTTTGGTCAAATTTATGGTTTAAAGGGCATTTAGGTAATTTGGGTGGATTTGGGGGTAAAAGGCTAAGTTGGATGTTTTGATAGAATTGGGAAGCCAACCACCTTATATGAGCTATGGACAAATGAAATCCCCATTTAAGTCCTTATGTACTCGTCTTAGCTAAACCCGAGCCTAGGGTAAGAGGGTCTAGGGGACCATCTACATGAGTTTCCCAAAAGATCAAGGGATTAAATTCAACAAATCTAGATTTTAGGGTTGTGAGTGAAAGTTGGTGCAAGTGAGTGCAAGTGAGTGAACTAGCTCTAGACCAACACCCAGGGTCAACCTTAAGGCCAAGTAGTCCTACGGAGACTCCCCTTGAGCTTCCTCTATGGTAGCTCCACCTAGAATGTGCTAGAGGTTAGGACCAGTATTTGGAACTTCAAGTTGAGCACAAAAGAGTTTAGAGTTTCTAAAGGTGAGGGTTCTTTTTCTAGTTTTCTAGGGATAGTCCACAAGAAAATCCTATGGCTAGACCCTAGGCTACTAAAGAGGAAAAACTACACCTCAACCAAAAGTGAGGTCAAAAGTTGTAGAGCACCCTCGTCATAGATGTTAATGATGCAACTATTCGAGATGCAAGTAGCTGGCAATATGTTCCATCTGACCATCCTCTTGATCATCCATTTTATTATAGGAGATAGTGGATCTACCTGGTCATGTCTGAGAATCCCCGGCAGATTTCCTTGTCTGTCATTTGTAAAATTATAACAGCAGCCGCACTGAATGGTGATTCTTCCTTTCCTTCTCATCCATTTCTTCGGCTTAATGTATGTTCTTTCCATGAGAAGGCCTACTCGACCTCTATCCCTCAAGTCAAAGACGCAGTCAAGAATGCTTCTTTCGTCACTTTTAAAGAAGACCCTGGTATATAGCTCCAGTTCTTCCACTATATTGACGAATCTTCCTTGGACTTCCTCAAAGATTTCAAATTCACTTTTATTCACCTTGCTTATTTTATAGTACTCCATCGTTCCAGGGGTCGGCAACTGTCACGAGCATTCCTCTATCTGTACATCACTAGGAACCCAAGCTGGGGTTGGCTCATCTGGAACATGTGATTCAGCATCTAAAGGGATGTACGACCTTTGAATCCATGGTATATACTTTTTTGTCCCCAGTGGGATGTATGGCTCATCCAGCAGAAAATCTGTGGTCTGAGACCCATCGGTGGTGGAGGTATACTCCTCCAATGTACTATAGCATTATAGATGTATTACATTGATGTTCGTACATTCTACAAATGCCCCTTTGGTTGATGTCCCTGCAGCTATCTCGACGTTGCAAGTCAAGCAACCTGTTCATAAGGCATCTAAGGCTGAAGGTGACTCTGGCTCTATGATGAAATCGGGTTCTTCATCTATGGCTAGTATGCTAGAAGAAGTCTCTTTCGTGTCAGAATCATAGATATTCCCCTCAGGAATAGGGTGAGTAAGTTTTTTGCATCCTTCTAACGTATGCGTTCTTCCCGTAGAAAAGCCCTCTATTTTTGGTGGCTGACATTTCTACACTGAGTCCTGTGAAGTGAAGTGTCTTGCAGTCTTTCATTGTTTGCAACTACTAGACCTCTTGCTGGTTTAGCTATCATGGATGACATACGGCTGGGCCCCTCGCTTGGGTCTTGCTCTATCATCATGTTCTTTCCTTTATGTGATGTATTGTCTTTGGCGGCCACCCTCAGTAGTGAAGGCAATCCCCCTTTTTTGTTAAAATATGTTATGAAAGATATGATGTGGGAAATGGAATCTGAATTCTACAATAGAGTGAGGATCACATTTGATTTCATGGAGGAGAAATTTGTTCATGAAATTAAGCGCAAATAAATAAGGAAATAATCTTTGTTGGGTGTAAAATTGGAGAATATTTAGGGTGATAGACTAAAATCTCCAATTTGGTCTTACTATTTAAAAACTAAAGTGAGATTTAGCCTTCAGGTGAAGGGAAGTGGTAGCTCTGGAGTGGGAGCTAGTATCCTCCTAGCCTAACCATGGATTTTGGGACTAAAACTAAGATTAACCAATGTTTTTTTATGCATTGTATCAGGTTAGAAAATTGAAATTGCTTCTATTTGGCACTATCCATATTAAAAACATTTATCTCATCTCATTTCACCAGAATTTCCTTGTAGTGGGAATGATGCTTTTTCACATAAGAAATCTTCATTACCTAAACATATTTATTAGATTAGTATTTAATATTTAAGAGTTGCATTTCCATTTTTGCTAATAGTTAAGTAATTTAGTTTGGTTAAAATCTCAATATTTGAAATTAGTGAGAGTGTTTTTGTTTGATTTTTTTATAAATTTCCTATTAATATTTATCATTGCTAAGTTACACTTTCGCGTATGATTGATATTTGGGACTTAAATAGAAATTTCATTATTACTTGATAATGATACGTATACTTGCGTCGAATTCCATTATTCATTGCATATAATTTATATATATTTTTACACAACTTTGTTTTCATACAAGGATCAAGTTTTTGGCGTTGTAGTGGTGTTAACTTCATAAATCCTTACATACAAAAAATTTAGGATTATCTGACCGGTAACTTCCTAAGATGAGCTAGCATGTTGTAATACACTTTATATGATCCTCCAATTTTCTCTTGGTTATGTGGTTCTTCCACTGTGGAGCTATTCTTGGAGGTAATAGTCTCCCACTCCTTAAGTTCACTTCTGTAACTTCTTCTTCTTGAGATATCATTGTCGAATCTTTGAGTGTTTCTGTTTTATCAGAAAGATCTAAGTTGATGGCAAGTGGTACTTCATGGAGCTCGAGGATTGGTTCCTCACTCCAGGCGCTGTCTTAAGAAGAATCGTCAATGTCTTACTTTGTCTTGTTAGCAAGTTCATCGGACTCAAGTACGATTTGAGGATCATTTTTGGAATCTACATTGAGGCTAGATTGGTCAAAATTAGTTACGTTATCACCAAAACAGTTAAAACATAGCCAGAATCATGATCATTATATTCATAAAACCCCAGAGGGGTAAAAAGCCAATCATACAAATTCAGGGGTTCGTGGATTTTCTTCCCTGAATTTGAGACAACCAGTCTAATAAAGGCAGCCCCTATCCCACCCCTCGTGCTATCAATCTTTGTGGTAGTGTTCTTCTTCTTCTTTGTCTTTGACGACGATGAATCTCCTGGTGAAATCTTCATCTTGGGCTTGGCAGACTGAAGACTCTGAACGGAGGTTTATTTTGAAGCATTCTGAATTTGGTTCAAGACTCTCTTGAGCTTATTCCAAGTCGTACTCCATGCATCTTTTCCAGTATACGGGCCCATCGAAGAGATTGGCTCAGCCAAAATCATATTTATAGAACCTTTTTCAGGTTCTTTTAAATATTCCTTCGGGATCGTTATATTTCCTTCTTTAAGATTCTTCTTGAGCCAATCATTGAAGACAAAATATTCTTCTATAGTGTGTCCAAGTAATCGGTGATACGGGAAATAATTTGGTTCATCCTTCTGGTCGACCTCTTCGGGTTACTTTGGATCTGGTAGTCTAAACTCAGGTATTTTCAACAGACTTCTAAACATCTTGGATATTGCTTCATCTTTGAAGGAATACACCACTTTCTATCATTCTACCAAAATATTTTCTTATTATCTGTTCGACATGATCCTTTTTAGGGAGTTGTGATGAAGATTGATGAGGATTTTCTGCATATATCTTTATTGATTGTTTACCTTTATCGACTGTCGCTATTGTTCTTGACTTCTTTTCAAATACTTTGGTTTCCTTGGATTTCTCGTGAGAATCCATATGTTTGATTTCTACCTGAAGATTGTTGGTTTTACTATGTAGTTTCTCATTGGATTTAATGGTGAGACTCTTAAGCATGAAAGATGATGGCCCATGAATGCTTTTAAGTAAAATCTCAATTGTGTGATGTTCCTGTAGCTGAGGTTCACACTTAATGGTAAAGTTTCTCCACCTCAAGATGTAATCCACCAAAGTCTTGTTGGGCTGCTTGCGCTTAGGCAAATCTCTTCACATATAATTGTTTCAATTTGGCAAATGTCTTAACTGATCGGTTGGGCAAATCAGCATACCAATTGAAAGCAATCCCTGACAGGCTGCTGACAAACTATTGGATGACGAAAGCCTTGTTATTTCTTGTGTTGTTACAACTGGCTCGAAAATGTGTTATCTACTATCTGGGATTCCAGACCCATCAAATATCTTAAATTTTTGGGACACAAAACACTTAGGGAAGGGTACGATATTGACTTCTTTCGGGTAAGGTCTACCCTTTAAAACCAATGCACCACCTTAGATTGGGTTAAGGCCTCCCGAACTTGCTCGATCATTACTTAAATTCCTTCTCTAGCATAGCACTTGATGGAGAATCCTTCTTTCGTTGCTCATCCCTGCTTGCTGAGGTAACTTCTCTTGTTTCATCTGTAATATGTATAATTTCTAGTTGATTGACCTCTAGAAAGGCTAAATATGGGGGTTGAGATTGTCCTTGAGTTGTGGCCATAACAGTCATGGATGTGGCCATCTCTTCTATCTTTTTCTCCAGTTGGCTGACTTGCTCATCCCTTAATAGGATAGCCCTCCACAGCTCATCTATGGTGTTCTCTTCACAATGAGAGGTTGAGCCTCGCGTGTAGATGTAGCTGCTTTAGTCTCGATAACATAAAAATCCATGAAATCTTCTTCGAGGAAATCATTATAGTCAAAATATTCATCATCGTCAATGGAAACTCCATGTTCCTGAGCCAACTGGAAAATCTTGGCCCTGAGTTTTTTAACTTTTCCTTCAATTATTGATTCTTTGATTGCCTTAAGATCTAGAGGGCTCTGCTGGACCTCCTCTTCTTGTTCGTCCATCTCACTAGTAATTGTTGTGACAATGTCTGATAATTCAGACACTGGCTTTAATCCATGCTCTTGCCCCACCAGATTGCCGAACCATATCAGTACAGTAGCCTTGGGCACCCACACCTTTTTCTTTGACGGAGATGTCTTGAGACGAAGTTTCTCAACAGATACATCGGTATGTTGAAGAGAAGTATGTTCCCCATGGTGCAGAGTGACTACAGTATTGGGTAATTTCTTCATCTTTTCCTTTGAGAATTTAGGAATATATTTAAGGTGGGTGACTGTAGAGTTCTTGGACCCAGTCGTGACTTAACCGATTGATGACCTGTGGGTCTAGTAATGGTAGAGTCGGTAGTGACAATATCAGTATCAAGTCTGCTCCCCAAACGGAACCGAACGGAAATGCGAGCGGGCAGGTTTTCAGTTTACTTTTGAGATCGTTTGCCTAATCTGACGTCCTTTAGAATTTCTTTCTTCATGCAAAGGGATATTGCACGTCTCAGTTGTTTGAGTAACTCACCAACTGAACAACCTTCTTTAGCAACTAGTCTCTGAAAAATTGAACTGACTTGGGTGATAAGAGCAGGCTTCTTTCTCTCCCCACCATGTCCATGAAGTGATGATAAAGTAACAGCGATCTTCTGGATACTCTCGTACTCGTTAGTGTTTATTAAGGGATGTAACCTACTCTTTTGCAGAAGTGGATATATCTAACAATGCTGACTCAGCCTGATGAGGATTTTCATCAACTCGTACTTCCTCAAAAATCTGGGCTTTAGTAGCCCTCCGAACCTTCTTGTTACAGTTTCTCCTTTGGGTTCGGGTTAACGGTGTAGCCCTTGAACTTGATCCAATTTCAAATATGGATGGTGGGAAGACCAATCTTTCAATCGAGTCTTCAAAGATCATAACTCTTTTCCCTTAACAACAGTGGGAACAACAAGCTTGGTAGGTGTCGTGGTAGCAATAGTCTTGACCTTTTTGTAAAAATCCTAAGGGCATTTCAAGTTAAACTCAGTAGACGGTTCTTGAACCTCTGGAGAGATGACTTTCATTATGATGAATGGGCCTTTCCCAAGAACGACATCAAGATCTTCAAATCTTACTCCAAACTTGATGGTGGCAGCAACATTACGAGCATCATGGCTCGTCGGTAGGTTGCTGGAAAAAGTGAGCATTGCGTATGTCATTGTAGCAGCTTTAAAAAGAGAAAGCTCTGGGTTTAGTTATTTGGCCAAAACATCCTGATCTTAGTGCAAGCAGTAAAAATTAATAAAGATCGATTTATAGACCAGGTAAGTTTTTATTTAGTTTATGGTGATCTTTTTAAAAAAAATTAGTAAAAGTAGCTTAAAAGTAGAAACATTTAATTACAAGAAAATTTTAAAGTGCGCGCAGCACGACGTAATCTGATTCAACTTACAAAATAGCAAATAAAAAGTGAAAAGGAGATGTGAAGTGTTTAGGACCCAATGCGGGACCAAATTAACAACGCATAATGCCCAGGTGTAACTAGTCCACCAACTCACCTATTGGAGGTCTGACCCCACCCGAAGATTAAAAAGTCATTAATGGCCTCCTAAACATACGGTCTTGAACTCCAAAGAGTTGAGCGTACTTTCCCAAGACATAAATAGGTATGGTATGTCAATAGAAGAAGGGTAATTTGGTTCATGAGGGAGATGAACACATTACCAATATGTGAAAATAGCATTTCCTTTAAATGGGAAGAAAAGCTCATCTCTAGCGGATTTGCCAGAAGCTATCGACACTATTTTCGGTTAGAGAAGTTGCCCGTTAGAAGCTGTCGGCCACTGGAATCAAAATCTCATCGCCCGCTTCAGAAAGACTTTTTAATTTACATATATATATAAGTTTTAGAAAAATGTGAAATAAAAGTGACCCCATATATTTCATAGTTTAAATGAAAGAGCACTATACCTCACATCCTTTATCTATCCCAAAGGATAAACACAAGACTTGAGGATGGGGCTTGATCAAATAAACTAAGAAATATATGACATTCATTTGGTCTGTAAAACTATTTTATTTGCTGACAATTTCCCCTATTTAATACGAAGAATTAAATAGGGTTTATTTTAAACTCGGTTCGGACAAGCTTCCTATAAGAGCAAGCCCTTATAGTTAACTACATCTTAAATTACCAAAGTCACATAAGAAAACTCTCAATAAAAATCAGGGAATATTATCTTCAAAGAGGTCAGAAGAATAGGACTTTTCAACAAAATCGGACAAAGAGGTATGAAATGGGAATAACTCAAATTGGGAACATTTTATTATAGAATCCAAAGGAGGAAGAACTAGGGGATGTCATAGATCCGGAGGAGAACCTCGGTGACTTCCCAGTCTATCCTAATTTTTACCTTTAGTTTTAAGGAGAAATATTTAAATATTTCATCCTACAAATTTTATTAGTTTAGGGCTTACATTTGTGTGAACGAATCACACAGAGCCTGGAAGATGTGAGGATTTAGGTCGTGATGAACAACAACCTCGGAATCCTAAGACGAGTTAGGGCTTATATTGTACAGCAGAGCTGTACAGAGGCCTAAAGACAAGGTGAGGATTTATGTTGCATAATCAAACTACCTCGAAGTCCTATTTATTCGTTGTTTAATCTAAGGAAGGAAATTGGTTTAGCTGTGGAAGACATGTTTTGATGTTGAAAATGGCTGTGTTGCCCACCATGCAAGCTCCAAGCTCCTCATCATAGCGAGTTTAAGTTTTTTAGTGTGTCAGGTTATGATGTCAAATCAGATGGCCCTATGGTTGTAGTACTTTGAATATTATGGGGCATGTTAATGTTGATTAGAGTGACTGATCTGATTTTTTTGTTGCGATAGATTGTGTAAAATTTAAATAAGTATAATCAATTCATATTTGGATTCTACGTAAGTATATGCATCGTTATCAAGTAATAATGGAATTTCTATTTAAATCCCAAATATCGATCCTACGAGGAAGGTTAAAATTGGAAATGATAAATTGCTAGGAAATTCACAGAAAGTCAACTGAAATCACTATCACCAATTTCAATTGTTGAGATGTAATCAAAATTAAATTTCTAAACTATTATCAAATCAAAAAAAGCAAATTTTAAAATAGTAAATGCTAATCTATTAACTATGTTTATGTAACAAATATTTTTATGTGAAAAAACATCCTTCTCACTACAATGAAACAATGATAAAATGAGATGAGATAAATGTTCAAAATATGTATTGTGGCAAATAGGAGCAATTTTAATTTTCTACCTTGATATAGTGCATAGAAAATCATTGGCTAATCATAGTGTTTAGTCCCTAAATCCGTGGCTATGCTAGGAGGATACTGGCTCACACTTTAGAGCTCTTTCTTCCCTTCCCCTGAACGCTAGCTCTCACTTAAGTTTTTAAACAATAAGACCGAATTAAAGATTTTTGTCTGTCACCCTAAAGGTTCTCCAATTCTAAACCCAATAAAGAATATTTCCTTATTTATTTACACTTAATTACATGAATGATGTTCTCCTTCATGTAATCAAATGTGATCATCACTCTGTTGTAGAACTCATCTCCTTTTCCTAGATCATATGTTTCACAAAACATTTTAACAATTCAATTGGCCAGAGCGCAAAGTAAACTAAGTTCGGAGTTGAAAAATCATCACACTTTATTTTATATTTTAATATTAACACATTCATATTATCTCTTCATTTCAACATATCTCAAAGTAGGGAGAAAGATAAAGGGAACTACTCATACTTCATGAGAAAGAAATAACAAAACACAAATTTCATACACAAAAAAAAGTTCATACAACACTGATAAACAAATAATACTTATCTGAAAACTCTTTTTCAAAGCAAATCCTTTGTAGTCTTTCCTTAGAAATGCAGGAAGAAGATATCTCTCACTTTTCTCCTTTTCCAACACTCTTACAGAAAGTTTCACACTAAATCTCACCACAAAAACTCTAAACTATGAAAGAAAAATAAAAAATTGACTCTAATATGCTAGTGGAATGGAATGATGTGGTACGAAAAATGAACGTAAATGAGTGAAAAATGTAGAGGAGCACTTTTTCTGATGAAATTCTGCCCCAAATAGAGCCCAAGATCGGTTCTCCAAGAGGTGCCTCCAAAAACTCTTCAAGAAATCATCCAAATACATTGAACTTTATAGAAATAGGGTCTGCACCACCTTTGGCTTCATTGACACTGGTATAGTGTCATCGATGCTTAGTAAAAATCTCCAGCCTTAAGTTGTTCTGCGTCGTTGGCACTGCCGGTGCTGAGCATTTCTTGAAAAACTTAATTTTGACTCCAAATTTCATTCTTTTTGCTTTCTTTTTTCTTTAAGCCCTAAAAATCAACAACCTACAAGAAAAAATCAAATTACCTTCCATTAAAGTGCAATATCACCAAAAATGAGTTTAAAATATGGGTCTAAAAATGCATATATTTTTGGTGTATCAGCGACACCGGTTAGGATCCTACGGTTCCCTCGTTCAGGTACCACTATTTTCTATTGGATTCACTTAGTCCAAAAAATTTACTAAACTCAACTTAATGAGTTCCATACTTTCATTTAGATCGTGGGAAGCCTCATTAGCAACTATAGGTTAGCTCCTCTAAGGGGTTCCCGATCATTCGATGGAGACATCTTAATTTAGTTGTAGTTATTGTTATTATGATGTTTCTGATTGAATTTCGAGTTGTCTTATATTCGAATGTTGTGGTGGTGATTTTTATCTTGGTTGATTTTAGATTTGGTTTTGGTTTTGCGGCTATCCTAGCAGTTTTGGTTTTCATGCAGGGTGACATCGTTGTTTAACATACAAGCTTTGTAAGCATAAAATACAATGTGGATAGTGTAGAAAGAAGACGGTACTGTAAACTGTAATACCGTACCTGACGAGTCTTTTCGTTCCACCACCTGAAACTAAAAATGCATGTTAGGGTATTTTATGTAAAGTGGAAAAATAAGGTTATGATGATTTACCAAATCCTAAATCATATCTTGGTGGACCCCTATTAATTCAATTAAGGATGATCTTATTAAGCGAGACATAATGAGTTTAGTAGACCTCCGACGTATCCAACAGTTCAGAAGAAAAAGCAGGTCCATACTCCCCTTCACCGCTGGTAAAAAGTCTTGAGCTCATTTAAAATTATTATGTTGCTTAATAATTTATCCTATAAATTTCTATAGTGTTCAGTGAATATCGATGTTTCAATTATCCATAAGAGTAGGGTAACCATCATTTATCATTTAATTTGAGAATTATGTGGGTGAACACCCTTAAAATGGTTAGGTTGATGCTATTAAGACACTTAGCCAATTTTAGCTTTTACTTGGCCTTGTAGTGTTCAATTTCTAGTTACATTCACTTTTCTAATCCTTATTTAACCAAATTTGATTTAGCTTAGTTCACTACTAAGCCCTTAAGACCTTGGTGGATGTCTTAGTCATTTTTAAAGAGATTAAATTTATAATGATAATAATTCATCATAAAAAAATTTGAATGTCACTTGAACATCAAATAGGGGTTTAAATTGATGAGTTATTAACACCCAAAAATCATACCTATAAGTATAGGATCATTTAATATACTAGAGTTCCAAATTTTAATAATTTAGGAAACTATAAATTTATCCTTTAATTAGGAATAAAATGAGATTGGTTTCTACCAATTAATCCCTTGTGTTTTAGTCATCCAAATATGCTAATTATGATCAAATGGTTGCCCATTTCCCTTTATTGAATTAAGCCTAAATTTTAATTAAGGCCAAATTCTCAAAGTTATAATTTTCCCGTAAGGCTCTATCACTTTATAATTTATCAAATTTAATTTGAATGACTTTAGAATTTTATTCCTACCTTACCCATGAGTCAATTAAGACATAAGAGGAGAAAATATGATTTTCCAAATTTTAATTTCATGTATATAATTATTGATATGCAAATATATTGTTTATAGAAAACTCCATATTTTGACCAAGGTAGAGTCTAATCCCTTGCAATTTTTACTGGGGGTGGAATTTGACTAGAAAACCATTGGGACCAAATTTCATTATTTTTTGAATTATATTTGAATTATTAGAATTATTTGAATATTTGGAGTGTTAATTAATTATAAAGTATTTTAAATGTGAAAAGTTAAATTTTACCTTTTTTATTAAATCTCTCTGAGGTCAAAGAACCCATAGAAACAAATTTCATATTTTTTTGACTTTTCTTTGAATTATCAGAATTATTTAAGTGAAAGATTAAGAAAATCATTTTTTTAGCCTTTAAAATATATTTTTAGCTTTAAAATTCAATATTTTCACTTAAAAAAAATTAGGAAAAATATTCCAATTACTTCTAAGTGCTTAGAAAACAATTGAGAACATTTTCATGAATTTTATCAATTTTGTGATTTTTATTATTTTTTAATTATTAAATTATTAAAATAGGCTTTAAAAATGAAGTTTTTATTTTAATTACAATTTTATTTTTAAAAAATTCTCCTGATCACAGAGAGCTCCTAAAACAAATTTTTATAAGTTTTTGAGCTATATTTTAATTATTAAGAATTATTTTAGTGTCAAAAATGCCATTCAACTTAGAAAATTAGATTAGGTTATCAAATGAACTTCAAATGTTTTGAAATTTTTATGGAGAGTTCTCTGAACTTTAAATCATAGTGAAGAATCAAAATCAAGTCATTTAGATGATTATTTTTCCCATATTAATTTTCTTTTGTTTTAGGGTTTTGTGAGAGTTAAGTGTGTTCTTAATGACTTGGCCCATGACAAATTTTCTAAAGGGTTCTCTGATCACAATAAACCTTCCAAATTTTCTTCGGATGTTTCTAAGAAACATGCTAATTATTATGATTAATTTATGCAAATAATAGACATAAACTTGAAAAATATAGATCTCTATCTGGAGGTCTTCTCTAAACTTGGAAAAATCAGAGAATATCCCTCTTGATAGAGGCAACAACCTGCCAAAATATCAAGCTATGTTGAAATGTCTACATGCATTAAGAGTTAAAAGACTCAAAATCATATTGAATTAATTAAAAATAAATTATTCATCAAATATAATTTAAAAAATTTTCACATTGTTCTCCTCTATTCATGGAGCACTGGGATATTTTTATTTTATTTTTTTTTTATTTTTTGACAGCAAGATATGAATTTTTTAAAGTCAGACATTTAAATAAATCAGAAAATACCCTCTTTTTCTACTTAAACATGCGGCGCTGACTGGATCCTAGGTAGCTCTAAATGGCGAAGCGGTGCACTCCCATTCACTTTGGTTTCCACCCTGGCATGCCATGCGGCCCGCAGTTCACGCATCAAGAGTTCATCCGGCTAGATCTCATCCATTGACAAGATAAACGCGCGATCCGAAGGCTCCCTGTCATCATCCCTAAGTAGGCTAACTCGAGAACCGACCACACAAAAACCTTAAGATCTCCCTCTAGACTCAACCAAATCTCATAGGGTTTGTTCCTAAAGCTTCATCTACTCAAGACGAATCTATCTATATGGATTATACGGTATGAAATACACTAAATACATATGGAGGGTCGACATAAGCTTGATTTAGGTTTGGAGTTCAATACCTTTGTCTGAGAGGGGAGGCCTCAATCAGATGGTTTTGGAAGCTCTGATTGGTCCCAACAAACCTCCAGATGAAGGCCCAAGCCTTGGTGAATGGTCTAGGTATGAATTCAATCAAGCTCGATTGCAGGTGTTGATAGAAGTCTATGCTAGAGGCTATTTGAGAGAGGGCTTTTGTGGGGGATCAACTCTTTTCACTGTAGGGATGGCGTGTGCACAATTAATTGATGTTTGGTTCAGTGTAGAGCTATGGGGAAATATGTCCTAGTTTTAACTGAAACTTTGAGCTCAAAATTGAACTCTCATAGAGGGAACCAGAGGGGGAAAATGGTGGGTTTGAACTGAGGAGGTCCTAGGGAGTCTCTGGAAGCAATTCGTCAGAGTTTCCTTAGAAAATTTTTAACTCTTCTCTATTGGAGGTGAGCTCTAAATAAAATGGCCTAGGCTGGCTGGCGGGACCATTTGGGGGGTGGAAGATATTTCTTATGTGGAGGGTAGAGAAGCCCTAAAGAGTAGTTGAGCTAATTTGGCATATAAGTTTGAATTAGGTTGAATTTATGGGTGTTGGATCAAGGTTTCACCATTTTCCAGCCACCAAGGTGGTTGGCCGACCAGGGAGTGGTCACCTCCTGGCTCAGAAGGGTCAGGGGTGGATAATGATGGTTAACTCCTTATGGTAATCAATGATGGAGGAGATTTTGTGGTTAAGGCCTAAAAAAGAGAATGAATCCCTTAATTTGGGGATCCATTTGTCCATAGCATGCTTTGGTAGATTTAGGGCAGTTTAGCCAAGTCTTTAGGAGGAGCTTCGTGGTTGTGGAGTCAAAAAGTTGGTGGCTTTAAGGTGGCTAGGCCAATTTTGGTGCATGGGTTCATGTGGTTCATGTGGGTCAAATTGGCTAGATGATGGGTTTAGGCTAGGCTAGTCATGTCAATTTGCACAAATAATTGATAAATTTGATGTAGATGATTGTAATGAATTTTTTTGGTGCAAGATTGAAATGTTTTTGAGTTCAATTGGGGGTTCAGTTTGAATGATTTTGGAATTTTGGTTACTTTGGGGATGTTGGGGTAGACTTGGGTCTAGATTGGGCTAACCTTCAGATAATTCTAAATTGATTGTTGAAAATGGTCAGTAGGAACATCATGAAGAGTTTTCGAAATAAATTGGGTGTCATATTTGGAGTTAGGGCATTCAATTTGGTGAAAAATGGAGATATGGCCAATTTGAGGAATATTTGGAGATTTTGGACTTAGGTCCAAATTAAAGGAAAATGAAGCCTAACCAAGGATAATTGAAGGTCAAGCTTGATGTGTAGGAATGTTATGTAGAGTATTGAACATATATTATGTCAAATTAAGTAGGATATGAGTTTCAATTTAATGAGATTAAGTCATGTAGCCAAAATTGGGTTGATTTAGATCCAAATTAGGCTCAAATCATGGGCCAAGTGAGCTTGGATTTGGCTTAAATTGATCATATGGAAGGTTAATTTGTGTTTATGATTGAAATTGGGGGAACTTGGGCTCAAATTGATGGACATTTGAGGTAAATTTGAGGAAATTAGGCCTTTAAAGGCAATTTGGGGTACTATGGTCAAAATGATCAAATTGGTCAAATTGGGTCCAATTGACGGGTCCAAATTGGTTTTGGAGACATTTGGAGTGATTTTGGATCTTTTGGTAAAGTTTTGGTGCCAAGGTTATTTTTGTAATTTTGGCAATTTTGGGAGTATTTTGGTACATTTAGAATTTTCGGGTAGTTTTGGGTAACTTGGATATTTTCAAAAGGTTTGAAATGATTTTTGAACAATTTTGGATTTTTTTTGGTGAATTTGAGAATTTTGACCAAATTTGGGATTTGGAGGTGTTTAGGTTTTTTGGGTAGGTTTGGGGGTCAAAGGTCAAATTGTGTATTTTGGTAGGGTTTGGGTATTAACCACCCTACATGAGATATGGAACAATGGAATCACCATTTGGGTTCTCTATGTACTGGACTTAACTAAACCCTAGCCTAGGGCTAGTGGGTTTAGGGGACCATCTACATGAGTCTCTCAAAGGATCAAGGGATCAAAGTCAACAAATATTGGGTTTAGGTTGTGAGGGATTGTGAGTGAGAGTGATTGAAAGTGAGTGCCTTAGCTCTAGCACCGAGGGTCAACCCTAAGGGCAAGCCGTCCTATGGGAACTCACCTTGAGCTCCCCTATATTGACCCCACATACTAAGTGCTAGAGGTTATGATCAATATTTGCAACTTTAAGTTCAACAAGGAGGAGTGTAGAATTTCTAATGGTGAGGGTTCCTTTTTTAATTTTATAAGAATAGTCAACAGGAAAGTCCTATGGCTAGACCCTAGGAAACTAAAGAAGAAAAACTAAATCTCAACCAAAAGTGAGGACAACACCCTTATTAGTAGCAAAACTTTGATATAGAATAAGAAGAAGAGGAAGAGGATGAGTGAAGATGTCTGCTTAGCAATAGTTCTGATCTCTTATTTAGTTTAGTGTTTTTGGCATTTTGTTGTTATTGTTATTGTTTAGTTTGTTAAATGTGAAACTTTGATTTGTATTGAATGTTGTGTTTTGAACTATAATCTGTAGAGATGTTGTTGAATTGAAATTTATTTTAGTATTGTTATTTGTTTTTAATACTTTGTTGCATTTATTTTTTGTTAACACTTTCTCAGCATTTGTCTGAAAAGTGAGGAGAACATTCACCACCTATTTTTCAAATGTGAATTTGCACAAGGGGTGTGGAAAGAGCTCCTTTATGGGATGAAGAAGGACCTTTTGGACAAGGACTGGACCAGTCTTTATGCTGGTTGGTATAGCTGGAGAAGTACACAGGAGGAGTCTATCCCCTTCATTGTGGCTTGGTTCTTGTGGATGCGGAGGAACAACAACAAACATGATGATAAGAGTATCCAACACAATAAGGTAACCAGAAACTGTGTTGCTTATCTCAACAAAATTACTCAGCTTAAGAACTGCCCTAGCTTAAATATGGCCCAAACTAGTAACACTATCAATCATAACAGAATTGAGACTGTCATTTGGAACCCTCTTGATACTCTAACCATGAAAAAAAACACTGATGGCAGCTTCCCTAAATGGGGTGCGGGGGTGGGTGGGGTTTTCAAAAACTCCACCAGTAACTGTCTACTTTTATTCCATGGCCCCACTGTGGCTATTGATGCCCTTGAAGCTGAGCTTATTGCTACCTACTGGGCCCTTAATTTTGCAAAAAAGGCATCTTGGCAGAAAGTCTGGATTGAGGTTGACTCTTCACAGCTCCTCTCTTTGCTGAGCTCTGATAAGCCCTCCTCATGGCATCATATGCATTGGAAGAAAAAATTGGCAGTCTCTACAAAAGTCTCACAATCCATATGCCCTTTATCTACAGAGAAGGAAACTAACCTGCCAATTGGCTGGCTAGACAAGGAACCTTTGCCAACTCTATTTCTGTTGATACCATGCCTCCTACCTCTTGCCCTCGTACTTCATGGTGACAAGCTGAAGATCCCCCACCTCAGAGTCAAACCAAGGTCACTTAAAGAGATTTAGTGCATTTTGTTTGCTACTTTTGTCTTTTTCTTTTATTTTGTAACTTTTTGGAAATTGTTGAGGATTGGGCTCCCTCCCTTTGTCTGGGAACCCCTCCTTTTAGTAATCTTTGTAACACTTTTGATATTTAACATGTAGGGAGCAGTATAATGCTCCTTCCATAAATCGAAAAGTAATTCATTTTTAAAACAAAGAAACTTAATTTTTTTGTGCTCAATGAGCTATATTTTAATTTTTTTTTATTTAACATGACCTGTGGTAGCATAACCTAACTTTGGATAACTATATTTTTGTTTCTAAATATCTAGTTAGCTTAAGTAAAAATTTTCAATAGTAAAGGTTAACTCTAGAGATTAATGTATTTGGTATGAGAGAATAAGACTGTGTTTTTCCATTTTAAGTAAATTAATTTATATTTTTGAAGTATTAAGAACCTTAGAGTTTCATGTAAGAATAAAAGAATGAAACTTTAAGAGAAATCTTTATAGCTAAGATGAATTTATTAAATGAAGGAATGTGAAAAGTTTTTAAATTTAAGAAGAGAATAGTGAAGTTAAAAATCATTAAAGCTTATCCAGATATAGTAATCCTCACATAAAAAAATTGAGAAAGGATTGAAAATTATCCTAAAAGAAAAAAAATAAAAAAAAGAAAAGAAAACAATAATATGTGAGGAGAAGCTTGAGGAGATGCCTAATTAAGAATTGGCTTCACTCAAATCAACTTAAGGAAGAAGGCTTGCTACAATCTCTAAACTTGTATTTAAGTATTAGCATATTTAATAATAATGTTTTCATGCTATTTTTTTTCTTATAGATATTCTAAGTGGCTTTAATATAACAATTTACAATTTTTCCTAAAAAGAATAGAGAATCAGAAATCTTAGACTTGACTGCTACATATTCTTATACCTTTAGTATTAACTTGATTTATTTTAAATTTTTCTTAACTTATGCTTAGATATTTAGTAAACCAAAATATGGAAATCTAGAAGTTCAATTCTTTACTATGAGTCATATTTTTATGTAGTAAAGGAGTTACTTGAGAATAAGTAACATTTAAGTTTGGGAAATTTTGATGCACCAAAAATATATGCATTTTTAGAACTATATTTTATACTCATTTTTGGTGATATTATGCTTTAAAGGAAGATATTTTTCATGTTTTATTACAAGTTGATAATTTTGATAATTTAAGCATTCCATTGTGTGTATTGTTTAGTGTGGTGAGTTTAAGTGTGATTTCTCCTAAGAGTTATTAGAGAGGGAGAGAAGTGAGAGGTTTCTTCTTCCTTACATCTTTGAAGAGAGAAACAAGAGTCTTGTAAAGAGAGATAGAGTCCAAGAGAGGCTCTAAGGGATTTGCTTTGAGGAAAACTTTAAGATAAGTTGTGTTTGTTTATTATTATTGTATAAAACTTCTTTTATTTATGAAATTCGTGTTTTGTTATATCTTCCTCATGAGTTCTGAGTAGTTTTCCTTGTCTTTCTCCATACTCTGAGATATGGTGAAATGAAGAGATTATCTGGATGTGCCAATTTTAAAATATAAAATAAATTGTGATGATTTTTCACTCAATTCTTAATTTACTTTTCGATTTGGTCAATTGAAATGTTAACATCTGTTATGAAACAAACTATTTTGGAAATGGATTTAACATGAAATTGGAACATGAAACTAACTATGAAGGAGTGTTTCTTTCATGAAATTGGGTGCAAATAAATTGGGAAATATATATTATTGGGCAAAGAATTGGAGATTCTAGGGTGACAGACTAAAATCCCCAATTTGGTCTTAGTAATTAAGAACGAAAGTGAGGGTTAGCCTTCAGAGGAAGGGAAGTGGGAGCTCTGGAGTGAGAGCCAATATCCTCGTAGCCTAACCACAAATTTAGAGACAAGACCTTAGATTAGCCAACGATCTCTATAACACTTGAATAAGGGTAGAGAATTAAAATTGCTCATATTTGGCACAATACAAATTTGAATTATTCATCTCTCTCATTTAACCGAAAACTCATTGTAGTGGGAAGGATGTTTTCTCATATTAGATAACTTCATCACAAAAACATAGTTTGGTAGTTATTGTTTAGTTTTGCTTTACAGTTTTATTAGTAGTTAATAATTTAGTTCTGATAGCACCTTAAATATTTGAAATTAGTGCAGTAGATTTTCTTTATTGTTGTGGCAATCCTAATTTAAATATCCATTTCAAATTTAAATCTTCCTTATGGGATTGATATTTGGGGCTTAATCAAAAAGTCCTCCATTACTTGATAACTATATGTATACCTGTGTAGAATCCCAACATAAATTACTTCAATTTCTTATTTGTAAAATAACGAGCCAAGTTTTTGGCATCGCTGTAAAGTGGAGTCAATTTTATTAATTTTACACAACTATAATTTCAGGGATTTATCCCTTAGGATTTTGGCTTGCCTTATGATTTGTCCATGGGAGACGGGTTTAAATAAAATGGCTTAGGGTGGCAATCAGGGCCAATTAGTGGGTGCAAAACAATGCTTATGTGGAGGGTTTAATAGTGACAATGCCAATTGGAACTTTCAAGTTGAGATGGGAGATTTTGGGTTTGGATGGAGGCATGGGGCACTCAATTTTGGTGTTTTTCGGCGACTAGGGTGGCTGGCCAGAGCAGGGGAGGTGGTCAGAGAGCTAGGTGAGCCAAGGGGAGGTTTAATAGGCTTAACTCCTAATAGTATGCAATGATGGCAAGTATTTCTTGGTTTAGCCCCAAAAAAGGAAAAAATCCCCTAAATCAAGAGACCATTGTTCCATGGCTCCCATAGGGGGGTGCTAAGTAGGTCTAACCTGGTCACTAGGATCCATTTGGTGTCTTAAGTGTCATTACTTTGGTTACTTTGGCATGGCTTAGTCAATTTTAGTGCATGGGTTCAATTTGAGTTAAATTGTCTTGAAATTGGGTTTGGGTTAGGTTATTGATACACCTAAAATATATAGTATTTTTTCAAGAACAACTAAAAAGAAAAAAAATTGCTAAAAAGAGTGAAAAATGATCAAATTTGGAGTAAAAACGTGAAAATGGTGCATAAGAGGTTTGGCACCTAAGCGCGAGACACGGAGCTTAAGCGTCGGTGAAATAGAGAAGGCCGCGCCAAAGCACCGGAGGCCCCGCGCTTAAGCGTCAGAGGTGGTTATTTGATGGTTTAATTCATTTTGTCGAGATTCAAACAGACATTTGTGGCACCTATTGGCTAGAGAGGGTGGTTATGACCACTAGAAATGATAATATGATTAAAAGACTTGTGAAAGGAGGCATCCTTTGGAGAATACATCAAATTAGGAAACATTTTGAAGGGTTACCAAGGCACCTCTTGGAGATTTATAAAAGAAGAAAGTTAAAACTTTTTGAAGGGTCATGAAAACTGCTAAAATGGGGGAGTTTTGAGAGGGACATTTTGAGAGATTTTTCAAGCACTGCAAATTTACATTATCCTTTTTGTTTTTAGTTTTTTTTATGAAAGTCAAGAGTGTTGTAAATGAGAAGAGATTCAATGGAACTTCAAGAGTTTGGTGGAGGATTTGAGATAAGTTTTTATCTTTGTTTTTAAAACTACTTATGGTTTTAATCGAGACTACTTAATGGTTTGACAATGATTTATACTTTTAAACTAAAGTGTGGTTTTGTTTTCTCCATGAATTTTGAGTAGTTTTCTTTATCTTTCTCTTTAAAATGATAGGTAATTAAAGTGTTGGATGGATGTTGTGGAGAGTATTAATCTTTAATGTTGGAACAAGTTGTGATGATTTAATTCCATGCACTTCGTTTACTTCTTGAGCCGGCCCATCTAGATGTTAGAATTTGTTGTGAGAACATGTAAGAACCGGGCTGGTATTGTCTAAGTCAACAATTAGAAAGAATCACATAAGGTTGTATGAATGAGAATGTAATTCATATGATTGAGTGCAAATAAATAGGAGAATAATCTTTGAAGGGTGTAGAGTAAGAGGACTTTAAAGTGATAGGTTAAATCCCCCAACTTGGTTTATTGTTTTAATTTCTGATACGAGATGTTAGCCCCCAGGTGGAGGGAATCGAAGGAACTCTAGAGTGAGAGCTGATATCTTCCCTGTCTAGCCGGTCTTCAGAACTATTCAAACTTAAAAATAGCCAATGTTCTTTATACTATCCCTAGTAAGGGTAAAGAATAATATTGTTTCTATTTGGCACCGCACATTTTGCATACTTCCACAACTGATATCCTATACTTACTGCTGATTTAAGATAAGGAGAAAATTTTTTTCATATCAAATACCTTTCTTTTACATAAACTCAAGTTATCTTTAAAAGTTTTATTATTTTCTCAAAATATCAAAAATAAAAGTTAACCTACTGTGAAACTATCTGTAGTTTAATTAATTGTCTTTTTTTTAAATAGAAAGTCTGTTGATTAATAGTGCATGTTGCAAAATTCCTTGTGTGTACGATATTCGGGGCTCAATCAAAAAGTCCTATATTGCTTGATAAAGATATTCATACTTGAGTATCCCAATATATATATATATATAAATTAAAAAGTTAATTCCTTATTTTCTTCAAGATCAAGTTTTTAGTTCTGTTGCAAACTAAGGAAACATAAGTGAAAAATATCATCAAAGACATTATTATACTATGCATATAAACAGTAAGTCAGGATTAATTAGCCATGAAATTTAGCCTAATTTATTGATCAAATTTGTGTGTATGATTTTCACGAGGGGTTTATAAAATATTTGGAGTGATTTTGAATTGATTTAGAGGTTCAATTTGAGGAATTTTGGGCACCTAACTAAATTGGGGAAACTTTTGGGAATTTTGGATTTGGGTTGAAATTAAGTGAAATTGTAGCTTGAACAACGTCAATTGAGGGTTCAATTTGGTGTGTGGAGATGTTTCAAAGAGTTTATGAAGCATAGTTGGGACAATTGGAAAGATTTGGAGGTTAAATTAAGTGGGATGTTGGTTTTAGGTCAAATTGGTGCTTTTTATTTAGGTTGAAATTGGACTCAAATGTGGGTCAATTAAACTTGGATTTGGTTTGAATTGAATTTGATCATGATGAGTTTGAATTTATAATTGAAATTCGGGGAAATTTAAGGTCAAAATAATGGACATTTCGGTTGAATTTGGGGAAATTGGGTCTTTAAAGGCAATTTGTGGCTTTTGTTCAAATTAGGTTTAATTGAAGGGTCTAAAATGATTTTGAGGACATTTGAAATGATTTTAAGGGTTTTGGGAAAGTTTGGGACACCAAAGGTATTTTGGAAATTTTGGCAATTTAAGGGGTATTTTGGTAATTTTTGCAATTTGAGGAGGTTTTGGGCAATTTGGGCAATTTTTAATGTTTTGAAATGATTTCTTAACAAATTTGGGTATTTCTGGTAATTTTGGGAACTTTGGTCAAATTTGGGATTTGGGGGTGTTTAGGTAAGTTGGGTAGATTTGGGGGCAAAATGCTAAGATTGATATTTTAGTGAAAGTGGGGTGTCAATCCCCTTATTAGAGCGATGAACCAATGGAATCTCTAGTTGGGTCCTCTACATACTAGACTTGGCTAGACTTTAGCTTAGGTTTAGTGGGTCTAGCGGACCATTTACATGAGTCACCCAAAAGATTAAGGGATCATAGTCAACAAGATTGGGTTTAGGGTTGTGAGTGAATGTGGGTGAAAGTAAGTGTGAGTGATTGAACTAGCGCCAGACCAACAACCAACCCTAAGGCTAAGCAGTCATATGGGGACTTCCTTTGAGCTCCCCATATTGACCTCAACTAATAAGTGCTAGAGGTCAGGACCAATATGTGGAAATTTCAATTTGAGCATGAAAGAGTTTAGATATTCTAATGGTGAGGGTTCCTTTTCTAGTCCTATAGGAATAGCCAACAAAAACGTCCTATGGCAAGACCCTAGGCTACTAAAGAGGAAACTAGACCTCAACCAAAAGTGAGGTCAACAAAAATTTTTTTTCTAATCTCACAAGGTATAGTGAAGCTACCAGGATATTTAAGTTTTAGTGGAAGCTTTTCCTAAATTATTGCACTACATTCTTCACTAAGTGCAACCATTTCATAATCTTCAAACTTCTCTTTTTTTAATATTTCTTTCATAAATTTGACATAACTTAGCATATGTTATAAAGCTTTAGCAAAAGAAAAATTGATTGTAAGCATTTTAAATATCTCGAAAAGTTTTAAAAAACGTTGACAATATTTTTTGACTTAGAAAATTTATTTAGACTGTAGGCTTATTTTAGGAGAATTAAATTTTATTTTTATTTTTTTTAATTTCAAAAAACATAAAAAGATAAAAAAAATTAAAATCTAAAAACTTTATAAAAAATTAGGAGAATGTTTTTTTTTTCAATTTTTATCTTTTGTATACGTAGTTCAAGATCTGAAGGTTTAATGCCTTATGATTCTAAATTAGACCGGATGATAAGAAAAATTAGAAAACAAAGAGGACTTCAACATCTTAAAGAAATGGCAAATACATCACAAAATAATTTTGAAAATCAAACTGCTGAACAAGAACATCATGAAATACAAAGACATTTAAGGGACCATACAAACCCTATAGCAGATGAAATACACTTAAGCATATAAACCCCTACCATAGTGGCTAACTCATTTGAACTTAAACCTACTATTATACAAATGATAAAAAATAATTAGTTTGGGGAAACACCAATTTAGGATCCAAACATAAACTTAACATTTTTTTTTTTAAATTTTGTGCTACATTTAAATCTGATGGTGTATCAAACGAAGCTGTCAGACATAGAATTTTTCCTTTTTCATTATGAGATAAAGCTAAGATGTGGTTAAAATAGTTAACACTTGGATTTACTAAAAATTTGGGGGATTTAGCACAAAAATTCTTTGCTAAGTATTTTTCTCCTTAAAATACTGCTAAGCATAAAAATGATATTACTTCTTTTACTCAATGTTAAGAGGATTCAATATAAGAAGCATAGGAATGATTTAAGAAACTCCTTAGAAAATTTTCACATCATGCCTTACTCGACTAGTTAATTATTCAAACATTTGATTGTGAGTTAGTTGGATCCCATAGATCTATCATAAATGTTGTTGCTGGAGGTTCTGCTCGGCACACACACACATATATATATATATATATATATATATATATATATATATATATATATCTGTGTGTGTGTGTGTGTGTGTGTGTGTGTGTGTTTAAGAAAATAAGAAATCAAACTTTCATAGTTCAAATGAAAGAGCACTACACCTCAAGATATGTATTCATCCTGAAATATAAACATAAGACTTGAGGGCGAGGCTCGATCAAATGAAATGAGAAATATATGACATCTGTTTGGTCTGCGAAAACTATTTTATTTATAAGTCAACAAGCTCCTCTTCTTAATACAAAGAATTAAATAGGGTTTATATTAAGCTGGGTTCAGAAAAGCTTCCTATAAGGTCAGGCACTTATTGTTAATTACATCTTAGATAACCGAAGTCATCTACAAAAACTCTCAATAAAAATCAGGGAAATTTATCGTCAAAGAGTTCAAAAGGATTGGAATTTTCAACGAGATCGAACAAGGAGGTGTGAAAGGTGAATAGCTCAAATTTGGAATATTATTGTAAAAACCAAAGGAGAAAGAACTAAGGGATGTCACAGACCTAGAGGAGAACGTCGGTGACTTTCCAAGCTACCCTATGGTTTTGCTTCAGTTTTGGAGAGAAATATTTAAATGTTTCTTGCTGCCAATTTTATTAATTATGACTTACACTCACTTGAAACATTCACACAAATCCCTTGGAAGATATGAGGATATAGGTTGCGACGAACGACAACCTTAGAATCCTAAGATGAGTTAGAGCTTAAATTGTACAGCAGAGTTATACAAAGGTCTAAAAAAATTGAGGATTTATGTTGCGTAATCAAACCACCTAGAAGTCCTATGGCTTAGTTGTTTAGATATAAGGAATGACTTAGCATATGTAGACATTTTCTGTTATTGAAGATGGTCGTGTTTCCTACAATGCTAGCTTCAAGCTCCTCGTTTTGGTAAGTTTAGGTTCTCTAATGTGTCTAATTATAATGTTAAATCAGATATCCCTTAAGGGTCGTGGTTATTTAAATATTATGGAGCATATTAAAGTTGATTAGAGCGACATCAGTTAGGATCCTACAATTCCCTCGTTCTGACACAACTATTTTTTTTCGGATTCACTTAGTCCAAATGAATTTACTAAACTCAACTTAATGAGTTCCATACTTGCATTTTAACCATGGGAAATCTTGTTAGCAACCGTAGGTTACCTCTTACGAGGATTCCCGATCATCTGATAGAGACGTTTTAATTTAGTTGCTATTTTTGTTTTGTGATGTTTGTGATTAAATTTTGATTTATCTTACATTTTGAATGTTGTGGCGGTAAATTTTATCTTGATTGATTTTTAGTTTTGGTTTTTATTTTATGGCTATCCTAGCAGTTTTGGTTTTCATACAGAGTGACACCGTTGTTTAACATGCAAGCTCAAGGCAAGAAGTACAAAAAGGTAAATGCAATAAATTAAAAGCATACCTGTCGCTTCATCTCATTCCTCCAGCTAAAAGGTTAGTACTTGCAAGGCATGTATATAATTTTGTAGGGAATCTAAATTGTAGGAGTATATGAAGGTTTAGCTACATAACCCCAAGTTATGACTTTATTGAATCTCAAAAGATCCTAGTGGATGGTTTTAGAACACAAATATGACAACTCTAAATAGCTCTTTAGAATGTCCAATAGATTTCAAAATGTTCGATGCATGACCCTGTACCACTTTGAAGATTTCTTGAAATATCCCGAGTTCATTTTGAACTTATCATATTATTGCATTAATCATCTAAGGTCAAAGTGTGACTACCCTGTTGCTTAGTGAAACTTGACAACTTAATTATCCCGAGGATAAGATACTCAATTAATCAATTGATTTTTCATTTAAAAGTTGTGAAACTGGGTTCCCCTTATGCAAGTTTAAGTCATTTAAGATTGTGGTGCCCGTAATTAAGGTCAAGCTTATAGTGTTTAAAGATGGTAATTTCCAATATGTTATCTTCTAAATCTGATCAATTGGGTGTAGACATCAAGCCTATGTCACTACTAAACCCTTAAGAATCATGATAGGTGGAATGGTAATATCAAAATTTTGATTTAAGTGATATCTATTCTTATTAAATGATCACATCATCCTCAACTTTGGGCTTAAGAAAAGTAAACTATCATCTTTCTAGCTTAAGCCCATCGCTTAAGAATCATATAATTATAATTGACTTCCAAGTCATGAAGATTAGGAGAATTATGATTTTATTAATGTTGTGCAAAGGTGGTGAGTGAGTTTTTATCTATTAATCCTATTGTATTTCAATCAACCAGTTCATTAAGATCAAAATTTTCCATTTTTCCTTAGTTAATCCTAAATTTTTATTAAGAACAAAAATCTAAAATGACTATTTTGCTCTTGGGGTATTTTACCTCATAACTCTTTAAACACAACTCAAATGACTTGAGCTTCAGAGTGGCATATCCATGAGTTAATTGAAACATCAGAAGAGAATAATATGGTTATTTTTGTGTTGTTTTTTTTAATTTAATTTAATTTAAATAATAATTTAAATTCAAGAAATAGGGTTTTTAAAATTGATTTATTTAACTATCCAAAATAAAGGTTTTATTTACGAGAATATTATTAGAGGTTTCCTTAGGTCAGAGAAACTCTTAGGCAAAATTTCACGATTTTTCAATAAATTATTATTATTATTATTTAATTTTGGATAAAATTCAATGACTTAATTAAATAGAAAATAATGTTTTAATTACCAAAACTATTTTTATATTTTTATTAAACTTCTTTCACTTCAAAAAACTCATTAAAAAAAATTTTGTATTTTTATGATTTTAAATTTATTTATTATAAGTATTTTAATGAGAAAATAAGGAAAATTCACTAAGCTTTTAAAATTTATTTTAAACTTAGAAAAATTAGGAAAAACATCCTAATGAATTCTAAGTGATCAAGGAAGACTTGTACACAATTTGAACAATTTTTTATTTTTTTTTTAATTTGATTATTTTAATTATTTTTAATTCAAAATACACTTTAAAAATGACATTTTCACTTCATAGATTTTATTTCTATTAAATGTCCGTGATCATAAGGAACTAATAAAACTATTTTTGTGATTTTTTTAAGCTTATTTAATTTGTTATAAATACTTTTGCACAAAAATACATTGTTTCTTTAAAAATTAATTTTAGAGCTTAAACTAAGCCAAATAATTTTTAAATTTTTATAGTAAGTAAATATGATTTTTATGCACAATGTGGAATTGATTTTGTCAATTTTTGATAAGTATATAATTTACATAAATTAACACAAGGTGTATACATTTGACTAAATATAGAAATTTACGAAATAATTTAAAACATCATAAAAAATTTTTTAGACTTCTCTAACCACAGAAAAACACACTAAAACTATCCTCATAATTTTCCAAATTATATTTTGATTTAAATAATTAAAATAAACAAAAATGACCACCATAGCATGAAGATTAGGGCTAGAAGCATAAAGATGCCTTCTGACCTTGGAAATATTAGAGAACATCCCCTCTGTGATGAGAAATAAACCTTAGAAATTTCAAGCCATGGTGAGCCTTATTTAGTCATGAAGAAATGAAATACCACATAGAGTATTTTATTAATTAAAAATCATATACTTGACAAATAATTTGTTTTATTGTCTGCCTTATTTTCCTCTATCAACTTAGTAAGAGGGCATTTTTCTTTTATTTTTATGATTTTTCTATGCCAAGATATAAATTTTTTAAAGATTTGACATTTAATTTAATTCATAAAACCCCTATATATCTTCTTATCCACGCAACGCTGTCTGGATCAAGGTAGCTCTGAAAGACGATGCGGCGCACTCCCATTCATTGTGCTTTCCACCTAGGCATGCCACGTGATTTGTGATTCATGCATCAAGAGTTTGTCCAGCTTGATCTCCTTCGTCCATTAAATACACGCTCGATGAGACGACATTCGGTCATCGTCCCCAAGTGGTCTAACCCGTAAATTGTCCATGCTAAAACCTTAAGATCTTTGCCTAGACTCAACCAAATCATATGGGGTTTGTTTCTAAACCTTCATCTACTTAAGAAAAACACTTCTATACGGTTAATTAAGTATGAAATCATGCCATTATTCATGTAGAATTAAAGAAAGCTCGGCTTAGGGTTAGAGTTCAATACCTTTGTCTGAGAGATGAGGCCTCAATCAGATGGTTGTGGTAGCTTTGGTTGAGTCCAACGAACCTCCAAATGAAGTCATGTGCCCTGGTGAATTTTCCAGGTATGATTTCGACAAAGGTGGATTTAAGGTGTTGGCTTAGAGTTATCCTAGAGGCTATTTCAAAGGGGGCTTTGATGGGGAATCAACTCCTCTTGCTTTAAAGATGGTGTGTGCACAATTAATTTGGGTTTGGTGTACTGTGGAAAGATGTTATAATCTGAGATGAAAGTTTGAGCTCAAAATTAGGCTCTCATAGTGGGAATCAGAGGGGGAAAATGGTTGGCTTAAGCTGAGGAATGCTTGAAGAGTCTTCGGTTAGATTTTGACAGAGTTTCCCTAAGGATTTGGAACACCTCCCCTTTGGCCATTAAGAAGATTGTTTAAATAGAATCTCCATTTGGCAATGTCTCTAAACATAAATTGGGTGTTAATTTTGGGGTTAGGGCATTCAATTTGGTGGAATTTGGAGACATTGCCAATTTGAGGCAAATTTGGGGATTTTGAATGTGGTTTGAAATTGAGTAAAATTGAGGCTTGATCAAGGCAAATTTAAGGTCAAATTTTATGTTTAGGACTGTTAGGAAGAATTTAGGATTCCAATTAGGGTAATTGAGTGGATCATATGGTTCAATAAGGATAGATTAAGTAGGGTAAAAAATGAGGGTATTTGGATCAAAATTGAGCTCAAAAGTATGGTACAATTAAGCTTAAATTTGATTTTAATTGATCATATGAAAGATGAAATTGAGTTTAGAATTAAAATTGGGGAGGATTGCGGCCAAATTTATGGGTATTTGAGGTGAATTTCGAGCAATTGGGCCTTTAAAGGCAATTTGGGGCTTTTTGGTCAAAAATTAGCCAAATTAGGTTCAATTAAAGGGTCCAAATTGGTTTTGGGGACATTTGAAATGATTTTGATGGTTTTGGGAAAGTTTGGGCTACCAAGGGTATTTTTGTAATTTTCACAAATTTGAAGCTATTTTGGTAATTTTGGAATTTTTTTGGGATGTATTGGGTAATTTGGGTAGTCTCAAATGATTTAAAATGATTTTTGAATAAGTTTTGGTATTTTGGATGAATTTGGGAATTTTGGTCAAATTTAGGGTTTCAAGGGCATTTAGGTAATTTGACTGGATTTGGGGGCAAAAGGTCAAGTTGGATATTTTGGTAGAATTGGGGTGCTAACCACCTTATATGAGCTATGTAAAAATGAAATCCCTATTTGGGTCCTCTTGCACTTGTCTTAATCAAACCATAGCCTAGAGCCAGTGGGTCTAGGGGACAATCTACATGAGTTTCCCAAATGATCAAGGGATCAAAGTCAACAAATTTAGGTTTTAGGGTTGTGAGTGAAAGTGAGTGCAAGTGAGTACAAGTGAGTGAACTAGCTCTAGACCAACACCCAGGATCAACCTTAAGGCTAAGCGGTCTTATGGGGACACCTCTTGAGCTTCCTCTATAGTGGTCCCACCTACTAAGTGCTAGAGGTTATGACCAATATATAGAACTTTAAGTTGACCACAAAAGAGTTTAGAGTTTCTAAAGGCGAGGGTTCCTTTTCTAATTTTCTAGGAATAGTCAACAGGAAACTCCTATGGCTAGACCTTAGGCTACTAAAGAGGGTCAACATGTTCATTAATGTCAAAACAATTTGATGAAGCCTATGCATTGATTAAAGAGATGACTATGAATAAATTTTAATCTTCCTCTAAAAGGGTAACTGATAGACCAAAATAATATGTTTTTTATGTATATATTATATCCTTATTTTGGGTGATATTGCACTTTAAAGAAGAGTATTTTATGTTTTTGTTGTAAGTTTATCACTTTTAGGCATTTGAAGCACAAGTAGCAAAAAGGACAAAATTTGGAGCCAAAACAATGAAGTTTCGAATTCAGGTGCATGATGCGCCAGATTGGCTCCAGATGCGCCAAAAACCAGAATAGTGTGGCCTTCATCAAACTGGTGCATGATGCGCCAGATTGGCACTAGATGCGCAATTTGATAAAGAGTTGGTGCATGATGAGCCAGATTTTATGTCAGCGATGACTTGTTACAGATTAAGGTGGTTTGAGACAAATTTTGTGCAAAATTTCGAAGGGACGCTTGTTCTAAACACACCTTGGAGTGAATCAATGCATTTATACAGTTTGAAAGGTTTTTTTTATCAAGGGATATGTCGCTTGGATCAATGGACATGTCTTTTGAATTCTAAAGAATTTACTTTTGGATAGAATTTTGAAGAGAATTTTGAATTCTTTTTTATGGGAGGTAGCCTTTAATAAAAGAGAAGAAAGTCTTCAGCTTGAAGGAGAGAGGAATTTTGGGGCATGAGGTGTGTGGTGTGTAGAAGGAGAGTTAGAGAGGGAGAGAGAAAGTAAAGGGCTTTGAGATTTTCTTCAGGGATTGTAAGAGGAGAAGGAAGGTGAGAGATTTCTTCTTCATTACACTTCTGAGAGAGGATTGAGAGTGCTTGTAAAGAGGGAAAGGCTTGAAGGGATCTTCTAGTAGTTTGCTTGGGAAGGATTGTGTGATAAGTATTATTTTTTTTGTAAACTTGTTTTTATATATGAAATCTGTGTTCTGTCTTATCCTTCTCATGAATTCTGAATAGTCTTACTTATCCTTCTCCCTACTTTGAGATATGGTTTTGTGAAGAATTAATTTTATTTTATATGGTTTTAAATGTTAATAGTTTTTGATGATTTGACTCTGATCTTCATTTACTTTTCGATCTGGCCAAATGAATTGTTAAAATATGTTGAGAAACATACGTTCCGAAAGAGCTACGATTTCTACAGCATGGAGAGAATCATTTTTGATTTCATGGAGAGTATTTCATCCATAGAATTGGGTGCAAATAAATAGAGAAATATACTTTGTTGGATGCAAAATTGAGGATTTTAAGGAGACAGATTAAATCCTGAAAAACCTGAAGAAATTATTCCTAAGGAGTAGAAAAACCATTATTCATTAAAGTAGAAATTTTGTGGGAGATTGAACTTATGGGAGAGAATAAAGAAACTGAAAAACCTAATGAAATTATTCATAAGGATGTAGAAAAACATGTCTCTCCAACTAAGATTAATTTAGAAAAACCGCCAACTCTGTTCCCTCAAAGACTTAGACAGAAAGAGCTAGATCCAACAAAAACAACAAGTTTACACAAGAAAGTATGACTTAAACAAAATTATAAAATACTTATCTTAATTTTCTTCATAAGAAAACTCTCAAGTCCCTTTGAAGTAATCGTCAAACTCTTCTAAGAAAAAGGTAGCACTAAGACTCTATTTTACTCTTTAATCTAGTGGATTCTCCAAATGATTTAAATTTTTGCACTTTTGAAAGTTCTCTTTAAACTCTTTTCTGACCATATTTTATAGGAATCTCAAAATCCCCAAGAGGCACATAAGGCATCCCTTTAAATTTCATCCAAATCCAATGCATCACCAAAAAAAGAACCAATACTTTAGGAAAGGAGAAGTGGAATTTAAAATCATTATAGGCCTATCTAGATATAGTAATCCTTGCCTGAAAAAGAAAAAGAAAAAGAAAAAGAAAAAGAAAAAGATGAAGAAAAAGAAAAGAAAAGAAAAAGAAATGAGAAGAAAAGAAAAGAAAAGAAATGAATGGGAGGAGAAGCTTGAGGATTAGTGCCTAATAAAAAATTGGTTCTACATTTGATATTTTTAAAGTATAAGACTTGAAAAAATCATAGGCTTATAAATATAATATAGTAAGTAAAATTATTTTTAATAAAAATTTTTAAGTAGAGAAAATAAAAAAACTAAAATCTAAATTTAGAGAACTTACAATATTTTTGAATTAGATAAAAACTCATATTTTCATAGTTCTGAACATTAAAAATTTTCAAACTTTAAGTTGATCTCATTTACTAATTATTTTTTCTAATTCTAAATCTAAATTTCAGTAACTCATAAAGAAACTCATATAAATATCATACATAATTGGTTTTTAAAGATTGAAGTGTCACTTGAGGACAAGTAACATTTTAAGTTTGGGGGATTTTGATAACACCTAAAATATATAGTGTTTTTAGACACATTTTTATATCTATTTTTGAGATATTGCGCTTTAATGGAAGGTATTTTTTTGTTTTCTTTGCAGATACAAGTAAAAATGGAAAAAATGCTTAAAGGAGTGAAAAAGGATCGAATTTGGAGCAAAAGGGTAAAAAATTGTGCAAAAGAGTTTTGAAGCCTAAGCGCCCGATCCGGCGCTTAAACACCGGATAAATAGAGAAGGTCGCGCCTAAGTGCCGAGACCCCACGTTTAAGCACCAGTGGCAGTTACTAGAAGAGTAAAATCAGTTTTCACAAATTTCAAAGAGGTTTTTGAGGCACTCATTAGCTTAATAAGTGGTTGTAAGCATCATGGATGAAAATCATCATGAAAGGATGCATCTCTTAGGCAAATACATCGAATCAAGACACATTTTGAAGAGATCCCAAGGCACCTCTTGGAAAAATTTAAAAGAAAGAAGAGAGGACTTAGAAAAGAGTCTTGAAAAGGTTCAAAAAAGAGAGAGTCTTGAAAATATTGGCAAGTTTTGAAAGTTCTTCTCTAGGGAGTTAGTTCAGAGAGATTTTCAGGAACCACTTTTTATTTACTTTATCCTTTTTGTTCTTTTGTTTTGAGTTATTGTAAAAGAGAAGAGATTTAAAGGAACTTCAAGAGTTTGGTGGAGGACTTGAGATAAGTTTTCATCTTTTTGTTTTAGACTACATTTGGTTTTAATCGAGACATGTTGTTGGTTTGACAATGATTTCTTCTTTTAAATTAAAGTGTTGTTTTGTTTTCTCCAAGCATTCTGAGTAGTATTCTTTATCTTTCTTCTTAAAATGATAAGTAATTAAGTTTTGGATGGAAGTTGTGGAGAGTATTGAAATTTGATGATGGAAGTTGTGATGATTTAAATCCATGCACTTCATTTGTTTCTTGATTTGGCCAATCTAGATGTTAAAATTTGTTGTGAGAACATGTAAGAACCGGGCTGGTATTATCTTAGTCAATAATTGGAAAGAGTCACATGAGGTTGTATGAATGAGAATGTAGTTCATATGATTGAGTGCAAATAAATAGGAAAATATTCTTTGATGGGTGTAGAGTTAGAGGGCTTTAAAGTGACAGGTTAAAGCCCCCAACTTAATTTATTGTTTAGGTTCTGATACAAGAATGTTAGCCCCAAGGTGGACGGAATCGAGGGAAATCTAGTTTTCATATGAAGTACTTTTCTTCTACAATAACTTTAGTTATCTTTTTAAGTTTTTACTGTTTCGTTAAAATATCAAAAATACCAAAAATATTTAAATTTTTAATTCCTGCAAAAATCATTTTTAGTTTAAGTAATTATCTTTTTTAAAAATAGAAAAACATTCTAAAAAGTGCATATTACATAATCTTCCTTGTGGGTTTGATATTCAGATCTTAATTAAAAGGTCATATATTACTTAATAATGAAACGTATACTTATGTGGTATCCCAATATAACTCTATATAAATTAAAGAGTTAAATTTTATTTTTTTTCTTCACGATCAAGTTTTTGGTTTTGTTGCAAAATAAGTAAATATATGTGAAAAATATCATCAGAACTATTATTATATTCTACATATGCATTCAGTCCGGGATCAGTCACGATATTGTTGCTCGTTTTGATGTTAGTGATGGACTTCAATCCTTTGTTGGAAATGTTGAACCTAATGTTCACATTATTCCTATATCTTCTGCTTCCATGGAAACTGATGGGTCTTTATAAAGGTGTTTGGGTGATACTACATCTGCTAATACCATAAATGTGGGGGATGTATCTAACCTCCTTGGGGAGGAAAGGCAAGTTCAAAAATCACGTCGGAGAAAGGAAAAAAAGGGAGTTATGAACTGGCAAATTTAAGGTTTGGAAACAAGATTGAGTCTCTTGATCACTACCTTTCTGACGGTGATATTAGACAATCCCGAACAAGATCTTCTACTAAGGGGTTATCATCTAATTAAGTTTAACATTTTGATTTGAATTATCAAGGGTGTTGCAGATCATAGCTCCCTTGGTAGATTGAAGTTCTTAACTAGGATCCATAAAATTGGCATCTTTTCTATTTTTTCCTTTGGTTACTTCTTCTTACAAACGCATTCTGTGTAAATTCAAGAATTACTCCTTTTATCGCAATTGTTCTAATAAGATTTGGATTTTTTTGGAGGAAGCATAATACTCTTGACATCATTGTTGATGATGGACAATTTGTACACACGTACTTCTCTTTGGATGATTATTTGGGTTGGCTTACCTTTATTTATGATAGCTCTTTGACTTCAGCTCATTATGATTTTTGGAACAAAATCTCTTGCATGGGGAGTTTAAATTCTGATAAGTGGATGGTTGGGCGGAGGACTTTAACATGATTTTACACAATGACGAGAAATCGGGTGGTCCAAGGGTTGATTCCTCTTTGATTAATAAATTCGGCAAGGCTATGGTGGATGTAGGGTTATCTGATTTGCGCTTTGTGGGTTCCAAATATACTTGGAAGCAGGGTAAGGTTTTTGAACGCTTTGACAGATGTTTTGCTAATCAACATTAGTTCTCTTCTTATTGTTTTTCTTAGGTTCAACATCTTTCAAGTTCGAGATCGGACCATAAACCCCTCTTGCTTTCTTTTGACTTTTTTAGCAAACCTTCTACATATCATTTTCGCTACTTAAAAGTTTGGTCAAAGAATGATGACTTTATTAAACTTGGCGTTGATAATTGGAAGTTTGCTGGAGTTGGGAATGCTTTCTTCTGACTTTGGAAACTTCATAAAAGAGTTGTTGGTGCTTTTAGAGTCTGGAATTGGGATGTCTTTGGAGATGTTCATGCGAGGGTGGCTAAGGCTGAGAAGGTGGTTCAGTATTTACAAGATCTTGATGAATCCTCTGATGATTGTGTTCGTCAGCTTCAGAATGCTTATGATGAACTTTTAGCTGCCACAATTCAGGAGGAAGAATTATTGCAACAAAAGGCGAGGGAGGTTCATTTTGTACAAGGAGATAGGAATACAAAGTACTTTCATGCATGTATTAAACAAAGTTGGGCAAACAATGTCATTCTACGTATTAAAGATGATGGAGGGAATTGGATTACGGGTAACCGGAATTTAGGAATCAGTGTGGTGCAGTATTTCCAAAATCTTTTCCTCTCTCGTCAGAATGGTGGTACCATCGACTCTAATCTCATTAATGATGTTCAAAATTATACTAAAAACCTTGAACTTTGTGATATTTCGACTGCTGAGGATATTTTTTAGTTCTTCTCTGAAATTAATTGCAATCATGCTCCGGGGTTGGATGGTTTCACTTCTGATTTTTATATTAAATGTTGGAGTATTGTTTGTGATGACGTTGTGCGAGCTATTCAAAGCTTCTTTAAGGGAGAAAATCCAGGAATGTATTTTTCTGCTGCCACTTTGGTTCTTATTCCAAAATCATCGAACAAAACAATGTGGGAGCATTTTCATATGATTTCCCTTACCTCCGTTATCTCCAAGGTAATTAGCAAAATTTTGGTTAAGTGGCTCCAACCTCACATTAATCAGATTATTTCTCACAATCAATCTGCCTTCATTCAAATCTGGGGAATTACAAATAACATTATGCTTTCTCAAGAGTTGTTACTTGATCTTGATAGAAAGTTTCGTGGAGGCAATATAAAAATCAAGCTTGATATTCGCAAAGCTTATGATTCGATTAATTGGAATTTCATTTTGGGAGTGCTTAAAGCGAGGGGTTTCTCCCCTTCATTTTGTTATATCATACATAATTGGCTATCTTCAAATAACTATAACATCCTTATTAATGGTGAGTTACATGGCTACTTTAATACTGGCCGTGGGATTAAGCAGGCCGATCCTCTTTCTCCGAATATTTTTATTCTGGTGTTTGACTATTTCTCCTGGCTTGTTAATTAAAAATTCAACCAATCACCTAATCTTCATTTTGATAATAAGGCTAATATGCTCATCTCCCATTTAGCTTATGCTGATGATGTGATTTTATTCTCTAATGCTACAAAAAATTCTATAAGGAGTAGTCATATTATATTGGAGGAGTTCCAATTGCTCTCAAACCTACAATTTAATGTCACTAAATGCAATCTTTAATTGGGTAATTTGTGAAAGTCGTATTGTTGAATGGGTGGCTCACTTCATTGGTTATTCTGTTGCAACCCTTCCTATTAAATATTTAGGGGTTCACTTACTTACGAGTCGGATTAGGCAGTTTCAACTTGATGAAATTATGGATAAAATCATGAAAAGGTTGCTTGATTGGAACTGCAATTTTTTTTCTTCGGTGGTCACATTACGGTGCTTAGAAGCATCATGCAGAGTATGCCTCAATATGCTTTGCAAGTACTTCATATTAAAAAAAGCACACAGAAGATTCTTGAACGGGCCTTTAATAATTTCTTGTGGGCGGGTACCCATTCGGGAAAGAAATGGTGCTCTTGGAAGGTAGTGTGTAAAGCCTATCATTGCTGGGAGTTTGGGGTTGAAGCAGCTCCTTCACACTACATACAATAATCTATTTAAATATTGGTTCAATTTCCGGAGAGGTAATTCCTTATGGGCTACTTATTTGAAGGAGAAGTACTGAAATATGTTCATCCAACTACCATTGTTTTGGAGGAAAGGGGATTCCAGGTTGTGGAAGACGCTTCTTCAAGTTAGAGAACAGGCCAAGAATTTCATATATTGGGATTGGGTGCGGTAAGGTTTCCTTTTGGCATTACTATTGGTCTCAGCTAAATATTTCCCCTGGGGATGATGCATTGGATTATCTTTTGGTTTTGGATACGTGGCTCGATTATTCTTTACATTTACCTTTCCTTATTCAGCTTGTGGGGGCTGATTCTACTAAAATTATTTCTACTATTCCTTTCGATCCTCATATGCATGATACTCCTATGTTGAAATTAAATCTCTATGGCCCTATCACTAAAACTGTTTATAAATCATTTACATCCTACGTTGTGGGAAGATGTCATTTGGAACTATACTCTCACTGCTTCCATGAATTTTTTGGCATGGAGAATCTTTCACCATTTTCTTCCTTGTGATAACTTCCTTAAACTCAAGGGCTTAAGGTTAGCCTCTAGATGTGCTTTGTGTAACAATGATGAGGAAACATTGGAACACGTATTGTTCACTTGCCCATTTTCCCGTCATATATAGAAATTGGGGGGGCCTTTGGTTCAACACTTCTTTTTATCCGTCCACTGATTTATTGTCCACTATTTCTTTGTGTAACCCAAATCAAAGGTGTAATCATTTCCTCCAAATGTATCCCTACATTATATGTTGGTTCCTTTGGATGGCCCAGAATAAATTAAGCATTCTAACAGTAAAGCTCGTTAATCCAATGTTTTCTCTAACATTTTATCTTATGCTCTTAGAGTTTTTAAGCTCAGTGAGATGAAGGAGAGTTTTTACTTGAATATTGACTAATTCATTTCGTTTGTGCATCCTTTCTCGGGTCGAACGCCTCTTTCTGATTGCCATAATTGGTTACATGGCAACCGCCATCTCCTGGGTCGGTGAAATTTAATAAGAATGGTAGTTGGAAGTAGGTAACCATGTGTGTCAGTGGAGTTGTAAGAAACCACAGCTGTGAATGCCTTTTATTTTTCTCCTCTCCGTGTTATACGGATTGGGCATTAGAATATGAAGCTCTTTCTATATTAATGGCTGTTAAAATTGTTGTCTCTTTGAACTGGTTTCAACTAGAGATTGAAACAAACTCTAAAATCCTTTTTGATATTTTTAATCATGGTAAACAAGTTACTTGGGATATTGTCTACTATATTAACTGTTTTAAATAGTTATCCGATCTTATTTCTATTACCAAAAAATTTATTCATCGTGAAGGAAATATGCTAGCCAATTGTCTATCCAAACTTGGTTGTTCCTCTTTCAGGATTTTGGTCGGTGTGGTTCCCCCTCCTCCTCTTCAGCTTTTGATTATTGGTGACTCCTTGGATGTTCCATTTGTTAGAAGTGTGCATGACTGATTGGATTAATTGGTGGTTTTTATTTATGGTTATTGGGGAGGCTCTTCTATAGAATTCCTTATTTCTCTTTATTACACATCTTCGTTTGCAAGCATTATATTGGATGGTGTCTTCTAATTTCTTTCTTCAGGTGGACATTTTCACAATTTTATATGCAGGGAGGCAATTTTCAGTTTTTCATTATCCTTAGGGACAACTGTATACATTTTTGGAGATGCACTTTTGGGTCTTTCGTGGACTATCTTGCCTAAAATGCTTCTAGATGACCATTCTTCTTTTATGCATTTTATCTCAATCATACTTCCAACTTTTTATTTCGCTATTACTGCCACATTTTTATTATTTCGCTTGGAGGCTTCTCTTTATGTTGTGCAGTTGTTTATGGTCGGCCTCATAATCGACGATACAAGTTATTATTTCAATGCCTTCAAGGGGGACGTATTCGCTGGTTGCCGATGTCGTTTCATGCAATTCTCTATCTTTCTTCATTTTTGCTTCAGAGCTTATGGTATACTGATTTTAAAATTTTTGGATTTCTTTTTGGGTGTAAATTCTTAGAGATACCTGTATATTTTCAAAGCTATGCTGGTGTTTATTTCTTATTTCACGTCAATTCTTTTTGTTGGGTGTTTTGTGTGGAGTTGTACCTGGGTTGAGGAACCTCTAGTCAGCGAGTCAAGTATTTTTTATTTTCATAGAGGGGGATCCTCTCCCAACCCCATATTTTGTACCCTTTTTTTGGTAATTAACATGTAGGGAGTCATATCATGCTCTTTCTGCCCAATATATATATATATATATATATATAT
>NEWO01000066.1:184052-209919 GCA_003013225.1 Phalaenopsis aphrodite
TATATATATATATATATATATATATATATATATATATATATATATATATATATATATATATATATATATATATATATATATATATATTTATGCTCTCATTATATATTTTGTTTACTTGGGAGACTTACATACTAACAAAACACATTAAAACATCTTTAGTTACTGAAATATAAGGAAGATTTGATAGTATTTAGACCATAAGCAAAATGGTGCAGAAATCTAAACTGGCACCAGAGGCCATACTTCAGAGAGCTGATGCCACTTAAACTAATTAGGAAACCCTCTTTTTATAAATTTGAGTCATTTGTTAGATCTAGAACTGGAAGTGGAAGTAGTGATAGACCTTCTACATCAGCTGCAGGACCATCTACTTCCAGTAATTATTCACTTGAAAATGTTATGGAGTACTTAATGATTCAGGAATCAGATATAGTGGCATTGCAAAATAGAATAGGTGGTTTGCAATCAAGGAATGCTCATAATGATGAATATCAGTAGAAAAAAGTTCAACATGATATTGCATATCAAGAGGCTATGGTTAGATATCTGATGGATGACCATCTGTAGAATTTCCTACATGGCCCAATTTTACGCCTTACGGGAAAGATAACTTTGAAGATTAAGAAGGAAAAAAAGAAGAAGAAGAGGAAGAAAAAGAGAAGGAAGATGATGACTCATGAGTTATTGGGTTTTGTCTGTTGTCACTTGTTATAGTTTATTTTATTTTATTGTTGTTGTTATAAATTGGGCTTTAATGTGTTTTGTAAGTAGTATTATTAAACTTGTTTATGTATAGATGTAAATTATTGATTTGTGTTTCAACATTGTTTTTTTTTAATTTAGTGTGTATGTTTTTAATTCACCTATTCTTAACAAATCCTTCTGATATATCATGTTTCATTTAATGCTTTAAAGCCTGTACTTTTTAAATTAGTACACATAATGTGTCAAAGCCAACTTTCATGTTCAGAACCCTCCACAGGCTAGCCTTATGCAATTTAATTTTCTCTTTCCACCAACATTTTTTGTACTGAATGCTTTATTTATTAAAATGGAAAATATCTAAGGTTGGGGGGAAAGAAAAATTTCTTTAGAAAGAAGAAAACTAAATTTAAAAGTTAATTTAAAATGACTTTTGGCATTAGAGCTTGACTTTAGATAAGTATAATTTTGTTTTTAAATATCATAGTAAATTTAAGGAAAAATATTTAATAATGAAGGTAAATTCTAGAGTTAAGATAATTAGTGTGAAAGGATAAGACTATGTTTTTTCTATTTAAAGAAAGAGTATTGTATTTTTTAGTATTAAGAATCTTAGAGTTTCATATAAGAAGAAAATAATGAGAGTTTATGAAAAATCTTCAAAGCTAATATGAATTTATGGAGCAAAGTCTCATTTTACCACAGTTTCATTGTAGTGCGTAGGATGCTTTTTCACATAAAAATCTTCATTACATAAACACAGTTAATATATTAGTATTTACTTTTTTGAACTTTGCATTTTTTATTTGATAATAGTTTAGAAATTTAATTTTGATTGCATCTCAACAATTGAAATTAGTGACAGTTATTTCAATTGACTTTCTGTGAATTTCCAATAAAATTTATCATTTTCAATTTAAAGCTTCCCCGTAGGATCAATATTTGGGGCTTAAATAGAAATTTCATTATTACTTGATAACGATACATAACTTGCATAGAATTTGAATATTAATTGATTATACTTATTTAAATTTTACACAATCTATCACAACAACAAAAATCAGATCATGTTTTTGGCGCCGTTGCCGGGGAGGGTAACAGTTAAATTAAATAGTTTTGATAAATTAGGAAATTTAGAGATAATATATATACCATAAAAAAATAAAAAAATCAAAAATCCAAAAATAAATATTTTTATTAGAGTGTTTATTGTACTTTGCTTACTTTATTTATTTATGCGAAATATTGGATCTGAAGGTTTAGTACCTTACAATTCAGAATTAGAACGTACTATTAGAAAAATTTGATAACAACAAAGAGAAATAAAAAATTTATAAGAAATGGTGAATAACTTAGATAATCCAATAAATGAAAATCGATAAAGACCTTTAAGAGATTATGTCAATCTGATAATAGATGAACTTCACTTGACTATTCAAAATCCTAATGTTGTTGCAAATTCATTTGACCTTAAACCTACCATTGTCCAGATGGTACAAAATAATCAGTTTGAAGGATCACCTACTGAAGATCCTAACTTACATCTTGTTAGTTTTCTTAAAATTTATGCTACATTTAAATATGACGGAGTGTCTAATGATGTTATTAGGCTTAGACTTTGTCCTTTTTCATTAAGGATAAAGCCAAGGCTTGGTTAAATTTGTTAGCAGCTGGATCTATAAGAACTTGGAGAGAACTATCACAAAAATTCGTGGCTAAATATTTTCCACCCTAAAAAATTGCTAAGCTTAGAAATTATATTACATCTTTTTTTAGTTGAAGAGGAATCGATATATGAGGCCCGGGAAAGATTTAAAGATCTTCTTAGAAAGTGTCCACACTATGCTTTATCAGATTGGTTAATAATTCAAACATTTTATAATGGATTAATATGATCACTTAGATCTATTATAGATATTATTGTTGGTGGTTCATTAATATCAAAACCGTTTGATGAAGCGTATTCCTTAATTGAAGAAATGACTACAAATAATTTTCAATGGCCTTCTAAAAGGGTAAATCCAAAGAGAGTAGCTAATATTCATGATTTTGATGCAATGTTTATTTTGGCATCTCAAATTACTGCTATTTCTAAAAAGATTGATCAAATGGGTGTGAAATATTCTCAAATACCCGCAGTATTAGAGGAGGACTCACTAGGACAGATTATTGATACTAAATTATCTTATGAAACTTTAAATACTAAAAATAATTGAAATAACAATCCCTATTCTAACTATTTTAACCCTGGATGGAAAAATCACCCTAATTTTTTGAATAATTATAATAATTTGGTGAATCCATCTGGAAATCTGAACAATCAAGAAAATCCTAATTTTCAACCTTATGATCCTCTAGGATTTAACTCCAACCCTAACCAACAAGTTAAGGAAAAGAAGTTGATGATGGAAGAAGCAATGTTGAATATGGGAAATCAAATACAAAATCAAGGGGATGCTATTAAAAATATTGAAAATCAATTAGGACATATTGCTACTGCACTTAGTAACAACCCAAAAGATCAAATTAAAGAGAAAATTAAAGCTATTCAATTACAAAGTTGAAAGGAATTTGAAACAAGGATCTAAAGATAAATTGAAGTTGATGAAGAGAAGGAAGAAATAGAAAATGATCTACAAAAAAAGAACAAACACAGGTCCCTGTAGAAAAACATTTACCTCTGTTTCCTCTAAGACTGAAGCAGAAGAATAAAGATAAATAATTTCCAAAATTTTTGGAAATCCCTAAGAAGTTAACGATAAATATTTCTTTTGTTGAAGCATTGAAACAAATTCCAAGTTATGTGAAATTTATGAAAGATGTATGAAACAAGAAAATGAAGTTTACAGATCATAAGACCATTGCACTCAGTGAAGAGTGTAGTGCTATTATTCAAAAAAAGCTTCCTGAAAAATTATAATATCCTGGTAGTTTTCTATACCTTGTGCAATTGGAGAAAAGTTTTACGGAAAAGCTTTATGTGATTTAGGAGCGAGTATTAATCTTATGCCTTTATTAATTTTTAAATGTTTACATTTAGGAGAAATTTCCCCTACTACTATAACTCTTTAGTTAGCTGATCGATCAATAAATTATCCAAAAGGAGTTATAGAAGATGTGCTAGTAAAAGTGGATAAATTTATTTTCTTTGTAGGCTTTATAGTATTGGATATGGAGGAAGATAAAGAGATTCCTATTATTTTAGGGAGACCATTTCTCGCAACAGGGAGTGTTGTAATAGATGTGCAAAAAGGAGAATTAATATGAGGGTTAATGATCAAGAAGTGAAATTTAATATAGCAAAAGCTATATAATATCCTGCAATAGAAAAAAGATAATGAATGTTTCATAATTGAAGTAGCTGATTATCTAAGTAATAAGCAGTTTAAGAATGAGTTTGAAGATAACTTAAAGTAAGGAGAAATTTTTGATACTGAAGATGAAGTAAAAGAAGAAGATTTGGATTATGTTCAGAGCAAATTTGAAGCATTAGACATGCTGGAAAATGATAGTAAAAAACTTATTCCTTCAAGTATTAAACCACCTGAACTTGAATTGAAGATATTACCTACCCATTTAAAATATGTATTTTTAAGAGTCATCTACACTGTCTGTTATTATATCTTCTAAGTTAACTGAAATTCAGGAACAAAAGTTGCTAGAGATGTTGAAAAAGTATAAAAAAGCTTTTGGATGGACTTTAGCAGATATTAAAAGAATTTTTCCTTCAATTTGTATGCATAGAATTTTATTAGATGAACATTATGAACCTAAAGCGGATCAAGTTTTAAAAGAAGCTGTTAAAAAAAGATATTTTAAAGTGGTTAGATGCTGGAATTATATATCCTATTTCAGATAGTGCTTAGGTAAGCCTGATTCACTATGTTCAAGAAAGGAGGAGTGACTGTTGAAGAAAATGAGAAAAATGAATTAATACCAATAAGACAAGTAACTGGTTCGTGAATTTGCATTGACTATAGAAAACTAAATATGGCCACCAGAAAAGATCACTTCCCTTTACCCTTTCTAGACCAAATAAATGTTGGATAGATTGGCTAGGAAAAAATATTATTTCTTTTTAGATGGATGTACTAGATATCACCAAATTTCAATTGCTTCAGATGATTAAGAGAAAATAATGTTTACAAGCCCATACGGAACATTTGCTTTTCATAGAATGTCTTTTGGACTATGCAATGCACCTACAACATTTTGAAGATGCGTGATGATTATTTTTAGCAATTTTATAGAGTATGGAATGGATGTGTTTAGGGATGATTTTTCTATATTTCGGACTTTGTTTGACTTATGTCTTAATAATTTAGAATAAGTTTTGGAAGTATGTGAAGAAATCGACCTATTTTTAAATTGGAAAAAATGACAATTTTTTGTTGCAAGATGTATTGTTCTTGGGCATAAAATTTCTGAAAAAGGCATGGAAGTTGATCCTGCAAAAATTCAAGTTATAGAAAAATTACCACCTCCTAATAGTGCTAAAGGGGTGAGAAGTTTTCTAGGACATGCTGGTTTTTACAGGCACTACATAAAAAAATTTCAAAAATAACTAAACCCCTATGCCAACTTTTAGAAAAAGATATGAAATTTGATTTTAATGAGGAATGCGTCACAACATTTGAATTATTAAAGAAAAAATTAATCAGTGCACCTATAATAGTACCACATGAATGGGAGAAACCATTTGAATTAATGTGCGATGCTAGTGATTATGCTATTGGGGTTGTATTAGGACAAAGGCATAAAATAGTTTTTTAAGTTATATATTATGCTAGTAAAACTCTAAATAATAATCAAATTAATTATACTACTACTGAAAGAGAGTTATTAGCTATTGTTTCTACCTTTGATAAATTTAGACCTTATGTAATTGGAAGTAAATGTGTAGTGCATACAGATCATTCTGTTATTAAATACTTAATGCAAAAGAAGGATGCTAGACAAAGATTAATTAGATGGATACTTTTATTGCAAGAGTTTGATTTTACCATGGTTGATAGAAAAGGAAATGATAATCAAATAGCTGATAATTTGTCTAGAATAGAAATAGAAATATTAACTAATTTTGCAAATGAAATTTTAGAAAATTTCCCTGGTGAGCATGTATATAGTATTGATGAAATGGATGTATCATGCTTTGCAGATATAGTAAACTATATTGTAAGTGATATTCTTCCACGTGATATCAAGAATCCACAATTAAAAAAATTTATCTATGATTCAAAAGACTATTTCTTGGGATGACCCATATTTATATAAATAATGTAACGATCTAATTATTAAAAGATGCGTGTCTTATGATGAAACTCAACAGATAATTGAAAGATGCCTTAATTATGAATTTGAAGGATATTTTAGAACAAATATTACTACATATAAAATTTTAAAAGCTGGATTTTATTGGCCTACTATTTTTACAGATGTTAATGAATATATTAAAACATGCGATAGATGTCAACGAGTAGGAAATATTTCTAAAAGAAATGAAATGCCTCTAAATTACACATTAGAAGTTAAAATTTTTGATTTGTGGGGATTAGACTTTATGGGACCATTTATGCTTTCATTTGGAAATTTATAAATATTACATGTTATTTATTATATGTCTAAGTGGATTGAAGCTATTGTTGTGCCTAGATGTGATGCTCGGAGTGTTTTTAAATTTTTAATTAAAAATATATTTACTTTACAAGATATGGAATGATGAGAGTAATCATTACTGATGGAGGATCTCATTTCAGGAATAAGAGAATCAAAAAATTGATCAAGAAATATGATATAATGCATAGTTCTCTACTGTTTATCATCCTCAAACTAATGGTCTAGCATAAATATCAAATCGCAAAATTAAAAACATTTTAGAAAAAGCTTTAAAACCTTATAAATTGGATTGGTCTGCTAGACTAGATACTGCATTATGAGCATACATAACTGCTTATAAAACTTCTATAGGAATGTACCCATATAGATTGATTTTTGGAAATACATGTCATTTACCAATAGAATTGGAACATAAAGCATTTTGGGCTATTAAAGAATTTAATTTTAATTTAAAGGATGCTGGTGAGAAAAGGTTATTGAAACTCAATGAACTTGAGGAGATTAGGAAAGAAGCAAATGATAATGCAAAAATCTATAAAGAAAAAATGAAAATATGACATGATTGGAAGATTATTAAGAAGAAATTTAAACCTGGACAAGAAGTTCTACTATATAATACATGATTGAGATTTGTTCTAGGAAAACTAAAATCCAGATGGTTAGGACCATTTAATGAGATTAAAATCTATCATTATGGAATTGTTGTTATTAAATATCATAACACTATAAAGATATTTAAAGTTAATGGGCATCGTTTGAAACATTATTATGAATGGCACATATCTCAATTTAAAGAAGTTTTAATGTTAATTCAACCCAACTAAACAAATGGTTTGTCGGGCTGACAAAGTTAAACCAATCGCTTTGTGGGAGGCAACCCATACTTATATTGCTATGTATTACTATTTTGTTTGATAAAGTGTCCTATATATTAGTAGTTAATAATCCTACACAATTGCATTTGTTATAAATTAAGTCAGATATTGGTATTGGAAGAAAATTTGGAATCAAATTAAAATAAAAAATATGAAAGTCGTAATTTTGGCCACTGGCGCCGACGAAACCCCTAGATAATGCACATCAGCGCCGGCAGTGCCAATCAAAGTCGTCGACTGCGCCAAGTACGGTTGGACAGATTTTGGCACAATTTCACTTCATAAGATCTACCGGGAAGAGTTTAAAAAGGCCCAAAACATTCTTGGATGCCTAGAAACTTCTTATTTTTGGATTCCATGACTTCCAATTTCAAAAATAGTTTGAGAAATGGCTATTTCAACAAAAGAAAGTTTATTAGTTTTACGCGCAACGATTATATGATAAATTTATTATGAAGAGGAGATTGATAAAGGAAAGAGGATTTGTTAATCATGGAGTGATCAATCCAACTGGTCTGATTGATATGATCATTCTGCAAAGGCGTTGGGAAGTTATGTGTTACACTATGTCTGCAGTTGTCGTACCTGTGGTGAAGGAGTTTTATGCAAACTTACATGGAATTACTCAAGGTGTTGTCTTCATACTAGGTAAGGCTATACCATTTACTTCTGCAAGGATTACTAAATTGTATATGATAGACAATGTTCAAATCTGTCATTATTCATATTTTATTCCTACATGAGATTTAATGCAAGACATGTATAATTTTCTGACGGATCAAAGTGAGATGTGGGAGGTACAAGATGAAGGATATGTTAGTTTCTCCACTTCATTACTTAATCCAGTCTCGAAGCAATGGAATTTCTTTATTGTTGCAAAGTTACTCACAACTATGAAAATTAGTAGAGTCACCAAAGAATGTGCTATTTTAAATTACTTCATTCAAATGGAAAAACCTATTGATATAGGGTCTATTACTATTATGGGTATCCTTACTAATGGACCAATTTATGGACTTAGGCATTCATCTACCATCTTTTTGATTTGCAGTCAAGCCCAAGTGCCATATGAAAGTTAGGAAAAGACTTTATTACTTTGGGAGCCCATGATCACTATTGATGAGAATTATTTTAGAAATGGAAATGAAGTATTAGAAGCCATCATAGATCAATCTTCACATGCTTCAACTCCATTAATACCACCAATAGTTGGAAGTTCGCTTGCTTTCAAAAAGAAATTAAAGAAAATTGAAAGAGAACTTCAGATTATTGTAAATGCAGTAGGAGATCTTAAATACCTTTTTGATCACCTAGATTGGAGAATTAAAGAAAATTTTGATCACACTAGAACTTTTGAAGCATGATTAGTTTGGTGTTTGAAGAAAATGGGTGAATCGAAGAAAATTTGATAGATCATATCCCGTACCGATCCTTTTACAACTTATAAAGGAGGAGAAAGCACTAAAGAAGAGGAGTAATAATTGAAGACTTTAGATTCTCTATCTATTTTAGAAAATTATATATATTTAGTGTAATTGTGTGGATTTGTTTTGACTTGGTTTGTTTTTACTTTAAAATTCTGAACTTTGATTGTGTGTATAGTTTTGTGATAGCGTTTAGTATTGTGGCTTAATTTCGACGCTGATTTATAATTAGTTCATTTAAAATGTGTGATTGTGTAATTAAAAAAATGTGTTTGTCAAAAGTGTACTTTCATATATAAAAGTTAGTTTGTTGTTGTTTGTGAAAATTGGTGTTTGTGAAATGTTTTTTTTTGTAAATTACTGTAAGATAAAAATTCACGTCTAAAATACTGAAAATTTTTGGAGTAAGTTGATAGGAAATTGAAAATTAAAAAAATTAAATTATTAAATTTTTCGGGCCTTCAGTGCCGACGGCGCAGGCATCGGCGCCGACGGTGCCATCTACCCAACAGCATATTAAACCCATAAAAATTTTCAATTTTTACTATGGCCACAATTTTTTATGCATAAGTCATCTTCAACCTTCGGTTTGGGCGGCTAGGGCTTGATTTTTGGCGGATTTGATGCGATTTAGAGGCTAAAAGACTTCAGATTTCATCTTCTTTAGGTAAGACCTACAGTTTAAACCAAATTTTTTTTATTTTCACCAAGGATTAATCTCACATTGCATGGATCTGAAAATATGGAAATTTTTTTAGAAATTTTTTAGAAAATCCTTTGGTGATGAACTCTTATTTAGTGATTTGAAGTTTAAAATATTTTACATTTTCTTTTTTGGAATTTTGGGATTTATTCAGAAACTTTCAATCTTTTTTTAGATTTCCTATGACACCTAGATCGTGCAAAAGAAAAATATAGTATGACGAGCAGAGATTTATTAGCTCTAGAGCCAGTGCTCGATTTCATACTTTGCAAGAAAATAAAAAAGTGATTCAGGACCGAGGTTTTAAAAATCCAGAAGGAGAAGTTAAACGTTTGATTATTGCTCGATAGTGGGAAAATTTTTGTTATGTTACTGTCGATGCGATAGCTTGGAATGTAATGGAATTTTATGCCAACCTTCCTAAAGCTTCTGATGATTTTATTTTTGTTCGAGAAAAAAAGGGTTGAGTTTACTCCAAGAAAAATTAATGAGTTTTATCAAATAGAAGATGTTTATAGATGCCAGTATCATTTTTTTTCTGCTACAGATCAGGCTTTAAATGAAGTTATTTATTTTCTGACTAATGAAAAAGGGGCTTGAAAAATAAAGAATGGAGTTAAAGTTAACTTTCCTCTTTCTATGTTAAATGTAGTATCTAAGGCCTGACATTATTTTATTTCTCAGAGGATGATTTCAACGAATCATCATAGCGAAGTAACCAAAGATAGAGCCATCCTAAGCTTCTGTATTCAACAGGTGATGGACATAAATGTAGGCTCTATCATTTATATGAACACTCGATCTATTGCTCTGGGAGTGACCACTGGTGGATTAATGCACCCTGCTCTGATTTATACACTTTATGAGCAGGTAGAAGTTGATTTTAGACCTTATGAGGAGAGGATTGAGCCTCACAGACCGATTGAGCCTACCAACATCAAGAATTATGAGACCTATATTGATTGGAGATCTGGAAGATAGGCCAGAGATATTCCTTCTACTTCTAGAACTCCTAGTGAATCAACTTCAAGTGACCCCAACAACAGGAAGTTGTTGGACCAGATGATGATTCAACATGGAGATATTTTGAGGATAGATCATAGGATGAAGAATATGGAGGCCCAAAATGCTCACACTGATGATCTGATTTGCCTGAAATTTGAATATGATGCTACTTATGATGATGCTTTATTGAGATATCTGAGAGATGACCATACAGTTCAGTTTCCTATTCACCCTACTTATACTCCATATCAGCAGCATAATTTAGATGTCGATGATGAGGAAGATAATGAATGGTGATCTATTTTGTTTGTTTGTTTGTGTTTGTACTGTATGATTGTATTTTTTGTGTTGTGAAGTTGTTGATACTTTGTTTGTTATACTATGTTAAACTGTAATGTGGAAAACTGTTTTCATTTTTAGAATATAGTTTAGTTCTGCTGTTATTTTCAGCACTTTGTTATGTATTTTAATTAGCTCTTTCTCAAAAAATTTTATTGGTATTATGTGAAATTTAATGTTTTTAGCCTTGTAGTTTTCATATTAGCCCCTGCAGCATTTCAAAATTTATGTTAAAAAATCAGAATCTCCAACATGTATGAACTTTTTTTAAATATCTTTTTTACTGTTCATTTTTAAAGTTCTTCATGTAAAAATCTTTTAAAAATTTAAGTTTGGGGGGGGGGAGAAGAAATATCATTGTTAGAAAAGAATTTAATTTTATTTGTCCTCACATAACTATATTTTCAAAATTTTAAATTTAACATGTCTTTTGGTATTAGAGGTTAACTTTGGATAACTATATTTATGTTTCTAAATATATAGTAAATTTAAGTAAAAATGTTCAATAATAAATTTTAATTCTAGGGGCTAAGATATTTGGTGAAAGAGAATGAGACTATGTTTTTCTATTTTTAGTAAAGAAAATTTGTATTTTTGAATTATTAAATATCTTAAAGAAATTCATGTAAAAAGAAAAGAATTAAACTATATGAAATCTTTAAGTTAATATAAATTTGTTAAGTAAAAAAAAAATTTAACTTTAAAACGAGGATAGTGAAGTTTAAAATCATTAAAGGCTATCCAGATATAATAATCCTCGGAAAAATAAAAGAAAAAGAAAAGAAAAAGAAAAAGAAAAGATATGGGGAGAAGCTTGAGGAGATGCCTAATTAAAAATTGGCTTCACTTGAATCAATTTAAGGAGAAAGACTTGGATACATTTTCTAAACTTTTGATTTGAATACTAATCTAATTGTTAATAAAGTTTTATGAAGTTCTTTTTCATATGAATTTTTTAAGTGACTTTAATATGAAAAATTGCAATTTTTTTTGAAAGAAATAGAGGATCAAAAGCCATAGACTTAATTATTGAATATCTTTACACCTTTAGTATTAACTGGAATTGTTTTGAATTCTTCTTAAGTTAAACTATTATATTTAGAGAACTAAAATATGAAAATCTAAAAGTTAAATTCTTTACCTTAAGTCATATTTTTGTATGTAGTAGTGAAGTTACTTGAAAACAAGTAACATGTAAGTTTGGGGGATTTTGATACACTAAAAATATATGCATTTTTAGACCCATGTTTTTATACTCATTTTTTGTAATATTGTACTTTAATGGAAGGTATTTTGATGTTTTCTTGCAGGTTGTTGATTTTTAGGGCTTAAAACAAAAAAAAGCAAAAATGATGAAATTTGGAGTCAAATATACATTTTTGAAGAAATGCCCAGCGCCAGCAACGCCGACGGCGCAAAACATCTTAAGGCTGGAGATTTTTACTCTGCGTTGGCGGTGTCATACCAGCGCCAATGGGGCCAAAGGCGGTGCAAACCCTAGAAGTTTCGATGTATTTGGATGATTTTTTTAAGAGTTTTTGGAGGCACCTCTTGGAGAACTGACCTTGGGCTCTATTTGGGGTCGAGTTTAATCAGAAAAAGTGCTCATCTATGTTTTTCACTCGTCTACATTCATTTTTTGCATCATATTATTCCATTTTATTACCATATTGGAGTCAATTTTTTATTTTGCTTTCATAGTTTAGAGTTTTTATGGTGAGATTTAGTGTGAAACTTTGTGTAAGAGTATTGGAGAAGGAGAAAAGTGAGAGATATCTTCTTCTTGTATTTCTAAGGAAATGCTACAAAGGATTTGCTTTGAGAAAAGAGTTTTCAGATAAGTATTGTTTGTTTATCAGTGTTTTTTGAACTTTCTTTTATATATGAAATTTGTGTTTTGTTATTTCTTTCTCATGAAGTCTGAGTAGTTCCCACTATCTTTCTCCCTACTCTGAGATATGGTGAAATGAAAAGATAGTATGGATGTGCCAATATTAAAATGTAAAATAAATTATGATGATTTTTCAACTCCAAACTTTATTTACTTTTCGATCTGGCCAATTGAATTGTTAAAATGTGTTGTGAAACATATGATACGAGAAATGGAGTATGAGTTCTACAATAGAGTGAGGATCACATTTGATTCCATGGAGGAGAATATCGTTCATGGAATTAAGTGCAAATAAATAGGGAAAAATTCTTTGTTGGGTGTAGAATTGGAGAACCTTTTGTGTAACAGATTAAAATCTTAAATTCGGTCTTACTGTTTAAAAACTGAAGCGAGAGCTAGCCTTTCGGTGAAGGGAAGTAGGAGCCAGTATCCTCCTAGCCTAGCCACGGAGTTAGAGACCAAACATTGAGATCAGTCAATGATTTTCTAAGCACTTTATCAAGGTAGAGAATTAAAAGTGCTCCTATTTGGCACAATACATATTATGAACATTTTTCTCATCTCATTTTACCATAGCTTCATTGTAGTGGGAAGGGTTGTTTTTTCACATAAAAATCTTTGTTACATAAACATAGTTAATAGATTAGTATTTACTGTTTTAAACTTTGCATTTTTGATTTGATAATAGTTTAGAAATTTAATTTTGATTAATCTCAACAATTGAAATTAGTGACAGTGATTTCAATTGACTTATTGTAAATTTCCTAGCAAATTTATCATTTCCAATTTAAACATTCCCCGTGAGATCGATATTTGGGGCTCAAATAGAAAGTTCATTATTACTTGACAATGATACGTATACTTGCGTAGAATCTGAATATTAATTTATTATACTTATTTAAATTTTACGCAATCTATCGCAACAAAAAAATCGGATCACTTACTAATAAATTTTTCATGAAACTCTTTTTCAAATGGACATTCTAAGTGTCTTTTATATAACGAATTACAATTCTTCTTGAATTGAATAAAAAATTAGAAATCTTAGACTTGACTACTAGGTGTTCTTATACTTTTAGATTTAGCCTAAGTTATTAAAGATTTTTTTAACTTTTATTATTATATTTATTAAACCAAATTAAGAACTTTATAAGTTAATCTCTACCATAAGTCATATTTTTATGTAGTAAAAGAATTAATTGATGACAAGTAACATTTAAGTTTAGGGGATTTTGATGCACCGAAAAAATATGCAATTTTAAATATATATTTTATGTTTAAATTTGGTGATATTGCACTTTAAAGAAGAAAATTTTCATGTTTTGTTACATGTATATTGATTTTAGGCATTTGGAGCAAAAATAAGCAAAAAAGAAGAAATTTGGAGACAAAATACAGTTTTTCAGCATACCAGCACCAGAGGTGCCATTTTTTAGAGAAGTCGCACCAAAATTGTGCCATAATCTAGAGAGGGATGTTGAACATCAGTAAGCAGGCTCCAGAGGCACCAGATACGGATCTAAATGAATTGTTGGCGGTTATTGACTATTTTTAAATGTTCTAGGAGGTTTCAAGTAATTCAAACGCCCGATGGTATGGTTGAATGCATCTAGACTCTGGTGGAGGTCTCTTCAATGAAGCGATATGTCTCTTGGATGAGGGGATTTGTCCTTTGGTGTGAAGAGGTGTGTCTCTTTGGAAAAAAAAAGGAATTTTTGAGTTTCTTTATAGAAGAGGGGCTGGTGCCACTCTTAAGAAGTCTAGTGAGGTCTTGGAGTGTGTAGCATGTGGATTCCTTGGAGGAGAGTAGAGAGTTAAGTTTTGGAGAGAATTTTCTTCTAGAAATTGTAAGAGGAGAGTAAAAGTGAGAGATTTCTTCTTCATTACATTTTGAAGAGAGAAATGAGTGTGTAAAGAGAGAAAGTGCTTCAAGTGAACTTCAAAGGATTTGCTTACGGAGGAGTGTGAAATAAGTTGTGTTCTTTCCTTTTATTATTTTGCAAACTTATTTTTATATATAAAACCCATGTTTTGTCTTATCTCCTCATCATATCTGAGTAGTCTTATTTGTCCTTCTCCCTACAATGAGATATGATTTTGTGAAGAATTAATATTATTGTGCAAGATTTTAATTGCTAATAAATTGTGATGATTAAATCTCTGATATTCATTTACTTTTTGATCTGCCTAATTGAAATGAAAAAGTTTTTTGAAAAATATTAGATCTGATAAAGCTATGCTTTCTTCAACTAGGTGAGAGTCACATTCAATTTCATGGATGAGAATATAGTTCAAGGGATTTAGTGCAAATAAATAAGGAAATATATTTCGATATGCGCAGAATTATAGATTTTAGGCTGACTGACTAAAATCCCAAAATTTGTCCTATTGCTTAGAAACTAAAGCAAGATTGTTAGCCCTCAGATGAAGGGGAAGTGGAAGCTGAGGAGTGGGAGCCAGTATCCTCTAAGCCTAATCATGGATTTAAGGACAAAACACTAGATTAACCAATATTTTTTATACACTCAAGAGATGGTAAAGAGTAGGATTGCTCCTATTCATAAAATATAATTTTATATAATTTTAATTACTTCACTAACCATAAACTCATTGTAAAGGCGAAGGATGGTTTCTTAAATTTAAACTCTTCTTTACAAAACTTTGTTTAGTCATAGTAAGTTTAACTTCGAAGTTTAGAAATTAGCTTAGTTAACTTAGTTTTTTTAGCCATAATTCATTTAGCGTACAATAAATTTACTTTAGATTTGTTTTTCTTACTTAATTTTTTATGGCTGGAACACTGTGTTTCATGTTATAACCATAAGAATTTTTGCCTCCGTGTGAGATTGATACTTAGGACACAATTAGAGCTCTTTATTACTTGAGCGATATGTACACTTGCGTAATTACTAGAATGACAGCTTAAAGATTGTAAAATATAAAACTATTTATACGGAATGATTTTTATTGTGATTGATCTGCATATTTACTACTTGTATTATCGTGTGTGTTTTGTTGCACTGAAAGATATTTACAATGCATACATAAAATCTGCATCAAGAATAAAAGACTATAATCTCCATAATAGAGTGGATTGAGCAAAAGGACATTTTAAAGAAAAAGAATTTTAAAAAATAATGAAAACCTGACAAGCATGGCTAAAACTTCTCGTACCAATGATTTGATTCCACTTAAACGTTGTAAATGAAACCTCGCCTCAACTTTTCTCATATGCCTTGATAGGTTGAAGAGCATTGATGTTTCCTTGCACCTTGAGCAGCATTGCAGTTCTAGTAGCTCCCTATGTGACCCGATTGACAGGCAGGGTTTAAGTCTCATTAAGAGGTAAGATTAAAAATTATTTAGGCAAATCGTCAGATCATCCCCAACCTCTGCTCGAGCAGCTTCCCACTGAGAGCCACTAAGTGAATCAATCACTCCACCTGTACTTATAGATCAGCCATTTTCAAAATTTTCACAACCACTTTCTTCCTATTCTCACCCTTCAACTGAGACTTTGCTTTCAACTTTCATAAGGCTTTGAGTTACGTAACCCTGTCATAGGATTTAAACCGTGGTGAAGCTTCATTCTCAATGCTAATGTTTGTAGTTCAATCAACCCAAGTATAGAGGAGAAGTGAGAAGATAAGAGAGATCCTTCTCACACCTTTTTATAGGAACACAAGACATAAGTTTCAAGGGAGTTCAATTATTGAATCATTGATTTGTCAAAAATGAAATTTACTATTCGCATTAAATTCTGTTGCTCTTATTGTAGCATGGCTTCCAAAAGTAAGAGAATTAAAGAACTAAATAAGTATACAAGAGAAGTGCCAACACAAATCTTAAGAAGATTTGACGGTACATATGAGACAAGGCATAACAAATGTGGGCAAACAAATAAGAGACCCGAAGGCCCAATTTTCTAACTGGACGTCTCAAGATCATAGCAAACTAAGGCAGCTGATTTGCTCGAACATAAGAGGTTGGCCAAAAGCAACGAATAAAGGGATCCAAAATATTTCCCACAATGAAACCAACCCAAAGGGAGAAGATAACCCCTTGGTTTGTGTAATTCTATGGAAGACACCCAACATTCTCTCTGAACAACATCAATGATCAATAAGGCAGGTCTCAACCAACCTTCAACATTTCTTCTTTTAATGAAGACTAATTGATCAGTAAGACTCAATCGACCAGGTCATCCTTGCTAAACCCTTGCCAATATGAGATAGTTTCATCATGAACGCATATCGAACCTTGTCGATCTGCTAAGCATAAGAAGGTCTCATTAGTTGAGCTGATCAGCAACACTTATCAAAAGGTCTCGCCAGTCCAGCTTGATAAGCTAGAAAGTAATAATTGTGTGGGCTCTTATACAAAAAATACATAAAATAACCTAGATATTGCCAACGAAAAGAAATGTCAAAACTATAACTTCACATATTATACTTCCATATGATTATAAATAGGTGATTATTTTATGAATATAAGTTAACACAATTGCTATAAATTATTGTTCATTGCTCGTGCACTTTCCTCTGACTCTCTCTCTCTCTCTCTCTCTCACCCACCTACTAAATTCAGATTCAACAGTTCTGCTTTGGATGGTGATGCATTCCATTCATGAGGCCATTTTTCTAACACATTACTTGCTCTGAGTCGTCAAACATCATTTTATTATACAATTCCTACATATTAATATATCTAACTTATAAAAATTGGTGCTTATTTTTATAGCATTTTTTGTTTCATAAATTTGTGAATGAAAACGTGCATATCTTATTTTTTTAATAAAGTTAACAATAAAAATTTTTTTCATTTAAAATTCAAAACCTAAGTAATATTTATGTAAAAATGAAAGTATGTAATATATATATATATATATATATATATATATATATATATATATATATATATATATATATATATATAAATATATGTAAATTACTGGAATTTGTACATGAACACAACATATATAAAAGTAAATAACGTCAGAAATAAACTGAACGTAATGGGGATAATAAGAGCAGTGCATCTCTATTACACCTAAATTCTACTTTTTGAATTTATACCACCTAAATCTTTCATATCACATGTTTAAAATGTAAATTACATCATTGTATGTGTAGATAAGATGGCATAAATATAAAAGTTGAAGTTTATATGTTGTATATGTAAATACAAAAAAATTAAGTGGTGTGTATGTAAATCTTGCAAAAAAATATACATTAATCCTCCGCTCTCCTAACGCATCTCTTCTAATCCGCTGCGCACGTAGCATTCTAACGCCACTCCATACTCCCCTTGGCATTCCCTTGCTCCTCTACTCCATTGATGCTACTCCGTTTTTCTCTTCTACTCTTTCTTCTCCTAGTTATTATTACCTAACTATGGCTTCGGAATCATGGCTCAGAAAATTCAAATCCGCCGCAGCCATAAACCTAACTGACCTCTTCCATCCCAAGGGAAATGTCTCAATCCTCGCCTTCGAGACTGCCGGTCTTATGTCGAAGCTTCTTCATCTCTGGCGCTCCCTCTCCGACGACAGTCTCATCCGCCTCCGCAACGAAACCATTACACTTCCGGGCGTTCGCAAGCTCGTCTCAGATGACGATGCCTTTCTAATCGCCCTCGCATGCGCAGAGCTCACGGATGGAGTTAGCTCCGCCGCGGCCTCCACATCTGATCTTTGTCGCCGCTGCGCCGACCCAGCTCTGCGCCAGTTTATTTGTCTGTTTAAGGACTTCAGTGATTCCGGCAGCGACCCGTTCCGCTGGGTGATGACTTGGAAAGAAATGCAGGCAAAGGCAAAGAAGATGGAGGGATATGTCGCTTCTGCGGCCGCGTTATATAAAGAGATGGATGAGCTCGCCGAAGCGGATCGCGGCCTCGGAAGGGCTTCGAAAGCCGAGGTAAACATGTAAATGGACAGTTACTGTCAGAAATCTAAAACATAAGAATTGTGTAATATGTTATATGTGTGTAAAATTTTCCATTTTTAATCATATTTTTAAAATTAATGTTATATGTAAATTTTAGATGTACTTGATCTTAAGCCCTAAGTGATAATTTTTGGACTTTATTAAAAAATATATAACTTTTAGAGTTAGTGATAAACATATTACTACATATAAATCATGCTTAAATTTAATTACATTATTTAAATTAAAAATAATAATCATATTTTGAAAGCTATAATTAATATATATATTGTATCCAAATTATTAAATTATTGTCAATAATATAATTTTTAAAATCAAAATCATATTACTCTTAAATTTAATCTTTTAATCAAGATGTCCTAAATTTAAAATTCTGTTTATTTTATATCTATGTTTGAATTTAAATTTATTAAAAATTTTCATTTAAATATATATATATATATATATATATATATATATATATATATCAATTTATGTATGTGTGTCACCTACCCTGACTTGTTGGTTGATATCTGATATCTGCAATATAAGACCCCTTACCTTTTGCATATATATATATATATAGATATATATATATATATATATATATATATATATATATATACACATCATATTATTTAAAATTTCTAATAGCTGAAATTTGATATGGGGCCCGCACCAGCAGCTTTTCATGAAAAGGCGGGGACTCAAAAATCTGAAGCATAGCTCTCCGTGGTCTTCTACCTTCGACTGTGCCGTTTTCCTCCTCGTCCGCTCAATCTTCACAATCCTCGCAAGAATAAAGCATGTCTTTGGCATCCCTCCAATTACCCAAACTAACTCCACCTTCATCTCCGCCACCGTCCACCCAGAGACACCTCCGCCGGCAGCAACTCCAGCATCCATCATTGCCAAAAGCACAACCGCCCTAGTGCCGCCACCAACAACAGTGGGCGCGGCGTGCTTAGCCCCACACTACGCGAAGCTAATTGTGCTACTGGAACGAAGGATCCAAGCGCCGAGTACGCTAGCAGATGGCAGAGACCAGATGTATGGAATGATGACTGCGAGGTTGCGGACGATGGTGAGGGGGAGATTGCGAGGGTTGGGAAGGGATCTACCGAGAGATGTTGAGCTGGCGGCAGAGTGGACCGCGACGATAAGGGAGATTATGGATTGGTTGGGGCCGGTGGCGCACTGGACGTTGAGGTGGCATGGGGAAAGGAGTTTTGAGCGGTGGAGCGCGGGGGCGGAGATCCGAATAAATGTGCTTGTTTTTCAAACGCTTTATTTTGCTAATAAGGAGAAGGTGGAGGCGGCGATTGTGGAATTGTTGGTTGGGCTAAATTATGTTTGGCGGTTCGAGATGGAGATGCGCGGCAAGTGCATGAGTTTATAGCAGGATTCTCATGATCATGTGGGGATTTTCTGAAAGTTGCTAGTTTGTTGATTTTAGGGATTCGCATGGGGGTGATGAAAGTTGCTAGTTTGTGGATTTTGTTCATCGATATGATTAATTTGAGTGCCGGTGGCAATGGGTGAAGGGGTTGGGATGCGTAAGGTTTGGTTTGTTGTGCTGGGAGGCTTTGTTTATCACGCATTTCTTACATAAACTTTAGGAAGTATCCGACGACCTTACATTAACTTTTATCTGAAAAGCAGTGCTAATTTCAATAATTTTTTTTTTCCTTCGAACTAATTTGCTATAAATTTGCTCACACTATAAATAAATTTATAAATGCATAAGATCTCCGGCTTAAGCATAAAATTTCTTTTTAACATCAAGTTATAATAATTTATAAAGAAATTTTTTTTTTTCATACGAGAGAAACTTATATTTGACTTATATTCGGAGAAGATTTGATGTTTAAAAAAATTTAGAGACTTGCCCAACAATTAAAAACAATGAGTGTAACTCTACAATCATCACCAAACGTGTATCGCCTAATGAGTATCGCAGCCGGAAAACCATTCCCATATTTTTCCTGAACTCATCTTTTATTCTTCCTTATCCAAATAACTCCTAGAGTTAACTTTTTTTTTCTTTAAATTTCTCAATTTTGTTTTTTATTTTTTGACATAACTCCTAAAAACTTTCTTCTATTTTGTGTCAAAAATCATTGAAGAAATGAGCAGTTTTGTTTCAAAGGACGACGATGCTCTCGCAAAATTTCATTGCATAACCATATTTTTTTTTGAATTGGGTAAAGGTCCATGATGCGCCAAACTAGTGCTAGTTACTACGTATCTTGCTCCAACCAAGTGCAGCATACCAACCATCCACTACTGATCTGACACTTATGCAATCCTCATTGATCAATCATAACTATCTAAATCACATCCATACACCTTGCATTTAAATAATCTTTTATATAAGCACATCATTGTAGTGAAGATTAGGCTTTTGGGTTCAATGAAAAGAGCTCTCATATTATCCTCCATCTCTTACATGCTTTCTTTTGTTTTACCTTTCTCTATTCATACTTTCAACAGGATACCAAAACACTTTCAGCTTCATGACACAACTTATCTTCCACTCACTATGGCCCCTTCTCAATTGAATCTTCCGGCGACCACAACACAAATCAACCACACTTTCTACCAAGTGATAATCTAATACCCACAAAACAAAAGTCTATTCTCAAGAACATTTGCAGCACTGTTCCCACTCAACTCACCCTTGAAAACCACCCAACATAGAAAGCACAAGTCCTCAAACTCTTTCGGGTGAGTGCTATGACACTGTCCTTGATAGATCTCGACTCTTTCACTCTTAACTTCAATTACAACAAATGGATACTAATCGACTAAAACCTAACAGCAGCCCTATATTCCATCATCTCTCCATCTATCCCAACATATGTGCTAACTCTCAACACCTGCCACGAAATTTGGACTACCATCAAGTGTCGACTACAGTTCTCCAATCGCTCAAGGATCATCCAGTTGAAGAATGAACTTAACAATCCCAGCATCTCCAAAAAATCCATGAGTCAATATCTATCTGAAATCAAAATGGAGGTTGATATACTTGCACTGACAGGAGCTCCCCTCAATCCAGAAGATATAATCCTTTACACCCTTAATGGTCCATTTTCCACCTATCATGCCTTCAAAACAAAAATCTATGCAAATCTTGAACCATTATACATAGATAATCTCTACACACTTCTTTACAAAAACGAACTAAACCCCACCACAAAAATTTCCAAGAAATCCTCCGTCTCCAAAGCTCTTACAACCCCTAACAATCAGTGAAGACACCCGAATGCCACCAATTGATCCCACGACAACAGAACCAGCTGAAACTCTTGAACAACTCAACATAATCCCAATCCCATTCGTACCAATAGACAGAGCTTGTTTGTCAAATATGTAGTAAAGTAGGGCATAAAGTCTTTATTTTATGGTTTCATCATGTTAAACCATATAAAAATTGAACCGCACTTGTCACTTCCAACTACGAACCAATCACAAGAAAATGGTATCTCCATAGCAGCACTACCTAGCATCTCACTGCATATTCCAATCATCTCATTCAACCCCAAGAGTACCATAGAGACAACACCATTACAGTGGGGAATGACGAGTAGTTTACATTACGCAAGTCGACCAAGGCAGCCTGCCCACTCCACTGAGTAAGCTACACTTAGCTTAACTCTACCATAAAACCAACTTAGCTTACAATCTTATCTCACTCCATAGACTAACCCTAGCTAATTCCTATTCTGAAAACTTCACCCATTAATAAACTAAGGACAAACAGTCTCGTTTTAAAGGTCTTTGCATTAGTGGACTTTATCTCATGACTTCTCCATCCACATCGAGATCATCGCCATCTCTTACTCACCACTCAGTACAACATGTACCGCAACTCTGAGATCAACGGTTTGGTCATCCCACATCTCAAATGGAATCAACTATTATTTCTAGATATACCTCTTTATGTATTCCTTATGCATACTTACATCGCAAATCTTGCAAACTAGCCAAAAGTCATAAATTGTCATTTTCTACTTTTAATAAGTAGTCTTCATCTTCTTTAAAACTAATTCACTAAGATATATGGGGCCCTTCCCCCATTTTATGACTGCAAGCTTAGAAATATTATTTGGTCTTTATTGTTGACTTCTTATTTAATACATGGGTGTATCCTCTAAACAATAAAAAATAGACTATTCATAAATTTCTTGAATTCAAAATGATCGTAGAAAACCAATACCCCTACAAAATCAAAACTTTATGCACATACGACGGTGGTTATTACATCAATCATAAATTCAACTACCTACTCCAACCTTTTTGCTTCCTCCACAAATTTAAATGTCCCTACAAACTTGAGCAAAATGTTGTTACCGAGCATAAGCAACACCATCTCATTGAAACTATACGCACACTAATGACCACCGCCTCACTTCCTCCTCAACCATGGGACGACTCATTACTTATAGCAACCTACCTCATCAATCAGCTACCCTCACCCATCACATCCTCCCAATCCTCAAATAAACTTCTTAACCAACATTTACCCTCCCTCAATCACCTCAAAATATTTGATAACCTATATTATCCCGGGATCAAACCTAATTTTCAACACAAACTTACTCATTTATCTGCCCCAATGTCTGTTAGTTGGCTATGCCACATGCCAGAAAAGTTATTGCCAACTAAAACTTCAAATAAACCAAATGTGCACCTTTTGTTGTGGTCTATTTGACGAATAAACTTTTCCATTTCACCTAAACACATAAAACAATAAACAAACAACTTCATCACATCTTCCACTACCACCTCTCCTATTAACACCAACCTCTAACTTAATTTCTTGCATAAAGCTTCTAACTCAATCTGTGGTAAACAAACCTCTGCTACCAATAATTCCTCTCTAACAATTCACAAATCTTTTCAAAACCAACTACCTCCCCTATCTCTTCCCAACAACCTACACCCACAACCGTACCACATCTCTAACCACCACCATCTACGTCCAACACCTAATGAAAATACATATTTAAATTGGTTCCTTAAACCCCATCAAATATTTTACCTCACTCATCAAACTTATATGGACCCAATATGCTACTCTTATGCTATCAAACATCATCATCGTCGTGAAGCCATGTCTACCAAATTTCATCACTTTAAGCCCAAGATACGTGGAAACTCATTCCACCTGCATCCCACAAAAAATTGATGGTTGCAAATCGATATATCGCTCCAAACCCAATGCAGACAAATCTATTTCTTGTTACGGAGCCCATTTGGTTGCCCAAGGTTTCAAGCAACAATAGAGCCTTGACTACAAGGAAACATTCAACCTCTTCAACATAACTGCCACCATCTGCATCATTGTTAGAATTACTGTCACCCATCATTGACAAATTATGCAACTTTACATGTTCAATTCCCTCCTCCATTAACACATCACTAAAAACATCTACATGTTGAAACCACAACACCTTATCAATTTCATCTATCCTAACCACATATATCTCCTTAAGAAAGCCTTATAAAGTCTTAAGCAAGACCCACACCAATGGTTTGTCACACTCTTCAATTATCTCCAACTCATCAGGGTTTAACCTAATTTCATCGACCCATCTCTCTTCTGCCTACATATCAACAACGATCACTCATACATAATCATCTATGTTAATGATGTCCTCCTCATAAGAAATAACACCAACCTCATCCACTCCACCATAAACAACTTCCAAGTCAAATTCAATATAAAATTCCTAAGTCTCCTTTCTCACTTCCTCTGCATCTTAATCTTCCTATATCACATATATCCTAACCGCAAGAGGCATGACCAATTCTAAACATGTAATCAATCCCCACTTGCCCAAACAAATCAATAAATATGTTGACCTCATTAATGCCAAATCCAAACTTATACTGCAAACGAGTGTGCTCTCTTCAACATCTTACCTTAACCTAGTGGGCTCTATTCAACATCTTACCTTAACCCTCTTAGAAGTTTCATTTCTGATCAACATAGCCTCTAAACTTAAAGTGGTAACCCGATTAACTTACTTTCTGCAACTTAAGTGAATTCTCTGCTATCTAAACGACGCCAAAACCTTTGGTTTTCCCATCTACTGATCCAACCTTTCCCTTACATCTTGCATAGATTGTAATGGGAGAAATGATCCATTAGACTAGAATTCAATATCCATCTACTTTGCCTTCCAATGACTCACCCCAATCTCATGGACCACCAGAAAACAAATTGTTGCTTGCTCCTCCACCAAGGTCGAATACCGAGCCCTTACCATTACAGCTGTGGATGTCACTCAGCTTCGATGTCTACTAGATGATTTTCATGTTCCCCAACTACAACCGATTGCTCTCTACTGTGATAACACCTCCGCAAGTCGCTCTTGCCAACAACCCAATCTTCCATGTAAAAACAAAACGTATCGAAATTGATTGTCATTTCATACAGGACTGCATCAAACAAAACCAAATCACTATTCACCACATCTTAATCCAAGATCAATTGATAGATTTTCACCAAGGCATTCACCAACTCCAGATTTTAGTAATTCACTAAAAGGTGACAGTTTAAAAAAAAACCATGAACTTGAGGGGCGATAATGTGCATTTTGCTCCAGAAAAGAACCGCGTGCAACAAACCACCTATCCACTATCTGTCTGACAATAAAGCAAACGTCAATGATTAATCATAACTACCAAAACTACAACCCTACACCTTGCATTTAAGTAATCAATTATATAAGCATTTTAATGTATCAAAACATCAGGCTTTTGGGTTCAATGAAAAGACCTATGAATTTATCATTTCTATTCTGCATGCTTTCTATTGTTTTACCTTTCTCTATTTCAGCTTTCAACACTAGTGTCTTTTCTATTCTAAAACCAAAATTTGAGCACTTCATAGAGATGGTAGGTTGTGCCTCGTTGCTTTAAAGTGTCATGTATGATGCTAAATGATGTAACACTGCAGTGCTATAGGTCAATATTAAACTTTACTCAAATCCTTCTTATAACTTCATTTTCCAATTCTTGACATCCTCTATTCCCATTTGCTCCTATCATTTTGGTCTCCGCCACTTGAATCTATAAATTTTGTGACTATTTCCGAAAATTTGTTCATTTTACTTGAAAATAAGTCAAATTAATAGTTTTTTTTCATAAATGAAAGTCATTTATTAGTGTTATAGGATTTTAAATGAGCATCTTTATTAATGCAATCGTTTGAGCCAAAGATCACCCAAAATTGTTATCATTAATGTACTTAAAGAAAGAAACGAATGGCTATGATTAAAAAAAATTGAAAAAATTGTTGTAGGCTACCTATATATATATATATATATATATATATATATATATATATATATATATATATATATATATATATATAT
>NEWO01000066.1:209927-252531 GCA_003013225.1 Phalaenopsis aphrodite
TATATATATATATATATATATATATATATATATATATATATATATATATATATATATATATATATATATATATATATATATATATATTGTCATTCTTCATATGAGAAAGAGTTCAAATATAGATCCATGTTTAAGAAGTTTAACCATTAAAGAACTTCAGAGATCTATCCAATGATCAACGTTGGCATCTACTGCTAATAACTGTAATTGCCTAACCATTATCACATAATCATTTTTATTTAATCAACATTATTTGGTTGTTATCTTCAAATTGACAACTACTGCTTGTGCATAAGCTCTTCAAGTCAAATAAGAAGATTTTTAAGCATGTGCAAAATAATGTATTTTTTTCTTAAATTTTGCATGTTTCTTCACTCAAATTTTAATCAAATCAGAAGCTTTATTTTTTTTTGAAGATTTATCTTTATGGATTTGTTGTTAAATTATTATTACCTGGCCAAAATTATTTGTTTAGATGGAATATATTGTTTGAAGTTGTCTTTAAGGTTCCAAATTAGATTTTTATTATTTAATATTGCACACAATAGGAATATTTGAAATTTAATCTTCAACGACGTACAAGAAAGCTCTATTTTGAATTTTTACCATTCACTTTATTAATTTTGAGGAAAATAATTTATTTATTTATTTTATTTAATTTATTTATTTAATTAATTTGCCTCCGTTAAAACATACCGCTGATTCCGCCCTTGATCACCACCTAATCATAGCATTTGACTTTTGTTATTATTTTTTGCCCAATCATCCATATTTGATTATCATCCCGCTTTATTATTTCACCAATAATATTTACTACAATCACTTGAAATCAATATAATTTTTGGTTTTACAACCTCATCTTTTTAAGTTAAGGGTGAGTACTTATTAATCGTATATTATAAATTATTTTAATTGGGCTGTCCTATATTGTTTTCTTCTTAAATTTTTTATATAAAGATCTTATTCTCTTTTCATTTGATATTTAATCAAGATTATATTTAAATCAATGATAAGTATCCAACAATTAAAAATGGAGTGCGTTAAAAGTTGAGCGTTGGTCCCAAGCAATCGACTTTGCTATTCTACAAATATTAAAAAAAAAAAAGAGGATCAACCAAACGAAAAGATGATTTTTAAACATCAATAGTTGACAGATGTCGAACTCTAAATGCCCATGGGTATAAATGATGAGTCGCAAAATTGTGGAAAATATCAACATGGAATTTTAAATAGCGATGATGTATGATTGGCTTAGATTTTCTCATAACAGGATGAGATATCTAGCAACCGACGGAATAATATTCATTAGTGAGGACGAGTGCCAGCCGTAATTATTATGAAAATTATTTGTGAACAAAAGATTAACTAATCAAGAATAATAATATATGATTAAATTCATAGTGTCAGAGTGTAATAAAAAAGAAAAAAAATATTACATTCGGATATCACATATAATAACTAAGATGTGGATTGCACGATATTATTTGTGATGTGCTGCATTTCACGTCATTTACTATATTTACGAACGCGCACATAATATTTTCTCTAAATAAATAAATAAATAAATAAATATATATATATATATATATATATATATATGATAAGATAATAGAATATTACTGTTTAAAGGCCCACAAGCTATGGGAGAATCAACAAAACAGTCGCACCTAAAGAGCGTCGTGGATGGATTATACTCGCCTATCTCTCTTATTAAAATCTGGGCCTTTGCCAAGAAAGCACGCAAGATCCGATGCTTAACCCAATTTAATGAAATGTGAAACATCAAATTGCGTTTTACAGCTTTCGAACAAAGAAAAAGACAACCGATTTTGAAAATAGACGAAACCCAAATAAACAAAGGCATAAAATAATTTAGCGGTTTCAAATCGTCCTATTGGCAAAAGGGCAGCCACAGCACTCTCGGGGCTCTCGGATCAGCATTCCACTATATATATATATATATATATATATGATAAAACTTAATTATGACAAATGTTAAATATATTGAATTTAATTAGAGATTAATATCGACACATCATCACATATATTTATTATCTGCCACAAATCTAATTGTAATTTTGAATAATAAACATTCAAGGTATAAATTTAAGATCATTCGATGCCTCGATTTCAGAATTTTCTAATCATGGAGATCGTTTTGAAAAGGTAAATCCGATGATACTAAAATTGGTTCGATATGAGCCCAATAAAATCAAGATAAAATTAATAAAGCATATTTGAAGTTTTTGGATCATCAATTGAATCGTAATATGAACTCGAAATTTGACATATTTAAATTCAAATGAAGAGTTTTGCTAAGAGCAATCCAACGAGCCCATGCTCGCATAAATTACTAAGGCCTTGAAATCGTTTAAAAACCCTTATGATTATGAGGGATAAAAGTGGAGCGTTTGATGAAGTGGTTTAGAAAGTTATTTTGCAAAGGACCAAATTGCCCTTATCCCAATGGCTATAAATAGACCCTCATTTTCACATGAGGGGGTGAGGAGAAGAGAAGGAATTCTGGAGCATGTTTTGGACTAAAGGTCAGGCAATAACTTTCACCCTCCGTAATTGCCGACCGTCGACCGCCGACCACTGATCACATCGACCATCATCTATAGGCCACTGTCTACCACCACTAGCCTCCCTTTCTCACCACCGTTGGCACACCCTTTTAATAAGTTCGTATCCCAAATATAGTTGTAACGTATAATGTTGTATTTGGTGTTCAACGATAACTTCTGGTCTTCATAGTTACCGACCACCATTTGTCGGCCATCATCGATTGCCGTCGGACGCCCCTGCTTGTCGTAGTAAGTGACCTCCGCTTGTAAAAGTCATATCCCAAATATGGTCACAACATATAACAACGTATTAGAGACCCAGTGAAAACTTTTAACCATTGATCATCGGTAATTGACCATAGTCGACCACCACGGATGCCTCTGTTAGCCTCCATAGGAGACTCTTGCTTACTAATGTTGTATTCCAAATATTTTTATAATATATAATGTTGATTGAATACCAGTGACAACTTCCATCCTCCGTAACCATTGATCACCATCAATTGCCACCCATTGGCTGCCATTTCTCTTTGCTATTGGTGACTCTTGCTTGCTAACTTCGTATCTCAAATATGGTTGTGACGTAAAACATTGTATTAATCACCCAACGATAAATTCTAGCCTCCTTAGCTGTTGAGCATGTCGACCACTACCGATTATCACTACCTTCCACATACGACCTCTGACCACGAACGACCATAACTTTCAACTATTGTAGCCTAAATACTATTGTTTTACCTAACAAATGCATCATTATTTACGTTGTATATTAATAAATGCATTATCCCTCACAATGTTATAAACCAATTCTAAGAGAAGGGGTCCAAGCACCGAAGATGGCCATTATTGCAAACTACTACCATATCCATATATGACTTTTAGGGCCAATTGACACTATTACAACCCCCAACTATACCCTGTAGGCAACCACCACAATAGCTTTCAACTATAGCGTTTGTAGTGAACTAGCATTATTGCAGCCTTCAACTACGATCCATATGAACAACAATTACTATATCTTTCAAAAATGACCTTTGTGACCAGCTAATGCCATTACAACCACCAATTATGGTCCATGTGGCCAGCTGAACTACCACTTCTATCTACTACCTTTGTGGAAAATTGATGCTATTGTAGCCCCAAGTAGGCCTGTATGACTAAATCTTACTATAGCTTTAACTAATGCTTTTATGGCCAACTGGTGTTGTCTGGCTCCCAACTACAACCTATGTAGCCAATTATTGCAATGACTTTCAACTACAGTCTTTACGACCAATTTATTTTATTGTAGCTTTTAACTTTGGCCTATATGTCCAGCTATTACTACAACATCCAACTACATCAAATCGATGCTATTGCGGCCCTCAACTACATTTTATATGGCCAATTATTACAAATGCTTTCAACTATGGTCTTTGTGGTGAGTTGCTGCTATCGCAGCCCCCAACTAAGGCGTATGTGTCTAAATACTACTACTACAAATTCTAGTTAAGACGTTTATGGTTAGCTAATGATATTCCAACAACTAACTGTGGCCTTTGTGGCCAATTACTACTTTTATAGCTTCCAACTATGATGTTTGTGGTCAAATATTACTATTATAGTCAATAAGTTTATTGTTGCAGCCCAACTATGACTATTATTGTTGAAGTACTACTGTACATTTGTGATTACCAACTTTTTAATTTCATCTTCTCTAATTCATTAGAAGAGAGGACTTATATACTTTTAATGACATAATTGATTACATTGTTTGGCCTATGCCATATAGCTTTTTCCCTTTCTAGGATTTTTTCATGTATACAATCCTGGTGTCTCATTCAACACCTTTTATATTATCAGTGCGTGTATTAGATCTTTATGAAACTTTAAGATATTAAAACACTACTCTATCGCTGCAAATCTTGTGATACACAATAGTTTACTGAATAAAAGTCCTTTTCATTGAAGTTTACACTTCCTTAAAGGATAACAAATGCAATCAGTGAGATTCTTGCTCCAATAATCATCATTTTTGGGCAAAATCTAGATATCTAAGACACTAAAACTCTTATATCATTTACTAATGATATACATCAACTGATTGGTGAAAGAAACCATTTTACACCTCTTGAAGATTGTGTATTAACAATGAAGGAACCATAAAATAAGATCCTTCAACTTTTATGCAAGGACCAAATATCGTTGGAAGTGCATACTATAAGGATGAACTTAACCAAAAATCCATGGATTATAGGTACACAGATAGGACTCCATAGAAGGGGCTAACCTCTTAGAAACTACTAGCTCTACACATCCATTCCATGCAGCAAGTTAGGAAGCAGAACTCCAATGTGTGTGGAGAACTTAGCTTGACCTCACATAGCTCATGGCAAGATGCGATGCCTAGTGCATGAAGAGTTCCCTTTATAGGATATAAGTTTTTTATCTACTAAGTATAATTCTCAAGAGTCTTCTCCACTAGCTAAAATTGTCCTTGAGTAACTAATTCCAATAATGTCAATGCTTCAAAGTATTACATCTTATAATGAGGCTTTTGGTATTAATTATTTAAATTTCACATTTCAGATGTCCATTTAAATGATATTTAACTATATTACACTTGTATATTGCTTCTCATAGTTTAATAAACTCATAAGAAATTTTTTGCGTTTGTTTAAGGCAAAAAACCAAGGTATACAGTAGTGCACTGCTTGGCATTAATTTTTATGTTTAATATGTAAGATGTCCATTTGAGTTATATTCCATTCATACATAGCATCCTATAGTTCACAAAATGCATAAAAATTGTTTGACATACTTCTAAAACACAAAATATGGGTAAAACAGGAGTACATACGCCAAAAACTAGCACACCTATTAGCGTCAAATTTTTATGTAGCACATTTATGATGTCCATTTGAATGATATTATACTTTATTTAATTTTTAAATAGATTCACATAGTTCAAGACATCCATAAGTACTCTATATTGTTCATTTAGACCACTAAACCAGTGTATGAACTGGTGAACCCGTGCCAACCTTACATTGGCCTGAAACCCCAACTAAGGGACTTCCCGTCCAGCGCCCCCACACCCCACTCCCCCCACCTCCCTCCACACACTCACATCACCACCCCACCCTCCCCCCTCCCTTCTTTAATGTCATGCACTAATTTATAACTTGCTTAGCCAATTTTGTATATTTTTGGCCAAATCAATCTATAAGAAGCCAAAATTAGTTATAGAAAAGTGGGCGTGGTATAATAAAAAAACTATCTTGTCCTTCCACCTCCAAAATAAACTAATGACATGCATCCTTTGTGGACTAAACCCATTTCTTAATGGACACTTGAAGGAGTGTTATGATAAAAGGATGGCTTATCATAAGAATTGATTTTGGCTCAACTCCACTTTATTTATTAGCATAATTTGAATAACTCAAGTGCTAAGAGAAGAGAGATCACATAGAGATATTTTGGCAAGTGCTCTTGATGAAAAAAGAGAAGGAAACTTAGCCATCTCTCTTCTTCCTTATATTTCTAGTTCATTGTCTTTTTCCTCCCCATCCTTTTCTTTCTCATGTTTCTCATCTCCCTCACTCCTTCCACTTTATCTCTTCTAGAGGAGGGATCAAGTGTGAGAGTTCTTGAAGTTTTCATGGAGTAGAGCCTACTTCCTTGCACAAGGAGAAGCTTGGAGAAGCAAAGAGAATGTTATGGAAATCTACACAGTTGTGATATTTATTCTTTTTCTCTCATTATTTTTCTTAGAAAAGCATTATGTATGTTGATGTTAGAGATATAAGTTATGTTAAAGTTAGAAAAGGCTGCATAGTATAATAAGCATTTCTCTTGGTTCCTAAAATCCTTGAGCACTTTTTCAAACTCTTTTCTCTAACCTATTTTGGTCAAGAATCTAGAAATATTAAATTTTCATGATGGCCCTATCATTTTCATGTAATGTTGGAGCCTTTGTGCCTCGAGATGAAAATGCTTATCTGATTTTTGATGCACTAGATCATAAGAGTTTTATTTAATGAAAACTTCAGATGTTATTGTCAAGCAAATAAAGGTTGGAACATTATTATCATGTATAATAATATGTTGGTACACTTTACCATCTTTAATCCTAAACCCATAAGAGTTCACCAAAGTAGATTAATATGCCATCAAGTAGATCTAGAGTTTCTTCTTAAAATAAGTATTTTTAAATTTTCATGAGCATCTATGCTTTTTTAAATATTACATGAAAATGTATTTTTATAGTGTTCTTGTGATTTATCATTTAGCATATGTGAAAAGAGTTTTTTGTAATGTGCTTTGATACAACTCAAAATTAACTCTTTTAAATATACATTTAATGCTCAATTTCTGTATATTTTTGGTGATATTGTGCTTTAATGAAAGGTGTTTTGCATGCTTTGGTTTTAGGTACCAGAAATGGAGTTTAATGGAAAATGAGAGAAAATGGAGGGAAAACGATGTCGTGGAGCAGTGGCACCTATGCACCACTTCTAGGGCCTAAGCACCAGAGATAGACAAAGACTGACGCCTATAAAACTTTTACTTATAGATACAATAATAGTTTTAAAAATTATTTTAATAAAAGAAATTTAAGTATTAAAGAAAGTCTAAATTATCTAAATTTTTCAAAAATATAATTTTTCTTACTAAAGATAGTCACTTCTATTAATCATTTTCTATACTAAAAATTTTTTACTTAAAGTTTTTCTGCATTACTTAAAATTTTAAATAAATTTTCTTACTCATTTCTAAAATCAAATTTTACTTCCCTAATATAACTTCATATACATAATCAATTTTTCTTTTAAAATCAAATTCATCTGTAGTACCCTTGAGAAAAAATAAAATTCCAGTTTTGAAAATGTGGTTCATCCCTCCCCCAAACTTAAATTTTTAACAGATTAAACAGTTTAGCATCAGAAAATTATATAGGCAGGAAATGAAAATTGAACTAACATGCTAACAGGAATTTTTACATCCTAATTATACAAGTATAAAACTAAAGACATATATCAAAATTAATTTTGATCAAATTTTCTAACATTTTATTTTAGTTTAACATGTAGAGATTCAAATAGACTTCTAATAGTGGGTATAAAAACAAACAACACACTAACATGATAAAAGAAAAATACAAAGCAACAATTTCTGAATTTTTAGTTTAAGATCAAAGCTAGCAAGATTTTCTACTTTATAACAGATATGAAATTAAGTTAAGTTCTAAACTAACTAAATCATAGTACTAAACACAAAACAATAGTTACTATCCTAAAATTTTAAAATAAATTATTATCTACCACAAACATCATAATAATAATAAAACATAAAATTCCAAAACACAACATAGTCCAAAACAACAGACAAATACAAATGTAGCCAGCTCAGACCACATAGTTCATATAATATTACAATCATAAAATGAATCTCTCAGCTCTACTCTTCATCCTCAGAATCACTGCTGTACCATTTTTCTGCAGGCTCATAATCAGAATATTGAGGATATGGAGGAAATTGCACTCCTGAGTCACCTCTAATCTGGCTCTCCAAAGATGCGTGAAATTTTTCTTCATAATCACTCTTTCTTCTATTATAACTATTAGTATGATCTGAAAAATGTTCTAAATTTTGTACCCTATCAGCAGTAAAACTGATATTATCCATCATCTTTTGCAATAACTCATCCTGAGTCTGAGTAGAATCACCTCTAGTTGTAGAAGCACGTGAAGTAGATGGTTTAGATGAAGATGCAGCAGAGGTAGATGCAACAAACATCTCTAATCCATAGCTCTTGGAAAACCCTCCTATCCAGCAAAAAATCAAATGCTCAAAATAATTCTTCACATTCACCTTTGTAATGGGCTTTAGAGGTAATAGAACTTCCTCCCAACTATCATACTTTACTCCAGCATGCTCGAATAAAGAAAAGATTAAGGAAGCAAATCCCAGACCTACAAGAGTAGTAGCTGTAGTAGAACTGATGATAGTCTGATAGATCAAAGCCCCTATGTTGATGGGCTTTTCCTGTTGAATACAATAATTTAACGCCGCTCTCTCTAGTCACTTCACTGAGATGATTGGTTGGAAGCAGATGAGCAAAAATGAAATAGTGTCAGACCTTTGAAGGTGCACATAACTTTGATGTTGGGAAATTTACTCTCCTCTCATTGATAATCTTCTAAAGTCCTCTCCCAATAGTCAAGTATGAAACAATCTCGTCTAACTCCGCTTCAGTAGGACTATAATTCCCATAAAAACATAAAGTCTCCGGTGCTAAATGGTAAAACAAGTTGACTACCTTTGGAGTAAAAGGTACCAACTTCCCTCAAACCATAACTTGATCGTCCTCAGCCTCTAGTTGATTTGCATAAAAATCCCTTACAACTAAAATTACAGTGACAGCAGAGAAACAACAGAACTGTTCCCACTGTCGGCGGACTATCAACTCTTCCACTTCTCCGACTGGACTCTTAAAACAACACTCCTGAATCAATTTTTGCTTTAAAATATTCCAAATGTGCTTAAAATATATGGTGAAAATCTAAATTTTTTGCATAGAAGTAAAGCTCTTATCTCAAGGAACTTGGATCTAGCAAATCTTATTCGATTCCACCAAGAAATCTCCAAATTTCACTTTACCTAGCCCTCAAAATCACGAACTTGAGTTGGGGAAGATGATAGGAGGCGTTAAAAATGGCTTTTTTGGACCTAAAATTCACTTTTAACCGTTCGCAAAGCAATTTTCGTGAACCGGTGCTTAAGCGCGGGTAAGTGGCTCTTAGGCCCCTGCCTTTCGGGTTGGCTCACGCTTAAATGCGAGATGTGGTGCTTAGGCGCTAGTGTACAATTTTTGAAACTTTAAATTTTAAGTAAATGGCACTATTAGCCAAAGTAAACCACCCATAAATGGTCTCATAACACTTAAATGACTATTTTTACTTCCTATAACTCCCTTCTCTCTCAAAATTTTCCATAACAATTAATTTTATTCGAGGCTAAAAATAAAATAAATTTTCACAAAAACAAACTTATATTAATTCACAAACAAGTACAAACGCATTTAACACTTAGTTCTCTCTCCAAATAGTCTTAGATGAGAAAATTTTCCTAAGTATAAAACACTTAACACACATTTACAATTACACACATAAGTGACACAAACTCTAAACACCAGACATAAACACTAACAAAATTAAGAACATGACTCCAAACACACAATTTCTAATAGTTAACTTAATGCTACTCTTCATTAGAAGGAATGAACTCTTGTCTCTCAGTAGTCTCTCTAGGAATATAGAGCTGATAAAACAAATGGTGGAGACGAGCTCTAATACTATCATCTTCGATCTACTTTTGCTCAAGGAACATCACCTTATCCGCTTCCTCTACATAACTGGTATGGCTGAATTACATCCTAAGTTGCCACCCAATATGTTATAGATGAGCATGCAATTCAAGAACATTAGTCTCTAATACAGATATAATATTCTTCATCTTATTGATCTTCTCCGATATTCCTTTAATGCTAACGACTAAAAATACCGTTATACATCTCCCGTGCACTTTGACTAATGAACTTCTTCCTCATGGCTTCTTCATTCTTTTTCAAATCCATCTCCCATAAAGACATTTTCTCTAAATCTCTCTCTTTCTTAGACTTTTAGGGCTAAAAATAATCCGGGGTGAAATTCCTTCACAAACCCCATCTATTTATAGACCTAATTCCCTCTCATAACTTCTAGGCACAACTAAAAACTACCAAGACACGTTTATTCCAACTAAATTGTAGTTACACCTTCTAGAAATCAAAATTTGCACATGTGATTAAATCGCCGCGCTTAAGCGCCGGATCTGGCGCTTAAGTGCTAGTGTACATTTTTGTAGTAGTCAACTTAACGTCCAAATTCTTATTTTAACATGTCTAGGTCACTAAATAAAGTCTAAAAATCTTTAATATTACATAATAAACTCAAAAATACTACCACAAATTTCTTAATCAGATTCAAAACAACAATAAAAAAAAAAACACACTGATAACTATGGGTTGCCTCCAGCAAAGCATTTGGTTTTACGTCATCAGCCTGACGTAACAAGTGCTCATTTTTATTGACCCAACGTCATTCCGTCATTATATTTATGCTAAGCCCCTATATAATAAGGTTTCAGTCTCCGTCCATTCATTTTAAAAATTTTCTTAGAGTTAGGATCTTTAATATCCACAGCTCCATAAGGATAAAATTTTATCACAACAAATGGGTTGTCAGAGCTATTTTTTGGTTGGAGAGTTGCCCATAAGAATCTGTCGGTCACCGGAATCAAAATCCCGTTGCCTGCTTTGGAAGGACATTTTAATTTACATATATATATTTAGTTTTAGAAAAACATGAAATCAAACTGACCTAATATTTTTCAAAGTTTAAATGAAAGTGCACTGCACCTCGAATCCTGTATCTATATCGAAGGAAAAACACAATACTTGAAGATGGGGCTCGACCAAATAAACTAAGGAATATATGACGTTTGTTTGGTCTACGAAACTGTTTATATTTGCCAACAAGTTCCCCTATTTAATAGAAATAATTAAATAGGGTTTAACTTAAGCGGGTTTAGACATGCTTCCTAAAAGAGCAAGCCCCTAAGTTAATTACATCTTAAATGACTAAAGTCACCTAAGAAGACTATCGATAAAAATCAAGAAATACTATCTTTAGGGAATTCAAAATGGTTGGACTTTTCAATGAGACCAGACAAAGATGTATGAAAGGGTATTGGTTCAAATTTGGAACATTTTATTGTAGAATCCAAAGGAGGAATAACTAGGCGATGTCATGGATCCAGAGGAGAACCTCAGTGACATCCCAAGCTATCTTAATGTTTGGCTTCAGTTTTGAGGAAAAATATTTAGGTGTTTCAACCACCCAATTTTATTAGTTAGGGCTTACATTCTTGCAAAACTATCATGTAAATAGTCTAGAAGATGTGAGATTTTAGGTCGTGACGAACGACAACATCGGAATCCTAAGACGAGTTATGGCTTATATTGTATAGCAGAGCTATACAAAGGCCTAAAGATGAGGTGACGATTTACGTTGCATAAGCAAGCAACCTCAAAGTTCAATGGCTTTGTTGTTTAAGTCTAAGGAAGATTGGTTTAGCTGAGGAAGACAGGTTTTGCTGTTGAAGATGGTCGTGCTGCCCACCATGCTAGCTCCATGATCCTTGCCGCGACGAGTTTGAGTTTTCTATTGTGTCAAGTTATAATGTCAAATCAGGTGGCCCTATGATTGAAGTTCTTTAAATTTTATGGGGCCATGTTAAAGTTTATTAGAGTGACTCCGGTTAAGATCCCACGGTTCCCTCGTTCCGGCACCACTATTTTCTATTGGATTCACTTAGTTTAAATGAACTTACTAAACTAAATGTAATGAGTTCCATAATTCCCGATCATCTGATAGGGACATATTAGTTTATTTGCAATTTTAGTGCTGTGTGATGTTTCTGATTAAATTTTGAGTTGTTTATGTTTTGAATTGTTGTGGGGGTGAATTTTATCTTGGTTGATTTTAGTTTTAGTTTTAGTGTTGGTTTTAGTTTTTTGACTATCCTGATAGTTTTAGTTTTCATGCAGGGTGGCGTCATTGTTTAGCATGCAAATTTGCAGGTATAAAAGTACAATATGAAGGTACAAGAAAGACAACGCTAAAAAAAACTGTAAAAGCATACTTAGCGAGTCTTCTCGTTCCACCACCAGAAACTCAAAAGACATGTCAGGGCAAATTATTTAGAGGCAAAAAGTACAGTTTTGGTAGTTTTCATAACCCTATGTCATATCTTGATGGGTTCTTATGAGTTTAATTAAGGATGATTTTTTTAAGAAAAACATATTAAGTTTAGTAGATCTCCGAGGTATCTAACAGATCTGGAGAAAGAAGCAGGTCCGTGGTACTTTCTCGCAACCTAGTGGAAAATCTTTGTTCTTTTAAACTTATTATGTTGCTTAATAATTCATCCTGTAAATACCCTTAATGATCAGGGAACACTGATGTCTCAAGTATCCCTAAGAAAAGGATACTTATCACTTGTGATTAAATTTAAGAATTATGTAGGTGAAGACCCTTAAAGAGGCAAGTTAGTGTTTTTGGAACACTTCGCCAAATTTTAACCTTAAATGGGCTTGTAATGTTTGAAAGATGTTTTAATTTTAAATGATGTTTACTTTTCTAATCCTTATTTAAATGAAACTTGATTTAGTCTAAGTCACTATTCAACCCTTAAGCATAGGTGAGTGTCTTAATTAATTTTGTAGAGGTTAAACTTTAGGTGGTCATGATTCATGATATGAAATCAAAATAGGGGTATTAAATTGATTAATTATTGACTTCAAAAGTCATACCCCTAAGCCTTAGATTCATTTTATTTTAATAAACTTCCAAATTTTAATAATTTAGAAATTTATTTACTTAATTAAGAAAGTGAGATTGGTTTCTACCAATTAACCCCTTATGCTTCAAACATCAAATAAATCAATTAAGACCAGAGGTTACCCATTTCCCTCCTTAAATTAAGCCTAAATGTTAATTAAGGCTAATTTTTAAAAATTACACATTTTCCCTTAAGGCTCTATCACTTCATAATTTGTCAAATCAATTCAAATGACTTTGAAATTTTTATAATACCCCACTCATTGGTCAATTAAGACATCAGAGGTAAAAATGTGATTTCTCAGAATTTAATTTATTTATACAATCATTTTCATGCAAAATATAGGATTTTTCAAATAAAATTTCTAACTTGACCAAGGTAACTCCTAATCCCTTGAAACTTTCACTGGAGGTAGACCTAGACCAGGGAAGCCTTTGGACAAAATTTCATGATTTTTTGAATTTTAGTTAAATTTAAAGAATTTTTTTAAATTTTGGGGTATTTATTATATATAAAATATTTTAAATGGAGAAAATTAAGTTTTATATTTTTGAAAAGTCTCCCTAAGGTCAAAGAACTCAGAGAAGAAGATTTTATATTTTTCAAAATTCTATTTGATTTATTGGAGTTGTTTTAATGAAAACTTATTTTTAGCCTTTAAAAATCATTTTAAAGCTTTAAAATTCAATATCTTTATTTAGAAAATCAGAAAAAATATTGTAATTGTTACTAAGTGCTTAGAAAGCAATTTGAAACATTTTCATGAGTTTTATAATTTTTGTGATTTTTAGGGATTTTTAATTATTTAAATATTAAAATAGGTTAAAAATCAAGTTTCTTATTTTAAATATAATTTTATTTTTAGAAAATACCCCTAATAATAGAGAACTCAAAAAATAAGTTTTTATAAATTTTGGAGTTATGTTTAATTTTTAAAAATCATTTAAATGCCAAAAATGATGTTAATCTTTACAAAATAATTTAAGTTATCAAATGTACTCAAAATATTTTAAAGTTTTAATGGTGAGTTCTTGGGATCTTAGATAATAGTGGAGATCAAAAATCAAGTTATTTAAATGTTTATATCTTTAAAAATTAATTATCTTAATGATTTAGTGCTCATGAAAATTAAGAACATTTTAAACGACTTGACCCTTGAAATTATTTCCAAAAGCTTCTCTAGTCATGGTGGACCTTCCAAAATTTTCTTAGAATTTTATAAGCAACATGCAAATTTTCATGATTATTTTAAGCAAATAATGCACATAGACTTAAAAAATGTGATCCTCTGCCTAGGGACCTTCTCTGACTTTGGAAAAATTAGAGAATGTTATCCTTTACAGAGGCTACATCATGCCAAAAATTCAAGCTATGATGATGAGTCTACATGCATGAAGAATCAAAAGATTCAAATCAATATTTAATTAATTAAAAAAATTTTCATCAAATGGACTTCAAATCATTTCCACATTGTTCTCTTCTGTTCACCGAGCAAAAGAGTATTTTTATTTTATTTTTGTGATTTTTGTACACCAAGATATGTATTTTTGAAGTTAAGGGAATTTAAATAAATAAAAAAGACCCTGATTTTCTACTTATCCACGCAGCACCCCATCAACCCATGGCGGCTCCAAAACTCCACGCAGCGCATTCCCATTTGACGCCGACAACCATGCCAACAGCCACGCATCCCGTTGTTCATGTAAAGAAGCACTGTACGACTTCATCTTGGGGAGGTCTCTCTTAGATACACACTTGATCAAACGACTCCCCGTCATCGTCCCCAATAGAATGATCCCGTGACCATCCACAATAAAACCCTAAGATCTCAGCCTAGACTCAAGCAAATCCCTTCAGGTTTGATTCTATAGACTCGTCTGAGTGAGATGAACACATCCATACATAATCATGCAATTAAATTAAGCCTAATTAAATGTAGAATCAAAATAGGCTCGGGAGTGGGAGAAGTTTTATACCTTTGCTCTCAGAAGTGAAGCTTCAATCAATTTGATCACTGCAGGGTTTGGGTGTTCGTCTAGAGCTATGGTAGAGGCTCTGTGAAAGGGGGATTTTATGGGACTTTCGCTTCTTTCTTGGTTGTGAAGGTGTGCGTAGAGTTAATTTTATTTTGGTGGAGTGTGGATGTGTATGAGCTCTGTCCTGGTTTCCGGCAAGATTTCGAGCTCAAAATTGAACTCCAGTAGTGGAAATTGGTGAGGGAAAATAGTTGGAATGCACTGAGGGGATCTTTTGGGAAGCTTTGTGGACTATTTGGGGAGGTCTCTCTAAGAAATTTTTAGCACTTTCTTCAATGGCCATGGAGGTGGCCTTTTATAAAAATGAGGTCATGGTGGCTGTCATGGCCAATTAGAGGGTGTAGTGTGGTGCTTAGGTGGAGGACATATGAGCTTTACAATTCAATTTAGCTGAGCTGGCCTCTAGGTTTGATTTGGGATAAGCTTCATGGGGGTGCTTCTCGGTTTGGTCATTTTCCGGCCACTAGGCTGGCCGGCCGGCCAGGTGGAGATGGCTAGGTGCTCAAGGCATCCACATGAATCCATCACAACAATTTGATGCAAATGTGTTTTGATTTAGCAATGATATCTTAAGCATGTGTATTTTTAGGAATAAGATCCTTTAATTTGAGGGACCCTTGTTCAATGGCTTAGTTTAGGTGGTTAGATTTGGTTTGGCTCAGTCTTAGGGGTCAACTAATGGCTGAGGTGGAGTTAATTTGGTTGCTTTAGGGTGGTTGGGTCACATTTAGTGCATGAGTCCAAGTGGATGCAAATGACCATGACTTGGGTTTGGTCTAGGCTATCCATGTCATTTGGCCCAAATAAATGTTGTATTTGGTGTAGATGATCATAATGAACAACTTTGCTAAAGGTGGAAGTGGTTTTGAACTCAACTGAAGGGTCAATTTGAGGAAATTTTGATCTTTAATCAATTTGGTTATGTTGGGCTAAGCTTGAGTCTAGTTTTGGCTAGTCTTGGGCTAATTCCAAATTGATTATTGTAAATGGTCCATAAGGACCCTATGGAGAGTTTTCAAGAAGAATTGGATGCGAATTTGGAGGTTAAGGAAATCAATTGGGTGAAATTTGGGATCTCTGCCAATTTGGGGCTAAATTTGGGAATTTTAGATTTAGGCCAATATCAAGTGGATTTGAGGCTTCACCAAGGCCAAGTGATGGTTGATTTTCATGTTTAGGAATGTTATAAAGATTTTTCAATATTAATTGGGGCCAATTGACTAGGCTATGGGTTTAATTTGGTGGGAGGTGACTAAAATTGGGGGTTTGACCTATACCAAAATTGAGCTCAAATCATGAGGCAATTAAGCTTATATTCGGGTCTAGTTTGGCCATATCAAAAAAGAATTTGAGTTTAGGATTGAAATTGGGGTCAATTGAGATCCAATTGATGGACATTTGAGTTGAATTTGGGGAGATTTGGGCCTTTAAGGGGCACTTTGGAAGTTTTGACCAAGGATGGTTAAATTGGCTAAATTATGTCATGTGATATTTGAAGAAAATGCAATTGGGAATATTTGGGAGGTTTTGGAAATTTTTGGGATTTTTTGGAATTTTTGAAATTTTGGGCTAAAGAGGGGTATTTTGGTAATTTGGCCAATTTGGAGATTTTGGCTAATTTGGGTGTTTCAAGGTATTTAAAATGATTTTTGGACAATTTTGGATATTTTGGCTAGATTTGGAGATTTTGGCCAAATTTGGGGTCCCAAGGGTATCTAGGTAGTTTGGGGAATTTGGGGGCAATAGGAAAGGTTGGGTATCTTGATACAGTTGAGGTACCAACCACCATAAATAAGCCATGAGCCAATAGAAACCTCATTTTGGGTCCTCTAAGTAGTGATCTTAGCTAAACCCTAGCCTAGGGTTAATGGGTTTAGGGAACCGCCTACTTGAGTCTCCCAAAAGTATCAAGGGACCAAAGCATAGAAGTTCTGGGTTTAGAATAATGAGTGATTGTGAGTGCAAACAAGTGCCTTAGCCCTAGACCAACACCCAGGGCAAACCCTAAGGTTCAGCAGTCCTAAGGATGACTCATCTTTAGTTTCCCCCATAGTGACCCCACCTACTAAGTACTAGAGGTTAAGACAAACATGTGGAACTTCAAGTTGAGTGGAGAAGAGGGTAGAATTTCTAATGGTGAGGGTTCCTTTTCTAGTTTTCAAAGAATAGTCAACAGGAAAGTCCTCTGGCTAGACCTTAGGCTACTAAAGCGGAAAAACTAATCCTCAACCAAAAGTGAGGTCAACATGGGCCCATCCCCCTGGACTTAAGTTTGCCTGGAAATAATCATAACCTTGCCTTATATAACAAAACTTGTTGCCCTGACTGAAAATTTTTAGTGAGAATCTTTCGACCTTGCCACATTTTCATCTTTTCTTTATAAATCTTAGCACTCTCATAAGATTCATTCATTATCTCTTCAAGCTCCTTTAATTGTAACAATCATTTCTTACCAGCATCTTTTAAATAATAATTGAACTCTTTAATAGCCCAATATGTTTTATGCTTAAGTTCAACTGGTAAGTGACAAGCTTTCCCAAATATTAGCCTATATGGGGACATTCCTATAAGAGTTCTATATGCAGTCTTATAAGCCCACAAAGCATATTTAAGTTTGACTGACCAATCCATTTTTGTTGGATTCACATATTTTTTCATAATTCCTTTAATTTCCCGATTGGATAATTTAGCCAAACCCCTTATCTGAGGATGATAAGAAGTAGCAATCTTATAATTTATAAGATATTTCTTTAATAACTTCTCCATAATGAAATTTCTGAAATGACTTCCCTCATTAGTAATGATAACTCTCAGCATCCCAAATCTACAAAATATGTTTATTTTCAAAAATTTTGCAACACTTTGAGAATCACATTGAGGTAAAGCAACAACTTTGTCCATTTGGACACATAGTCCACTGCTAACAAAATATATAAATTTTCGAAAGATGGTATAAATGCTTCCATGAAATCTAATCCCCAAACATCAAATATTTCAACTTCTAGCATATAATTGAGGGGCATCTCATTCCTTCTAGAAATATTGCCAACTCTTTGACATCTATCACAAGTGTTGATATAAGCATTAAAATCTATAAAAATTGTAGGCTAATAAAATCCAGATTGTAGAATTTTGTATGTTATTTTATCAACACCAAAATGTCACCCAAAATCAGAATTATGACATTTTTCTATAATTTCATAAGTTTCTTCTAATGGTACACATCTTCGAATTATCAAATCTTTTCCTTGTTTATATAAATATGGGTAATCCCAAAAATAAGTCTTAGCTTCAGAAATAAATTTCCTCATTTGTTGGTATGGCTTTCCATAGGGTTTAAGATCATTAATAATATAGTTCACAATGTCAGCATACCACGGAACACGCCACTCATTTACAGTGAATAATTTTTCATCTGGAAAATGTTCATTAATTTCTTTTTCAAAACCGAGTGATTTTTCTAATTTATCAGCAATTTGATTTTCAGTTCCCTTTCGATCTACTATTTCAAAATAAAATTCTTTTAAAAGAAGAATCCATCTAATAAGTTTCGGTTTAGTATCCTTCTTTTTCATTAAGTACTTAATAACAGAATGATCTGTATGCACTATACAATGAGTTCCAATCAATTATGATCTAAATTTATTAAAGTCATATACTATTGCAAATAACTCTTTTTCAGTTTTTGTATAATTAGTTTGAGTTTCATTAAGAGTTTTACTAGCATAGTAAATATCCTTGAAAATTTTATCATATCTTTGTCCTAAAACAGCTCCAACAACATAATCACTTGCATCACACATAAGTTCAAAAGTTTTTCCCCAATTTGCTGAAACTATAATTGATGCAGTGATTAATTATTCTTTTAATAATTTAAAAGCTTTTAGGCATTCCTCATCAAAATTGAAAATTGCATCTTTCTCAAGTAAATGGCATAAAGGCTTAGCAATCTTAGAAAAGCCCTTAATATATCGCCTGTAGAATCCAACATGTCCTAAAAAACTCTTAATTTCCCTTAGATTTGTTGGATAAGGTAAATTAGCGATCACTTGAATTTTAGCAGGATCTACGTTCATACCATTTTTTTATATTTGATGACCAAATACAATTCCTCCTGCTACCATAAATTGACATTTTTCCAAGTTAAGGACTAAATTTGTTTCTTCACAGCGCTAAAGAACTTTATATAAATGTTCTAAACATGATTTAAATGAAGTTATAAGCACAGAAAAGTCATCCATAAAGACTTGAATCCCTTTTTCAATTAAATCACAAAAAATTGTCATCATACATCTTCAAAATGTAGCAGGAGCATTACATAAACCTAAGGGCAGTCTTCTAAAAGCAAATTACCATAAGGAGTGATAAATGTTATTTTCTTTTGATGCTCAGGAGATATTTGAATTTGGTGATAACCGGTATATCCATCCAAAAAACAAAAGTAATTGTGCCCAGCTAGTCTATCCAACATTTGATCTAGAAAGGGTAGTGGAAAATGATCTTTCCTAGTGGCAAGATTTAATTTTCTATAATCAATGCATATTCACCACCCTGTAACTTATCTAGTAGGTATTAACTCATTATGCTCATTCACAGTTACAGTTACTCCTCTTTCTTAGAAACAAAGTGAATTGGACTAACCCGTGCACTAACTAAAATAGGGTAGATAATTTCAGCATCTAACCACATAAAAATTTCTTTCTTAACAACCTCTTTCATAACAATATTTCATCTCCTTTGTGGATCAGTCCTGGGTTTCAGTTTTCTTCCATATTAATTCTATGCATACAAATTGAAGGGCTGATTCATTTAATATCAGCAATTGTCCATCCGAAGACTTTCTTAAAAATTTTCAGAATTTTCATCAGCTTTATTTCTTCTTCCTTTATTAAATTTGAGGAAATTATAATAGTTAAAGTAGAGGAATCTCCTAAAAAGGAAAACTTTAAATGTTCAGGAAGTAATTTCAACTCAAGTTCTGGAGGTTTTTCAATAGATGGACAAAATGATATATCTTTGTCTATCGTGTCAAATTTCAAAACATTCTTTAACATAACTTGAATCTTCCTTAAAAAGGTTTACACATTGATCTAATTCCTCTTCTTGCTCGTGTTTGAAATCTTTTTCTTCAAATTTTTCTTCATAAGTAGTCTTGAAATGGCATTCGCTCAAATATCTTATAACATCCATTCTATAGCATTTGTCATTTTTACCTTTTGCAGGGAATTTCATTGATTTTGAAATGTTAAAAGTAACAATTTGAACATTGAAGTGCATTGTTAATTCCCCTTTCTGTACTCATCATTGCTCTTCCTATGGCTAGGAAAGGTCTCCCTAAAACGATAGGTATCTCTTTATCTTCCTCCATATCTAGCATAATGAAATCAACAAGAAAGATAAATTGATCAACTTTCACTAGGACATCTTCTATAACTTCTTTATGAAATCAACAGCTAACTGCAGAGTTACAGCAGTAGGGGTTATTTCTCCTAATCCCAATCTTTTAAATACTGATAATGGCATAAGGTTAATGCTTTCACCTAAATCACATAAAGCTTTCCCATAAAATTTATCTCCTATTACACATGGAATTGTAAAGTTACTAGGATCTTTAAGCTTTTCAGGAAGTTTCCTCAGAATTATAGCACTACACTCCTCACTAAGTGCAGTAGTATCATTATCTTCAAACATCCTTTTTGTGTTGAGAATATCCTTCATAAACTTTACATAGCTTGATATTTGTTCTAAGGCTTCAGCAAATGGAATATTGATTATAAGCTTCTTAAATATTTCCATAAATTTAGAAAATTTTTTATCCAACTTCTGTGGTCAAAGCCTCTGAGGAAATGGAGGTGGTGCTTTTTCTAAACTAATTTTTGGCTGAGAAATAGGTCTTTCAGAATCTTTCGGCGCATCCTCTTTTGATTCTTCATTTTTTTCTCTCTCTACTTCAATCTCTTTTTGAACCCTACCTTCAAACTCTCTTCTTCTTCAAAGTTATACACCTTTAACTTGCTCTTTATTCTGGTCTTTTGGATATATATCAGTAATACTAAGAAGGGTTCCTTGGGATCTATTATTTAATGAACTTGCAGTTTGCGCAAGTTGATTCTCAATATTTCTAATTGTAGCTCCTTGACTTTGTAACCGATTACCCATTTTTAACACCACTTCTTCTATAGAGAACTTCTTATCCTTAAATTGTGTATTACTGTTGATACCTGGAGGATATGTAGATCTATAATTATAATTCCCTTGGTTGTTCCAGTTTTCCATTGAGTTTACTTAGTTGTTCCCCCATTGCTGATTATTACCACCCAAATTGTTATTACAGTTAAAGTTGGGATGGTTCTTCCAACTTGGGTTATACTAATTGGAATATGAGTTTTTTTTCTTATTATTTATGACACTTAAAGTTTCTAATGATGCTTGAGAATCTACCATTTATCATAATGAATTCTCTTCAATCATGGAAATTGGTTGAGAAAAACTCATTCCAAATTGGTCTAACTTCCTTGAATTTGCACTAACTTGATTTGCTAACAAAGTAAATGCATCAGTTTCATGAATGTTGGTTATTTTCTTTGGATTTACCCTCTCAGAAGGCCATTAAAAATTATTGGTAGTCATCTCTTCAATTAAAGCAAAAACATCATGAAATGGTTTCGACATCAATGAACCATTAACACGACATCCATAATAGATCTAATAGAACCAATTAATCCATTATAAATAGTTTAAATTACTAACTAATCTGGTATAGTATGTTGTGGACACTTTCTTAAGAGTTCTTTAAATCTTTCCTATGCTTCATAAATAGATTCCCCTTCAAACTGATTAAAAGATGTAATATCATTTCTAAGCTTCGCAATTTTTTATGGTGAAAAAATTTAGTAAGGATTTTTTGTGCTAAATCACCCCAAGTTCTGATAGATCCAGGTGCTAATGAATTCAACCACATAATAGCTTTATCACACAGTGAGAAAGGAAATAACCTAACTCTTATGGCATCATCTGAAACACCATCGTATTTAAATGTAGCACAAAATTCTAGAAAATTGGTAAGATGTAAATTTGGATCATCAGTTGGTGATTCCCCAAACTGATTATTTCATATCATTTGGATAATAACAGGTTTAAGCTCAAATGAATTAGCCACTATAGTAGGTTTTTGAATACTATAATGAAGTCCATCTACATTAGGGTTGGCTTAATCTCTTAAAGGTCTAAACTCTTGATGAATTTCAGCATTTTGATATTTTTGTTTTGCCATTTTTATGATTTTTTTTGGATTTTTCAAAAATTTTAATTTTTTTGGTTTTCTGATAATTCTAATAGTACTTTCTAATTCAGAATTGTAGGGCCCTAGTCCTTCCGAACCTGAACTACACATACACTAACATAAAATAAAAAAAATAAAGCATACAAAATGAGATACAACATTTAAAGTTTAAATAAAACTTTCTAAAGATAGAAATTTACTTAATTTTCTTCCCCGACAACGGCGTCAAAAACTTGATCACGCACTTAAAGCTTTTTGCACAGTGTAGCAATAGGTCTGATGGTATTTTTCACTTATATTTCCTTATTTTACAACAAAACTAAAAACTTGATCCTGAAGAAAAATAAGAATTTAACTCTTTAATTTATATATATTTATATTGAGATACTACACAAGTATACGTATCATTATCAAGTAATATATGACTTTTTGATTAAGACCAGAATATCAAACCCACAGAGAAGATTATGCAATATGCACTTTTTAAAAAGTTTTTCTAATTTTTAAAAAGATAATTACTTAAACTAAAAACAATTTTTGTAGGAATTTAAAATTTAAATATTTTTGGTATTTTTAATATTTTAACGAAACAGTAAAAACTTAAAATGATAACTGAAGTTTTAGTAGAACTAAAGTACATAATATGAAAATATCTCTTCTTATCATGAATTAGTAATAAGTATAAGAACTCTGTTATGGAAGTATGTAAATTGTGTCATGCCAAATAGGAGAAATAATATTATTTACCCTTACTAGAGATGCTTTAAAAAACATTGGCTAATTTAAAGTTTGAATAGTTCTGAAGACCGGCTAGGCAGAGAAGATACTAGCTCTCACTCTACAATTCCCTCGATTCCCTCCACCTAGGGGTTAACATTCTTGTATCAGAACCTAAAATAATAAACCAACTTGGGAGCTTTAACCACTTACTTTAAAGTCCTCTAACTCTACACTCATCAATGAATATTTCCCTATTTATTTTCACTCAATCATATGAACTATATTCTCATTCATACAACCTCATGTGATTCTTTCCAATTATTGACTGAGACAATACCAGCCCGGTTCTGACATGTTCTCACAAAAAAGTTTAACATCTGGATTGGCCAAATCAAGAAGTGAGTGAAGTGCATGGATTTAAAGCATCACTACTTCTTCCAACATTAAAGATCAATACTCTCCCCAACTTCCATCCAAAACTTAATTACTTATCATTTTAAGAAGAAAGATAAGGAAAACTACTTATAATCCAACATTAAAACCACACTTTAGTTTAAACGAAGTAATCATTATCAAACCAACAACAAGTCTCGATTAAAACCAATAGTAGTCTAAAACAAAAAGATAAAAACTTATCTCAAGTTCTCCACCAAACTCTTGAAGTTATTTTGAATCTCTTCTCTTTTACAATCACTCAAAAAAAAAAAACAAAAAGGATAAATTAACAAAAAGTGGTTCATGAAAATCTCTCCGAACTAACTCCCCAGAGAAGAACTTTCAAAACCTGCCAATATTTTCAGGACTCTCACTTTTTCGGACCTTTTCAGGACTCTTTTCTAAGTCCTCTCATATTTATTTTATAGTTTTCCAAAAGGTGCCTTGGGATCTCTTTAAAATGTATCTTGATTCAATGTGTTTGCCCAGGAGACGCATTCTTTTATGATAATTTTTGTCCATGGTGGTTACAACTACTTAATAAGCCAATGGATACCTCAAAATTCTCTTTAAAATTCATGAAAATTGATTTTAATCTTCTAGTAACTGCCACTGGCGCTTAAGTGTGGGGTCTCAGTGCTTAGACGCAGCCTTCTCTATTTAACTGGCGCTTAAGCATCGTATTTGGAGCTTAGGCGCCCAAAATCTTTTGCACAACTTTTTACCTTTTGCTCCAAATTTGTTCCTTTTTCACTCCTTCAAGCATTTTTTTCATTTTTACTTGTATCTGCAAAAAAATACAAAAATACCTTCCATTAAAGAGCAATCTTAAAAATAGGTATAAAAATGTGTCTAAAAACACTATATATTTTAGGTGTATCAGTGACCTCCCTATAAATCCTTCCCAATTTCAGAAGAGTTCAAAATAGGTGGAACACTATCATTCAAATTTACATCTGTTGTCCGATACCCATCCATACCATTGAAGACACTAACTGTGACAAGCACATCAATACCCCCACATCCACCATTCTAATTATGACCATTAGACAAGATCAAATTCTCCACAGGCCCAATCGAAGGCGGAGCCGGCAGGGGCCTATTAACAGACAACACCTATTCATTTTGTCCACCACTCCTCTTTTGAAGATCCAGATGAAGGTGAAAATAATGACGAAATCATGGCCAAAGACTCTATAGTGTTAAGAGGATGTTGTTCAAATTGTACCTGTTGCCAATAACCGTTGTGTGCAGATCCAATACAAACCTCTTCAGGGGGTGGCAAAGTGACATCATGTTCAATAAGAATTCTAGCCATATAAGGCCTAGTTAAATTAAAAGTATGAGCACATAATCTCAATGGCTTTCTAAACATCACAGTGATAGAGAATAAAATTTTGTGGTTAAACGAGTGAGCTTTCAATCTTGGTAGCCAAAGCCAAACAAGAATAATCGGGTTCTCTTCCTTCGAGTCAAAATCAACGGACCACTTTAGGACTTTCATAAACACATCGTCAAACCGCAACATACATTTCACAAAAATTATAGCATAGACTTCCTCATTCGAATGCTGAATCAAGATGTGTCGACCATCCAAAGAGTCAATTTTCCATTTTCCAACATGATTCATAAGTTCAAAATGCTTGCAAAGAAAATCTATCTTTGGATGTCTATATAAAAACTTCCCAATTAAATTTAGATGACAAGAAGAAGCCAAAATAGAGTTCTAGGATTCAGGCAGAAATAAAGCTTCCTTGCCTCCCTTTTTTCTAGCTTTTTTAATAAAATTATACTCTCCTCCCAAGGCAAGAGATTCATAAAAGGAAGATGGAAAAAGCAAATTAATACTCAAGTCCTTGGAGGAAGCAGAAGAACCCACAACAATTTCAGCAAAGGTTGGGGCCATAGCATTCTAAAAATACCTCCAAACACCAATAAATTTGCAAAATCAAAGAAGCAAACAGAGACAAAAGGAAAACTGAGAAGTACAAATGAGGAAATAGAAGTTCTGAAATGATCTCACCGAGTGAAATCAACAGGAAAGGAATCTCCATTTTGCGGCTTAAACCCTAGCAGAGCTCGAGGCATTCATTGTGAGTATTATATATTTTTATTTATAAAAATAGATTCACATCATTAACATAGATAAATATTGATTACCTCCCATAAAGTTATTGGTTTAATGTCGTCAACCCGACATTCCTAGTCTTTACTCTGGGTGTCCTAACATTACAATCTCTTTAAAATTTGGACTTTGATCACAAAATATGTTTTAAGTCTGTGCCCATTTACTTTAAGTATCTTCTCATTTTTTTGGATCTTTAATATTAAAAACTCCATAAGGATAAACTTTTGCAACAGTGAATGGCCCATACCACCTAGACTTCAGTATTCTAGGGAATAATTTCAATCTTTTATCATATAGTAAAACTTCCTGTCCAAGCTCAAATTATTTTTTAGTTATCCTCCGATCATTCCATTCCTTCATCTTCTCTTTATATAACCTGGCATTATCATAAGATTGATTTCTAATTTCTTCAAGCTTATTCAATTGTAACAAACTTTTTTGACCAACATCTTTTAAATTATAATTAAACTTCTTAATAACCCAATAAGCCTTACACTCCAAATCTACTCGTAAGTGACAAGTCTTCCAAAAAATTAAAATATATGGGTACTTTCCTATAGGTGTTTTATATGTTGTCCTATAAACCCATAATGCAGTATCTATACTAGTAGACCAATTCATTTTATTAGGATATATAGTTTTTTTCCAAAATTCTTTTATTTCATGATTATATACTTTTGCTAGACCACTATTTTAGGGATGATAAACAGTAGAAATCCTATGTATAATATCTTAATTTTCAACCAATTTTTCAATTCTTTTATTCCTAAAATGAGATCCTCCATCAACAATAATTATTCTCGGCATTCTAAATCTTGTAAAAATATTTTTGATTAAAAAATTTGAAACACTCTTAGCATCACATCGAAACAAAGCTATTTCTTTAAACCATTCTTCAAACCACATATATGAACAAAAGTACAAAACTTCAATTGGGATGGCTTTTAATAGTTTCTTGTGGTCTGGTCAAAGACAGCAACTTGACTGGGCATCTTGGCAAAAGGCCGCTAAACCCACTTTGGCAAGGGGTAATGGGTTTAAAGTGCTACACCAACTCATCTAAGTCAACCTTTGAAAAATGTGGATAAATTTTAGAGCTCAAACAACTTTTTGGGCTAAGTTTATGATGGGCAAGTATTGAAAATATCAACTTCCTTCTCTAATTGTAAGGAAATTGGGGGATTCTAGGATTTGGGCCAACTTGCTAAAAGTGAGGCATCTTGCAGACGAGATGTTTATTTGGGACTTGGGGACTGGAAAGGTGAATTTCTTGATTTCTGAGAGGGTGATTAGTGGCCTATTACTAGACTACAAAATATACTTTAAGAACCTTATGTGACTCACATCTCTAAAATTCACTTTGACTGAAGCAACAATGATAGAGTTATCTGAAAAAACTACACCAATCAAAGTCTTACCAAAGTTGTCTATGTTAAGCTCTTTAGCTGGGATCAAGTTCCATGGGGGTAGGTCATTTAGAATAAATTTCTCTCCCCCTCCACACCTTTTTTCTATTGGAGATTCTTCCATAATCTTTTTCCCACTGATGACTTCCTTAAGCTAAAGGGACTGGGGGTGCCATCTAGATGTTATGTGTGCTTAGAGAATGAGGAAAACATCAATCACATTTTCTTTGCTTGTAATTTTGCTCAAGAGTTATGGACTGAGTTATTGACAAAGCTTAATTTGAATGATTCTGATTTATACTAGTCTAAGTTATCTGATTGTTGGTACATCTGGAAAATATAAAAGTATGATCCCATCCCTTTTATGGTGGCTTGGTTCCTCTGGAGGTCCATGAATCAAACAAAATTCAAGGGCAATTTCATTTAGAATTTAAAGGTGGTTAGAAACTGTATTTCTTATCTCTCCAAAATGATGAAGCACAAAAATTTCCCTAATATCTGTAATACCTTGATCACTGATGTGATAGTTCACCGTTTGCTCTATAAGGTTTATTGGAAACCACCACAACCTTCTACTATTAAAATCAACACTAATGGAAGCTTTAATGCAATGGGTGTTGGGGTGGGGGGTGTTTTAAGGGAACATTCCAGTCAATGCCTTCTTTTTTTCAATGCTCCTTTAAAGGCCACTAATGTACTTGAGGCAGAACTTATTGCAATTTTTTGGGGTCTAATTTTTGCTTACAAATCAGAATGGTATATTATATGGATTGAGGTGGACTCCATCTTGCTGATTAAACTACTAGAATTTGAAGCACAATCTTCTTAGTTCTACAACCAATGGATCCAGAAGATCAGGACTTTTATAACTTTCCTCAATTTCCACTTTACTTTCATATATAAGGAGGTAAATAAACCTGTTAATCAGCTAGCTAGACATGGTCATCACTCTAATTTTGTCTCTGTAGCTATTAATCCCCCACCTTCTTTATCTTTCCTGCTCTATGGAGATACTCTTGAGGTGCCTCATCTTAGAATTATTGCCACTATGCTTACTGGTTCCACTGACCCCCGCCAAAGAGATCCTAATCTTCGCTCTTTCTCTACATTTTTACTTTTGTTTTTCTATTTTTTTCCTTATTTTTTTGTTATTCTCCTTTTTCTTGTAATTGCACACTGGTTTTGCCCAGCTTTACTTAACATTTAGGGAACCATGAGAATGCACATTTTTGCAATATATATATATATATATATATACATACATATATATATATATATATATATATATATATATATATATATATATATATATATATATATATATATANATATATATATATATATATATATATATATATATATATATATATATATATATATATATATATATATATATATATATATATATATATTCAAATTAAGGTATAAAGAGTCCCATAAAATCTAATCCCCAAGCATAAAAAATTTCAACTTTCAAAGTAAAATTTAGGGGGATTTCAAATTTTTTTGAAATATTGCCTACTCTCTGAAATCGAGCACATGTTTATATATATTTATGTATATATATTTTTCATGGAAGTGGCGGCTGGCTTGGAGTTTGCTTTGCTAGGTTTCCATGGACGGCTTGAGGTTTGTGGTGGCCCTCTGCTTTTCATTGCTCATGGTTCTCTCCTCTCCTTGGCTATTTTCTTCCTTCTTGGAGTTTCTTGCAAGTTTTTTTGGTGTTTTCTGTTTCCCGGGTGACTAATTTTTCAAGAAAGTAGTTTTTTCACTGTTCCATTGATGCTTAGTTCTGATGGCTGAGCAAAATAACTTAGATATTTCTACTAATATTCAATGGGCAAAGGCTACTTTTGCTGATGTTGTGGGCAAAAGATTTGATACCATCAAATATTTTGATGATTTGGTTTTTCCCTAAAGCTACCACTAGATGGCTTAACCAATTATTAAACCCTTAAGCAAGAAAAGTGGAAAAATGACAATCTTTTATAATGAAGAGAATATAAAAAAACTGACTGAGGGCTGTACTTTTTCACTCATAGGGCAATTTCAGTTGGGACACAATAAAATGGAAGCTATAAGGAAGTATTTTGATGGCATCAAGCTCAAAGGTGCTTGGAGGGTTGGCCTTTGTCGGCACTATTTTGGTTTGGAGGAGTTGCCCATAAGAAGCTGTCGGTCACCAGAATCGAAATCATGTTGCCCGCTTCGGAAGGATGCTTAGTTTTATAAAATTATGAAATCAAACTGACCTCATATTTTTATAGTTTAAATGAAAGAGTGATATACCTCAAATCCTGTATCTATCCTGAAGGAAAACGCAAGACTTGAAAATGAGGCTCGATCAAATAAACTAAGAAAGGTATGTCGTCTGTTTGGTTTGCGAAACTATTTTATTTTCTGATAATTTCCCCTATTTAATATGATGAATTAAATAGGGTTTATATTAAACTGGGTTCGAGAAAAGCTTCTTATAAGGACAAGCCTCGATAGTTAATTACATCTTAAATGATCAAATATATTTAAGAAAACTCTTGATAAAAATCAAGAAATATTATCTTCAAGGAATTCAAAGGAAATGACTTTTTAATGATATCAGAAAAGGAGGTGTGAAATGGGATTGGCTCAAATTTGGAATATTTTATTTTTTGAATCTAAAGGAAGAAGAACTAGGGGATGTCATAGATTCGAAGGAGAACCTCGGTGACTTCCCAGTTTATTCTATTATTTGGTTTCAATTTTAAGGAGAAATATTTAGGTGTTTCATCCTACCAATTTTATTCTTTGGGCTTACATTTGTGTGGGACGATCACACGAATAGCCTGGAAGATGTGATGGTATAGGTCATGACAAACGACAACCTCAGAATCCTAACACGAGTTAGGGCCTATATTGTACGACATGGTTGTACAAAGGCCTAAAGATGAGGTGAGGATTTATGTTGCATAAGCAAACAACCTCAAAATCCTATGGCTTGGTTGTTTAATTCTAAGGAAGGAATGGTTTAGCTGTGGAAGATAGGTTTTGCTGTTGAAGATGGTCGTGCTGCCCACCATGCTAGCTCCAGGCTCCTTGCCATGATGAGTTTGAGTTTTTTATGGCGTCAAGTTATGATGTCAAATTAGGTGGTCCTATGGTTGAAGTTCTTTAGTTTTATGGGGCATTTTAAAGTTGATTAGAGCAACACCAATTAAGATCCTACGGTTCCATCGTTCTGACACCACTATTTTCTATTAGATTCACTTAGTCCAAATGAATTTATTAAACTCAACTTAATGAGTTCCATAATTTCATTTAGACCGTGGGAAGCCTCGTTAGCAAATGTAGGTTACCTCCTCTGAGGGATTCCCGATCATCTGATAGAGAGGTCTTAATTTAGTTGTAGTTGCTATTTTTTGTGATGTTTGTGATTAAATTTTGAGTTGTCTTATATTTTAAATGTTATGGCGGTGAATTTTATCTTGGTTGATTTTAGTTTTGGTTTTGGTTTTGGTTTTAGTTTTGTGGCTATCCAAGCAGTTTTGGTTTTCATGCAGGGTGACATCGTTATTTAACGTGCAAGTTAGTGTTAGCATCAAAAGTACAATACGAAAGTAAAAGTAAGATGACACTGTAAACTATAAAAGCGTACCTGCTGAGTCTTTTCATTCCACCACTTAAAACTCAAAATGCATGTCAGGGCATTTTATATGAACTAGGAAAGTAAAGTTTTGGCGACCTACCTAACTCTAGGTCATATCTTGGTGCGTACAGATTAATTTGATTAAGGATGATTTTATTAACCAAAGCATATTAAGTTTAGTAAACCTCTGAGGTATCCAACAAGTTAGGAGGAAGAAGCAGGTCCATGCTTCCCTCTCATTACCCAATGAAAGGCCTCGAGCTGATTTAAGATTATTATGTTGCTTAATAATTCACCCTATGAACACCGTAATTCTCAATGAACATTGATGTCCTAATTATCCCTAAGAGTAGGGTAATTATCACTTGTGATTTAATTTGTAAATTATGTGGGTGAAAACCCTTAGAGATGCATGTTAGTGTTATCAAAGACATTTAGCCAAATTTTTTAATTTGGGCTTGTGGTGTTTTAAAGGTGTTAAATTTTATGTTTTTATTTCTAATCCTCATTTATTCAGTCTTGATTTAACTTAGATCACTACTAAGCCCTTATGACCTAGATGAGTGTCTTAATTACTTTTGAAAAGGTTAAGTTTTAGGTTATTATGATTCATTATTTGAATTTAATTTGAACATCAAATAGGGGTATTAAATTGATTAATTATTGACTTCAAAATTCGTACCCCCCTAAGTCCTAGATTCATTTAATATTAATAAACTACCAAATTTTTTTGATCTAAAATTTATTATTTTATCCTTTTAATTAGGAAAGTGAGGTTGGTTTATACCAATTAATCCCATTTTTAATTTCAATCTTCCCAACAAGTTAGTTAATATTAGAGGTTACCCATTTCCCTCCTTGAATTAAGCCTAAATATTAATTAAGGCCAAATTCCTAAAATTACACTTTTGCCCCTAAGGCTCTTACACTTCATAATTTGTCAAATTCAAATGAAATGACTTTGAAATTTTTATCCTACCTCAGTCATGGGTCAATTAAGACATAAAAGGAGAAAATGTGATTTTTCAAAATTTAATTTAATTTATATAGTTATTTTCATAAAAAAATAGGATTTTTCAAAGAAAATTTGATAACTTGACCAAGACAAAGCCTAATCACTTGAAATTTTTACTAGAGGTAGACCTAGAATAGAGTGCCATTTGCCAAAAAACTAATGATTTTTTGAATTGTTTTTGAATTATAATAGTTATTTAAATTTCTGGAGTATTTATTAAGTATAAAATATTTTAAATAGGGAAAGTTAAATTTTGTATTTTTTAAAAATCTTCCTAAGGTCAGAGAATTTAAAGAAAAAAATTTTATATTTTTTGGTTTTTCTTTGATTTATTAGAATTATTTCATTGGAAATCCATTTTTTAGCCTTTAAAATTATTTTAAGCTTCAAAATACAATAACTTTATTTAGAAAATATGGAAAAGCATTCCAATTGATTCTAAATGCATAAAAAATAATTTAGAAAATTTCCAAGAATTTTATTGTTTTTGTGATTTTTATGAATTTTTAATTATTTTAAATATTTAAAATAGGCTAAAAAAGAAAATTTTCATTTAATTACCATTTTATTTTTATAAAATTCCCATAATCGCAGAGAACTCCAAAAATATGCTTTTATAATTTATTTTAGTTATATTTTGATCATTAAAAATCATTTTAGTGCTAAAAAAGATATTTAACTTGAAAAATCAATTTATGCCATCAAATGGAGTCAAAATGCTTTGAAATTTTTATAGGGAGTTCTTTTGATCCTAGACAACAGTGGAGATCAAAAATCAAGTCATTTTGATATTTGTGTTTTCCAACATTAATTACCTTAGTGTTAATTTTGAATGAATTGACTCATGAGAAATTTTCATGGCTTCTCTGACTGTTGATATCTCTGTCTATAGGTCTTCTCTGACTTTAGAAAAATCAAGGAATGTACCCCTTAATAGAGGCTACAATATGCCAAAATTTTAATTCATGGTGAAATGGCTATATGCATGGAGAATCAAAAGACTTAAAATAATGTTTGATCAATTAAAAATATCATATGCATCAAATGGACTTCAAATTGTTACCACATTGTTCTCTTCTGTTCACAGAGTAAGAGGGTATTTTTATTTTATTTTTCTGATTGTTCAACACCAAGATATGAATTTTTGAAGTTAGGGAGTATTTTCTGAATTATTTAAATCCATATTCATCTATTTAAATGCGTAGTGCTTCGTCAACATACTATGGCTCTGAAAATCCACGCGGCACACTTCCATTTGACGTCACTGTCCACTTCAGCACTGACTCAGCTCGCGGTTCACATAAGGAAGCGTTGTCCGGCTTGATCTTGACCGTCCATCCGATACACGCCTGATCAAATGACACTCCATCATCATCCCTGATAGCGTAGCCTGGGAACCGTTCATCTTCCAAGCTTGATATCTCCCTCATTTCTCAACGAATTTAAGTTATTTTTTTTAAATGCTCATCTAGACTAGAGGAACATATCCATACAGTTAAGATGCCATGAAATCAACTCAAAGTAAAAAGAGAATCTGAATAGCCTCGGGATAAGGAGGAGTTCAATACCTTTGCTCTGAGAAGAGAAACTTCAATCAGAGGTGCTTGGCACGTTCATTTGAGTCGAAGGAGGCTAAAGATTGAGCCTCTTGCTGTGGTGTAAGGTGTAGGTATGAATTTGACCAAGCTCGATTTTAGTTGTTGGTCTAGAGCTATGTTACGGGCTCTATGGAGGGGGATTTGATGGGGCTTTGTCTTCTTTCAGTGTCGTGAAGGTGTGGGTAAGTTTAATTTGATTTTGGTGGACTGTGGAGGTGTGTTGAGCTATGTCCTAGTTTTAGACAAAAGTTTGAGCTCAAAATTGGGCTGCCATAGTGAGAATCAGTGGGGAAAGTGGTTGGATTACACTAAGGATGTCTCAAAGAAGCTCTATGAGTGATTTGGGAAGCTCTCTCTAAGAAAATTTCAGCACTCCTTCCATGGCCATGGAAGTGAGCTATTATAAAAATGGCTAAGGGGTGGCTGTCATTGCCAATTGAGGGGTGCAATGTGGTGCTTAGGTGGAAGGCAGAAAGTCTCTAACATCTCATTTGGGTTAGGTGGCCTCTTGGTTTGATTTAGGTGAAGTTTAAGAGAGGGTGACCCTTGTTTTTAGCTTCTCTGGTGACTAGGCCAGCCGATCATGGCAGGGGGAGGTGGCTAGGAGCTCAGGGAACCTAGGGGAATATGCCACAGTAATTTAATGGGCTTGGGTTTAGTTTTGGGAAAAAGAATCTTAAGCTTAAGAAATTATGGCATGAAATACCTTGATTTAAGGCACCATTTGTCCATGGCTTAGCTTAGGTGGTTAGGTGATTTTGGGCTCAATCTTAGGGTCCAACTAATGGTTGCAGAGTCATTAAATTGATGGCTTTGGGGTGGTTAGGCAACATTTAGTGCATGGGTCAAATGAAAGAAGCTTAGGTTTGGGTTAGGCTAGCCATGTTCTTGAGCCCAATTTATTCATGTACTTGATGTAGATGATTGTAATGAACATTTTTGGTGAAGGATTGAAAGGATTATGAGTTCAATTGAAAGGTCAATTTGAAGGAATTTGAAAATTGGCCATTTTGGGCATGTTGGGCTAGACTTGGGTCTAGATGGGGCTAAGCTTAGGCTAAGTCCAAATTTATTTTTAAGAATGGTCAACAAAAATGTCATGAAGATTTTTCAACAAGAATTGGGTGCCAATTTTGGGATTAAGGCAATCAGTTTGGTGAAATTTGGGGACAAAGCCAATTTGGGGCAAATTTGGGGATTTTTGGACTTAAGTTGAAATTAAGTGAAATTGTGGTTTCAACAAGGGCAATTGAAAATCAATTTTGATGTGTAGGAATGTTATGAAGAGTTTACAACATCAATTGTGGTAAATTGAGTGGGCTATGGGTTCAATTTGGTCAGATTAGTCATGTGCCCAAAATTGGGGGTTTGACCTATATCAAAATTAGGCTCAAAGAATGGGCCAATTAAGCTTGTAATTAGTTTATTTTTGTCACATTGAGTGTAAATTTGAGTTTGGGATTGAAATTGAGGGATATCAGGGTCAAATTAATGGACATTTAAGCTGAATTTGGGGAAATTTGGGCCTTTAAAAGCATTTTGGGGGTGGTTTTGATCAAATTCGGTCAAATTGGACAAATTGGGTGATGTGTTAGTTGAAAAAAAATGAAACTGAGAATATTTGGAATATTTTGGGAATTTTTGGGATTTTTTAGAACTTTTTAAAATTTTGGGCCTAAGAGGGGCATTCTGGTACTTTGGCACTTTTTGGTGATTTTCGGTGGTTTTAGTGTTTTCAAAAGGTTTGAAATGATTTTTGAACAAGTTTGGGTATTTGGGACAAATTTGGAAAATTTGACCAAATTTAGGGTCTCAAGGGTACTTAGGTAATTTGGGTAGGTTTAGGGGCAAAAGGCAAGGCTGAGTATTTTGGGTAAATATGGGGAACTAACCACCAGAAGTAAGTCATGGACTAATGGAAACCTCATTTGGGTCCTCTATGTACTGGTCTTAGCTAAGCCCTAGCCTAATGCTAGTAGGTTTAGGGGACCATCTACATGAGTTTCCCAAAGGCACAAGGGACCAAAGTCAGGAAATTATGGGTTTAAGGGTAGTGAGTGCCTTAGCTCTAGACCAACACCCAGGGTCAACCCGAAGATCCAACAGTTCTATAAGAACTCTCCTTGAGCTCCCTCATAATGACCCCACCTACTAAGTGCTAGAGGTTAGGACCAATATGTGGAACTTCAAGTTGAGTAAAGAAGAGTTTAGAATTTCTAATGGTGAGGGTGCCTTTTTCTAGTTCTCTAAGAATAGTCAATTGGAAAGTCCTATGGCTAAACCCTGGGCTACTAAAGAGAAAGACTAGACCTCAACCAAAAGTGAGGTCAACAAACTTATTGATGGAAGGCACATTTTAATTGAACTTTCCAGAGAGGATGATTATGCAAGAATCTTCTCCAAGCAGGTCTTACAGTTTGTAGGGAACACCATGAAGATCCTTAAATGGTCCACTAATTTTGATCCTTGTAAGGAGCTCCTTATAGTCCCTATTTGGTTTAAACTTCTAGGGCTTAAGTTGCATTTTTTCAACCATAAAGTTCTCTTTAATATTGGACAAGCTTTTGGTAAACCTCCTAAATTGGATGTTCCTTCATTTAACTTATCAATACTTTCAGTTCCTATAATTTTAGTAGAAAGGGACGTTACTCTCCCAGCAGTTAATGAAATCTGGTTGGGAACTGAACATAATGGCTATTGGCAGAAGATAATTGCTGAACAAAAGCCTTATTACAGTTTCCACTACAGTATGTTTGGGCATACATATAATAAATGCTTTAAACTTCATCCCCACTTTAGGAAATTTAATTTGGGCTCCAAATGATGCTAAACTGCCTCCTAGGGAATCTCTGGATGGTCAATTGAAGGAAGGGGCAATAAATACTATACCCCAGCTTCTAATACTTTTATGAGCAACGCAAATGCTGAAGTAGGTCCTTCAAGATTTTACAAACACCGAGGAACTATACTGGTCACAGATAGTTCTAGTGCAAAAATAGACAATGAACCTGCTACTCCTGCTGTTCTAACACTTAAGTAAGAAGCCAATGCTTAAGCAAGTCCTTCAGGACTTCACCAAGTCACAACAACTGAACTGGTTACGCATTGTGCTAGTGCCGAAACAGACACTGATCCTGCTACTCCTGCTTTTCAGACACTTCAGGATGTAGTTACTGAGGGGGTCCATAGGGATCATTCTGTGGACATTACCTTAGTTGAGGAACTGTAGAATGTATTGAAAGATGAATGGCAAGTCCAAAAATCTAGGAAAAAGAAAAAGGGCAACCAGGAATTGAAAATAGTGCAGGAAGGAGTATGTTCACTCAGTGACAAAAAATCACATATTGAAAAAAAGGAGGCCATGGCCAGATCCAGAAGGTGGAGATAATTCATCTCCATTGGATGATGAACCTGCTTTGCTGGAATGTTAGGGGATCGGCACATCCTAAATACCTTAACAGATTAATTACTTTGAACAGGATGTATAAATTTTGGTTTGTGGTTATCTTGGAGCCAATGGTCTCCAAAAACTCCAAGAATATTTTTAATAAGTTTCCTGGTTTCTTACAATTATCTAATCAGAAAAACAAAATTTGGGTGCTTCATAGAAAGGAAGTTTTATGTAATGTTTTGTGGGATCATCCACAATTTCTTCATATAAAGTTCAATTTTGGGGGTCAGGTGGGGTTGGCCACTTTTGTTTATTCATGGAGCTATTCATGTGCCTGAAAGGATCTTTAGGAAAGTGTTAATGCTATTAGCAGCTATTGCAACTCACTATGGATGGTGGGAGGGGATTTCAATTGCATTTCTGCCCCCTCTAAAAAATTGGGTGTTAATCCACTTGATACTGACCTGATGAACTGTTTCAATGATAATATTTGTAGGGCTGGTTTATTTGACCTTTGTTTCATAAACCCCGGGTTTACATGGAGGAGGAGATCTCATTGGGAAAGATTGGACAAAATTCTTTTGAACTCCCTTTGGCTTAGTGAGTTCTTATACACTTCTGTTCAACATCTTAGTACGACAGGCTCAGATCATAAGCCACTACTTATCACTATTTCTGCTTCTCCTTTCAAGCAGAAGTCAAGTTTTAGATATCTCAACATGTGGTCATCCCATCAGAATTTTCTAAATCAAATTTCAATGATATGGAGGGACTGTCACCATTTAAATCCTTTGATTAAACCGTGGTTGCTGCAAAAAAAAGTTAGGTAAACATTTATCTAAATAGAATTAACTTGAAAGTTCTGGAGACTGAAAAGATAGTTGATTAAATGGAGGCCGGTTTGGAAGCTAATCCTGATATGGAAAAGGACTTACTGGTGGCTAATGAAAAATTGATGAATTCTATCTATATGCAGGAGGAATTCTATGCTTAAAAGGCTGCTAAGACCAGATTTTGTGAAGGGGATAGAAATTATAAAAAAATTCATGCTTATATTAATTACAGGAGAAAATGAAACACTATTCACAAGATTAAGGATCCCTCAGGGCAGTGGCTTCATTCTAGTGATTTAATTGCAGCTAGTGCTGTTAATTATTTCCAGACACTCTTTACTCAACCTCCAATCTGAAGGCATCCAATTCAGCAGGACCTTTTCTGTATGGATAAGAGTTACACTAGGGAGTTGGATCTCGCTTCACTTCTTGGGGAAGAGGAAATTTGATCTGCTCTGACATCCAATGACAACTCCAAAGTGGCTGGTCCAGATGACCTTTCAGCTGATTTTTACAAAAAATCCTAGAGGATCATCAAAGGTGACATTGTGGAGGGAGTGCAAAGTTTCTTTGGAGGGATTGACTTACCCAACTATTTTAACTGCTATAAAATCACTTTAATCCCCAAAAACACCTCAAAAATTTATTGGGATCACTTTAGGCCTATCAGCCTTACTAATGTCTTGTCTAAAATCATTAGTAAGGTGATCTCCAATAGACTTCAACCTCACTTACCTTACCTTATCAGTGAGAATCAGTCAGCTTTTATTAAAGGGAGAAGTATAGTGGAGAATGTTCTCTTGGCTTAAGAATTAGTTTTGGATTTGGACAAACAGTGTAGAGGTGGGAATCTAATCATTAAACTGGATATCGAAAAGGCTTATGACACCACCCATTGGGGTTTCATTGAGAAGTTATTAACTGTAAGACATCCTTTTATTTCATTGATTCATAGATGGTTACATAATAATTACCATTCTATTTTTATTAATGACAAATCACAAGGCATCTTCAATTCTTCTAGAGGTATCAAGCAAGGTGACCTCTTATCTCCTACTATCTTCATCATGGCTTTTGTTTATTTATCTAGATTGTTGAATCAACTTATGGCCAAGTCTCTGACCGACCTTTTTATTTTGGTAAATTGACAACTACAAGAATTTGATGACGCTACTAGAAGATTTAAATTCCAACAACGGTGTCAAAATCTTGACTGCGACTTTATTTATATGTGTTTGATTTAATAAAGATGTATAAATATAATATTCAATGAAGTCAAAGTCAAATTTGTCAATGCAAGTATACGTATCGCTCAAGTAATATAAGGCTCTAATGGAGTCCTAGTTATCGGTCCCATAAGGAGAAATAGAATAGTACAAAATAAGGCTTAATAAAAAGTAATACTTCAACTACAACGACGGCGTTCACTTTGCTTATCTGTCATTAATAGACAATTGAAATAAGTAGATAATTTGGTTAACTAATAAATAACTAAAGATAGAAAGTAGGGTTTAATTTGTGATATTCAATATATAAGAAAGCATCCTTCTTCTTGTCAAGAAATTATAGTGAATGGATAAATTGAATTAGTTCAATTTATATTGTGCCAAATAGCATACCTATTCTTTACCCTTTGGTTCAGGCATAAAGAACATTGACTAATCCTATGCTTGGTTACTGATTATGCAGCTAGGCTGGGAGGATACAGGCTCTCACTTTGGAGCTCCCATGTTCCGCTCACCTGAGAGCTAACATCTACACATCAGCACCCAAACGATAGGACCAAATTGAGGATTTTAGTCTGTCACTCTAAAATCTCCAATTCTATGCCTGATAGTAATATTTCCCTATTTTTTTGCACCCAACTTCCAAGGGCTTTGACCTCCCTGACTCTTGGATGTAATCTTCACTTTAGTTGTAAAACTCAATATATTTTAACAAATCAATTGGTCAAATTGAAAGTAAATTAAAAAGATCGTCACAATTTCTTAAACATTTTCATGGCTTTGCAATCAATTCACCATTTCACAAATCTTGAGATAAAGAGAAAGACAGAGAAAACTACTCAGAACTCATGGGGAAAGCACAACAAAACTCGAAATTCAAATATAAAATCAAAGCCATACAAACTATAACAAGTAAATAACTTATCTCTAAATTTCTCCGCAAGAACACTCCTTCAAGTTTCCCTGAATCTCTTCCTTTCTTTACAGCACACGGAATTCCTCTTTGAAGTATTAAGGAGGAAGAAATCTCTCACTTTCCCTCCACTCTTATAATTTCTTGAAGAATTCTTCACAGTTACGCGCTCTAGCAAGCACTCTACATACTAATGGAACCTATCTAACCTCCAGGAATCCTCTATTTTTGGCCAAAATCTTCTCTTTAAAGATGTGGATGAGTTTTCCCAAGAGTTGCTTATGCACCCCTCCAAAATCCGGCCTTATCCACTGTACAAGTACACACAACCGTCAATCCCACTGTCAGCGGCCTCGATGGCGCCGTCGGCGGCCTTCTGGAGATTTTTGTCCTGTAACCACAGGAAAAGCTCCCCGTCGGCGGCGTCGATGGCGTTGTTGGCACCCTAGTGCAATTCTCCACATTTTGGTCCTTTTTGCTCCAAATTTGCTCCTTTTTGCATCTTTTTTCTCCATTGAACATAATTCTTACTTTGGTCAGTCCCCTCATACATTATGCAGTTATAGATCTAACATTGTTATGATCACTTAGCTTTTGTTGATGATGTAATTGTATTTGCCAATAACACAAAGCTAGCTGTTAGATTGTTATTCCAATGTCTAGAGAAATTTCAATAATGCTCAAGAATGCAATTCCATATACAGAAATGTCAAGTTGTGTTCAACAAAAGAGTTAAGCCAGATATTAAGCATTGGATTTCTGACCTGACTGGTTTTTGTACTAGCTCACTTCTTTTAAAATACTTGGGCACTTTGTTGTTAAAAGGGTGAACTAAACAAGTCCAGTTTGATGATATTTTCTTAAGAAAATAAGATAAACTAAATTGCTGGTCCAATTCATTCCTTTCTAATGGGGGAAGAGTCACTCTTCTGAAAAGTGTCTTGGCAGCTCTTCCTTCTTATATCTCTCAGCTTTCTGTCATGAAAAAATCTTCCAATCAACAATGGAAAGAACTTTCAATAGATTCCTTTAGGCAGGTCAGAGAAAACAGGTGCAATGGGTCAGAAGGCATAAAATTTGTTGTAGTACTAGAGCTGGAGGGCTGTGATTTAAAAGTTTCCAACATATTACACAAAGCAAATTTTGTAAACTCTGGATCATGTTTAGAGCACAGACTTCTCTTTGAAAAAAATTCTTGAATGGTAAATATTACAAATATTTCCATCCTTCCCTTGTTATTAAAAGACTGTGTGATTCTAGGACCTGGAAAAACATATTGAAGATGAGGAAAAAAGCTGAAAATCTCCTTATTTGGGAAATAGGAGAGGGCAGGCTTAATATGTGGTTAGACAACTGGACTGGTGAAGGTACAATAAATCCTCTATGTTTTTCTCCATTCCATCTTTCAACTCAGGTGGCTGATTTATGGTCTGATGGAAAATGGAACCAGCATGCTCTACAGAAGATCCTTGATAATAGCGTGCTTAATAAAGTCCTGAAATGCTCTATTGACAGGTCTAAAAAAGACAAACAAATTGTGAAAAAGAAGGTTTCTCAAACATTTTATGCTTCAATATTAAACTTCTTCTTCCCTCAACAAGAGGTTCCCTGAAGTAAATGTGTTTGGGACAAATTCCTTTCTCCTTCAATGGCATTTTTCTCTTGGAAATTATTTCATGGCTTTATTCCCACAGATGACATACTAAAATTAAAAGTTTTGAGAGGTCCTTCCCGTTGTAGTTTATACAAATCTTAAGAAGAATCTCTTTAACATTTGTTCTTTAATTGCACCATTGTTCAGCAACAATCGAACCTATTACTACCTAAACTGAAGTTGAATACTGTTCTGCTGTCCTGACTTTATTTTTCCCTTAGTTGGAAATATTGGCATGCTAAATCTATACCGCCTATTGCTTGTATCACAGCTTGGTTTGTCTGGATGGCTAGAAACTAACTGAAGTTTGAGGATACCTATGTGGAAGCTACTGCCATTGCTACTAATTGCTACAGTTATCTGCAGAAATTGTATTGTCACAGAAAGCTACCTAAGATTCTTTACAATTCTACCACCAGCATTCCTAGAAAAATCCAATTTGAACTTATACAGTGGTGCTGCCCCTTAAAGGGATGGATAAAAGTAAACACGGATAGTAGTTTTTCTGCCCCAAATGCTGGGGTAGGAGGGGTGTCTAGAAATGACATTGGGGAGTGTTTACTCTACTTTCATTCTCCTGCCTGGGAAGAGGATGCTTTGGATGCTGAAACTCAAGTAGTTTTTTGGGCAGTTTCCATGGCTCAAAAGTTTGGTTTTAACCTCTTAATTGTTGAATCAGACTCTCAGATTTTAATCAACATCTTTGAAGGGAGGATACTAACTCCATGGTATCTGAATTACTAGATTAACCGCATTCAATCATTATGTTTGGGACTAAAGATTCTCTTCTCCCATACATATAAATAAGGCAATAAACTTGCAAATTGACTAGCAAACTTTGGTCTCCACTTTGGGATACCATTGATAAGCACTATTCCCACCCCCCGGACCCTTTAAATTTACTTTTGATAGGAGACCTTATGGCTCTAGCTTTCATTAGAGTTCTTTCTGGCTAATCTGGGATGGAGTTTTTTATGTCCTCCTTTTTTGTAACCTTTTGTTTTATTTAATAATATAGGAGCCACTGTCTCCTATTTTAATATATATATATATATATATATATATATATATTAACATCTCTAAATTGCGTAAACTAAAAAAATCCAGATTGTAAAATTTTATGAACAGTCCCTAAATTTAGAATCATGACATTTTTGAATGATTTCTTCAATCTCTTCATAAGATACACATCTCCACATAACTAAATATTTACATTATTTGTATAAACATGGTGTCAAAACCATTTTATCGGGGCTCGTCCCGTGGAAGATGTCGGTCACCGGAATAAAAATCCTGACGACAGCTTCAGAGGGACATTTAATTTACATATGTACACACACACACACACACACA
>NEWO01000066.1:252577-269113 GCA_003013225.1 Phalaenopsis aphrodite
ATATATATATATATATATATATATATATATATATATATATATATATATATATATATATATATATATATATATATATATATATATAATTAGAGAGCTAATCATAGCTCCTTACGCGTTAATAAAAATGAAATTATAGAGTTGGGAAGGGATAGTGGATCCCCATCTAAAAGAAAAAATACATCATAGCCTTAGGGGTTCCACTCTCTGTAGTACAACACAATGCAATAAAATAAACGACAAAGAAAATAACAAACCAAAAAATACATGTAATCATCCAAAATTTATACTAAAAGGAAAAGTATACCAAAAAAATTGCACGTACACAAAATCCCAACTTGACAGTAGTGTCAAGTAGGAGGATCAGAATGAAGGCTTGTAGTTCCAATGAAAACCTCAACAATAGTAGCCAATACCTGGAAGCAGCAAGAAAATTTAGAGAACTTTTGCAGCAATTGTTCAGCGCTAAAAGGAATCCGTCCATACAGCTCCTAGCATTTCCCAGGTGTCCAAAAATAAAAGGTAGTAGCTCAATACACCCTATACTATGGTTACCAACTCCAATAAACATAAATGAAGTCCCAGACATCTAAAAAGAAAAGGCCAAGCAAGATAAAACACGATAGCCAACCTCATGGACCAATCTCAAATTTAAAATAGAGTGAACATGGTTACCAAAATGCAGCTCAAAATTAATCAGAGAGGATTGAATAATAAAACAGTAAAAAGATCCATAAAAAATGGAGCAGTAATAAAGGAAATAAAGCAAAAAAAAAAACAAGCATATAATCTCGCTATCTTCTGAGATAAGACACACTAAGTAAATCCCCATTTAAAAGGTTTTGCAGTGGAGGAGGAGGCACAACACCCACAATAATTGACTTAAACTTGGAACATTTTATTATAAAATCAAAAGAAAGAAGAACTAGGGGATGTCATGGATCCAGAGGAGAACCCCGACGACTTCCCAAGCTATCCTAATGTTTGGATTTAGTTTTGAGGAGAAGTGTTTAGATGTTTCATCCTGCCAATTTTATTAGTTAGGGCTTACATTCATGTGAAATTATCACACAAATAGCCTGGAAGATGTGAGGATTTAGATCGTGACAAATGACAACCTCGGAATCCTAAGAGGAGTCAGGGCTTATATTGTATAACAGAGCTATATAAAGGCCTAAAGATAAGGTGAGTATTTACGTTGCATAAGCAAGCAACCTTGAGGTCCTAGGGCTTTGTTGTTTAAGTCTAAGGAAGGAAGATTGGTTTAGTTGGGGAAGACAGGTTTTGCTGTTGAAGATGGCCGTGCTGCCTACCATGCTAGCTCCAAGCTCCTTACCGCGACAAGTTTGAGTTATCTATTGTGTCAAGTTATAATATCAAATCAGGTGGCCATATGGTTGAAGTTCTTTCAATTTTATGAGGGCATTTTAAAGTTTATTAGAGTGACACCGGTTAGGATCATACGGTTCTCTTGTTCCAGCATCACTATTTTTTATTGGATTCACTTAGTTCAAATGAACTTACTAAACTTCAACTTAATGAGTTCCATAATTTCATTTAAACCGTGGGAAGCCTCGTTAGCAACTGTAGGTTACCTCCGTCAGTGGATTCCCGATCATCTGATAGAGACATCTTAATTTAGTTGAAGTTGTGGTTTTGTGTGATGTTTGTGGTTAAATTTTGAGTTGTTTTATATTTTGAGTGTTGTGGTGGTGAATTTTATCTTGGTTGATTTTAGTTTTGGTTTTGATTATGGTTATGTGGCTATCCTGATGGTTTTAGTTTTCATGCAGGGTGACATCGTTGTTTAGCATGCAAATTTGTAGGTATAAAAGTACAATATGAAAGTACAAGAAAGATAACGCTAAAAACTATAAAAGTGTACCTGGCGAGTCTTCTCTTTCCACCACCTGAAACTTAAAATGCATGTTAAGACAGTTTATGAAGAGCAGGAAAGGTAAATTTTTGGTAATTTTCCTAACCATATGTCATATCTTGGTGAGTCCTTAAAAGTTTAGTTAAAGATGATTTCATTGAGCGAAGAATATTAAGTTTAATAGGCCTCTGAGGTATCCAACAAGTTAGGAGGGGGAAGCAAGTCCATGCCTCCCTCTCACCAACTGGTGAAAAGCCTCGAGTCCACTTAAACTTATTATGTTACTTAATGGTTCATCCTGTAAATACCCTTATTACTCAGTGAACTCTGATGTCTCAATTATCCCTAAGAATAGTGTAATTATCACTTATCATTCAATTTAAGAATTATGTGGGTGAAGACCCTTAAAGGGGCAAGTTAGTGTAATTTGAACACTTAGCCAAATTTTTTTAAACCTAATTAAGCTTAGTGGTGTTTCAAGGATGTTTAATTTAATTTTGTTTATTTCTCTAATCCTTGTTTAATCAATTTTTTATTTAACATAAGTCACCACTAAACCCTTAAGACCTAAGTGAGTGTCTTGATTAGTTTTGAAAAGGGTTAAGCTTTAAGTGGTCATGATTCATGATTTAGATTTTTTTTAAAAATCAGGATAGGGGTATTAAATTGATTAATTATTGACTTCAAAAGTCAAACCCCTAAGTCCAGGATCATTTAATTTTAATAAACTTCTAAATTTTAATAATTTAGAAATTTATTAATCTTAATTAAGAAAGTGAGATTGGTTTATACCAATTAAACCCCTTGTGTTTCAAGCATCAAATAAATTGATTAAGATCAGAGGTTACCCATTCCCCTCTTGGAACTAGGTCTAAATGTTAATTAAGGCAAGATTTCAAAAATTACACATTTGCCCCTAAGGCTCTAACACTTCATAATTTGTCAAATTCAATTCAAATGACTTTGAAATTTTTATCCTACCTCATTCATGGGTCAATTGAGACACCAAAGGAGAAAATGTGATTTTTCAAAATTTAATTTAATTTATGTAATTATTTTCATGCAAAAATAGGATTTTTTAAAGAAAACTCCTAACATGACCAAGGTTAATTCTAATCCCATGAAATTTTTACTGGAGGTAGACCTAAACCAGATAAGCCTTTAGATCAAATTTCATAATTTTTTTAATTCTCTGTGATTTATTAGAATTATTTCAATCTCTGGGTTATTTAATAAAAATAAAATATTTTAGGTGGTAAAAATTAAGTTTTGTATTTTGAAAAATCACTCTAAGGTCAGAAAACCCAGAGAAGCAAATTTTATATTTTTTTGATTTTTCTTTGATTTACTGGAATTATTTTGGTGAAATACTCATTTTTAGCCTTTAAAGATTATTTTTAAGCTTTGAAATTAAATACCTTTATTTAGAAAATAAGGAAAAATATTCTAATTGTTCCTAAGTGATTAGGAAGTAATTTAGAACATTTCCATGAGTTTTATTATTTTTATGATTTTTATGAAATTTTAATTATTTAAAATTTTTTAAAATAGGCTAAAAATCAAGTTTTAATTTTAAATATCATTTTATTTTTGGAAAATACCCTTGATCACAGAGAACTCAAAAAACAAAGTTTCATAATCATGAGTTTTATTTTTTAAAAAATTATTTAAGTGTCAAAAGTGGTATTTATCTTTAAAAATCAACTTAAGTTGTCAAATGAACTCAAAATATTTTGAAATTTTTATGATGTGTTCGTTGGATCAAAAATCACGGTGGAGATAAAAAATCAAGTTATTTAAATGTTTATATTTTCCAAAATTAATTATTTTAGTGATTTATTATTTGGGAAATTTAAGGGTATTTTAAATGATTTGACCCATGAAATTATTTCCAAAGATTTCTCTAGTCATGGTGAACCTTCCAAAATTTTCTTAGGATTTTATAATCAATATGTTGATTTCCATGATTATTTTAAAGAAATAATGTGGAAGATCCTGAAAAAAATGGATCTCTGTGTAGGAGTTTCCTCTGACTTTGGAAAAATCAGAGGATGCTTCCCTTGATAGAGGCTATAACATGCTAAAATTTCAAGCCAAGGTGATGTACCAATATTCATGGAGAATCAAATGATCCCAAACAGTGTTTAATTAATTAAAAATAAAATATTCATTGAATGGACTTGAAATTGATTTCACATTGTTTTCCTTTGTTCACTGAGCAAGAGGGTGTTTTTTTTTATTTTTGTGATTTTTCTACACAAAGTTACGAATTTTCCAAGGGTATTTAAATACCCTATTTATCTATTTAAACTGCGCGAACTGACTAGATCCTAGGCAGCTCCGAAGGCATGCGTGGCGCACTCTGGTTGGACACCGCCGTCCACATAGCTTGCTGACTCAACCCGTTGTTTATGTTCCGAAGCGCTGTCCGGCTCGATCTCCCCCGTCCATTTGATACACGCTTGTTCGAACGACTCCCCGTCATCATCCCTGATAGAATGATCCTGTGCCCGTCCACACTAAAACCTTAAGATCTCAGCCTAGACTCAAGCAAATCACTTCGGTTTTGATCTTATGGACTCGTCTAAGTGGACAAACACATCCATATGGTTAATGTACCATGAAATCAAGCCTAAGTAAATGGGGAATCAAAATGAGCTCAGGAGGAGGAGAAGTTTTATACCTTGGCTCTGAGAAGGGAGAATTCAATCAGAGGTGCTTGGCACATTTGTTGGGGTCCAAGGATGATAGGGATTGAGTCCCTGGTCTTGGTGTAAGGCCTAGGCATGAATTCAACCAAGCTCGATTTCAGGTGTTGGTCTAGAGCTATGGTAGAGGTTCTGTGGAAAGGGGATTTGATGGGGCTTTAGCTTCTTTCACTGTTGTGAAGGTGTGGGTGAAGTTAATTTGTATTTGATGGACTGTGGAGGTGTATTGGGTTCTATCCTAGTTTCAGACAAGGTTTCAAGCTCAAAATTAAGCTCCGACAATGGGAATGAGTGAGGGAAAATGGTTGGAATGCACTGAGGGGATCATAGGGAAGCTCTGTGTGAACTTTTGGGAGGCCTCTCTAAGAAAATTTCAGCACACCTCCCATGGCCACGGGAGGTGAGTTTTTATAAAAATGGCCATGGGGTGGCTCTCAGGACATAAGTTTGGATGCATTGTAGTGCTTAGGTGGAGGGCAGAGGAGCTCTTCAATTTGATTTGGATGAGTTGGCCTCTACGTTTGATTTGGGTGAGGTGCCATGGGAGTGGCTCTCAATTTTGGGCTTTTCTGGCCACTAGGCTGGCCGGTCGGCCGGCCAGGGGGAGGTGGCTAGGAGCTCAGGGAACCTAGAGGAATCCATCACAACAATTTAGTGAAAACGTGCTTTGATTTGACAAAGATATCTTAAGCATGTACATCATTTGGAAATAAGATCCCTTAATTTGGGGGATCTTTGGTCCATGACTAGATTTATGTGATTTCATGGTGTTTGGACTGGTCACTAAGTCCAACTAATGGCTATGGTGGAGTTAATTTTGTGGCTTTAGGGTGGTTAGGTCACATTTAGTGCATGGGTCCATGTGGGTGCAACTGATCAAAACTTGGGTTTGGGGTAGGCTAGCCATGTCAATTGGCCCAATTGATTATTTTTTTTTGTTTATATGATCATAAGGAACAACTTTGGTGAAGGATGGGTGTGGTTTTGAGTTCAATTAAAGGGTCAATTTGAGGGAATTTTGAACTTTAATCAATTTGGTCATGTTGGGCTATGCTTGGGTCTAGCTTGGGTTAGCCTAGGGATAAGTCCAAATTTATTGTTGTAAATGGTCAGTAGGGACATCATTAAGAGTTTACAACATGAATTGGATGCCAATTTGGAGGTTAAGGCAATCAATTCGGTGAAATTTGGGGACTTAGCCAATTTGGGAATTTTGGATTTAGTTCCAAATCAAAGGGATTTGAGACTTCAACAAGGTCAATTAATGGTTTATTTTAATGTATATGAATGTCATAAAGATTTTTCAACATTAATTGAGGCCAATTGACTAGGCTATGGGTTCAATTTGGTGAGATTAGGTCATATGGTCAAAATTGGGGCTTTAACCTAACTCAAAATTGGGCTCAAATCATGGGCCAATTAGGCTTGGATTTGATTTAATTTGGTCATATGAAAAGTGAGTTTGAGTGTAGGATTGGAATTGGAGTCAATTAAGATCAAATTGATGGACATTTTGAGTTGAATTTTGGGAAATTTTAGCCTTTAAAGGGCAAGTTGGGGATTTTGGTTAAATATGGTCAAATTAGCAAAATTGGGTCATGTGGTAGTTGAGAGAAATGAAATTGGGAATATTTGAGATTTATTTGGATTTTTTGGGAATTTTTGGAATTTTTGGGAATTTTTGGAATTTTTGGGATTTTTAGCTATGGAGGGGTATTTTGGTAATTTGGGGGTGTTTTAGGCGTAAACGACCAAAATGGGTATTTTTGTAGAGTTGAGGTATCAATCATCACCAAAAAGCCATGGACCAATGAAAACCCCATTTTGGGTCCTCTACATAGTGGTCTTAGCTAAACCGTAGCCCTAGGGCTAGTAGGTTTAGGGGACCGTCTACATGAGTATCCCAAAAGATCAAGGGATCTAGGCTAGAAATTTTAGTTTAGGGTAGTGAGTGATTGTGAGTGTAGATGAGTGTAGTGAGTATAGTGAGTGTAGTGAATGTAGTGAATGCCTTAGCTCCAGACCAACACCCAGGGTTAACCTTAGGGTCCAACAATTTTAAGGGAGACTTATCTTAAGTTTCCCCTATAGTGATCCCACCTACTAAGTGCTAGAGGTTGAGAGCAATATGTGGAACTTCAAGTTGAGTGGAGAAGAGTTTGAAATTTCTAATGGTGAGGGTTCTATGTCTATTTTTATAGGAATAGTCAACAGGAAAAGTCCTATGTTAGACCCTAAGATACCAAAGAGGAAAAAAACTAAACCTCAACCAAAATTGAGGTCAACAAGCGCTATCGGACCAAAGAAAACTATTAAAAAGTCTCTCCAAAGAAATTTGAGTACTTCTTTTCAGATGCAAAACTTGAAGAGCGTAAACAGGAAGGGTGTAAAGGAGATTCTTAAGCAAATTGAGCCTACCCCCCCCATTAGAAAGGGAATTGTTTCTCCAGTCATTAATCTTCGCCTTAATTTTATCAACAACATAATCCATCTGAGTTTGTCTTTTTCTACCCCGCAAAACATTGACTCCCAAATATTTAAGAGGAAGGGAGGCTACTTGACATCCAGTGTAGGTAGCAGCCAAGGAAGTGTGAGTGGTGCTAGCATACTTGCTAAAAATTAACTGACATTTAGCCTTGTTAAAGGTTAATCCAGAAGTATTTTGAAAGATATTTAAAGTCCGCTTAAAAATTTTAAAAGCAATTTTACTGGCATTGGGAAAAAGGATAGTGTCATCAATGTAAGCAAGTTGGCTAACCATAAGCTTAGATTTATGTGTAAATTGAGTGTGAGGGTGTAACAACTGCATTTGATTCATAAGGTGTGAGAGATAGTAAAAAACAAAGATAAAAATTGTAGGCGAGAGAGGGTCACCTATTTTAATACCTCTGAAGGAGGAGAAAAAAACCATAGGATTTCCCATTCACAAGAACACTGTAATGATTTAATTCGAGCCATCTTTTGATTATAGAACAAAAGTTTGTAGAAAAACCACGGGCCAGAAGAACACTCAAAATAAATTCCGAGTTAATAGTATCAAAATATTTTTCGATACCAAGCTTAATCGCCACATTCCCTCCCTTGCATTTATTATCAAGATCTTCAATGATTTCTTAAGCAAGGAGGATATTATCTGAAATTTCCCTACCTTGAACAAAAGCAGACTGATACGGGGAGATGATTTTAGGCAGATGAGGTTGAAGAAGGGAAACAATAATTTTACTAATCACCTTGGAGAGGACAAAAGTTAGAGAGATGGGGCAGAAGTTATCCCATCTGATTTTATCGTTGCATTTAGGGATAAGCACAATTAGAGAGGAAGTAAAATACTTTCCCAGATTTTCCCCAAAAATGTAGCATTGAATGGCATTCATCACCTCTTTCTTAATGATATCCTGACAATTATAATAAAAGGCAGATGTGAAGCCATCAGGTCCAAGAGCCTTATTAGGGTTAATACTCTTAAGCGCAACAAGGACTTCATCTTCAGTAGGAACGTCAGTTAGAGAGAGAGAAGAGACATAATTTCTTTCCTCATTGAAGACATCCCCATCAATAGGCAAAACTGAAGCCTGAAGCTTGAATAAGTTGTAAAATGTTGAAATGCTCTGTTACCAATACCATCAGGATCAGTGAGGATTTCACCCTTGTGCGATTTAATCTTGAGGGTAGTATTCAAGTTATGTCTATGATTAATAGAAGCATGAAAAAAGGAAGTATTTCTACCCCTACAAGCAAAATAAATGTCATTAGCTTTTTGTTTAAGGAGACCTTCCTCTAAATCAATAGCTTTAAAAAGGGAAGCATGAGCCTGAGCCACATCACTAGCCCATTGAGGTGTGCAACAATCATCAGCTTCTAACAAATCAACCTTAGACTCTGCATTAAGAACTTTAGAGCGAACATTCCAAAAACATTATTGTTCCAATCCCGCAAATGCAAAACAACCTTTTTATGAAGTTGCCATAAAATGAACCAAGGATTTCCCACATTATTAGAAATCCAAGCCTGTTTAATAAGATTCAAGCATGTGTCATGAGAAGCCCAAATATTGAGGAACTTAAATTTATATGTGGGAGATTATTTAAAAAAGGCAAGCATAAGTAAAATAGAGCTATGATCAGAAGCAACTGAGTTTAAGTGTTAGACTTTAGATATGGGGAAATAATTGAAAAAATGTTGGTTAGCGAGGGAACGATCCAATCTTTTTGATAAAAGGCCACGACACCAAGTATAAGGGGAACCAGAGTAACCCATATCATGCAAACTGGCATCCGCCAACATATCACAAAACTGATTTATGAGGGATGAGTCACATCCCCTGCCACCCCTCTTCTCCGAGGGTCTCATTATCATATTAAAGTCACCTCCAACAAACTAGTTCTCCTTAATCCCCTCACCCATAAGCACAAGTTTATCCCAAATAAGCAATTTATCACGTAAAAGATAGCTAGAGTAGACAAAAGTGGCCCACCCATGAAAGTTTTCCATCTTGAAATTAGTAAGCACAAACTGATCCTCATCCTCAACAATCATCAAATTGACATGATGCTTCCAAAAGATCCATATTTTATTATTTTTGTTGTAGTAGTGATTGTAATTAGAGAATTTTCTAAAGATTTTATCCCGATTCACAAAAACCAACGGATCCAAGATATCAAAAATAAAAAGATTATGGACCCTGCATAAATGTTTGAGCCTATTAAGGGTACTAGGGTCTGCCACTCTCCTAATATTCCAAACCAAAATATTAAACATGGTGTCTCAAGCTTCCCCTTCTAGAAATTCTAGGAGGGGTATTGAACTGTTCGGCATCAGAAAGATATATTGCACCACAAATAATGTTTTCACTATCAAGATGCAAGAGTTCATTCTTCCTTTTACCCTTCGTTTTCCTAGCCTTTTGAACCGACCATTCTTCCTCAAGCATATTAGTGACTTCCAAAATGGCCACAACGGGCATTACATTACCAGTCATAGTATGTAAGAAAACATTTCCTACATTACCTTCCGAAGAAGGAACCTCACTAAATTTGTTGACCTGCATATCTTGAAAATTACTCCCATTTATGAGAGTAACATCAGTTTTGGCAACGGGAATAACATCAATATCAGTTATAGTAGCGATATTATCTTAAAAGAAGGCAACTGTATCAGTAGTACCCAAAGTGACATTAGTTACCGTAAAAGGAGCAACATTATCAATAGTGGTAATAGCAGTATCACTAATGACACCAGTGGAAACCACAGTGGCAACAACATCATGTGAAGCAACCGTGGTGAATTTAGTCTCATTATTAGTATTAACTAAAGTATTACTAGTATCTCGTGTAACAAGCTGAGATAAAATCTGTGTACTCATATTAGGATTGAGAGTGTAAGGATTTGTAGAAATTTCAGCCCCAAGGTGTTCAATATCCGACACTAGAGCATTATGAGATCGTTCAACGCTTTGTTTTTAATGTGGATAAAAATGATAACAATTAGTAGTGATATGACCAACCATATGACAGTGTGTGCAGTAAGGTGAGTGTCATTCAATCTCAACTTTCTGCCAGTAGCCCTTACGTTCAGAACCTACTAAAAATTCATCCGAGAAAGGTAAAGTAATGACCCTTTCTACTGAAACACAAACCTCAGAAGGCCTCGTAAGCAAGTACGTGGGACCATCCAATTTTTAAGGTGTCATATGCCGCAGCTAAGAAAAATAGGACCTCGTGATTAAATACATGAAGTTTTAAACCAGGAAAGTTCAACCAAACCGAAATAATAGGAGGTTCCGATTTAGGATCAAATTCATATATATATATATATATATATATATATATATATATATATATATATATATATATATATATATATATATATATATATATATATATATATATATATATATATATATATATATATATATATGTTGACCTAATTTTTGGTTGAGGTTTAGTTTTTCCACTTTAATAGCCTAGAGTCTAGCCATTGGACTTTTCCTCTTGACTATTCCTAGAAAACTAGACATGGAACCCTCACCATTAGAAATTCAAAACTCTTCTCCACTCAACTTGAAGTTCCACATATTGCTCTCAACCTCTAAATACTTGGTAGGTGGGGTCAATGTGGAGGAAACTCAAGATGAGTCACCCTTAGGATTGCTGGACCTTAGGGTTGACCTTGGGTGTTGGTATGGAGATAAGGCAGTCACTACACTAATCTGCACCCACAATCACGCGCAACCATGAACTCAAAATTCTAGCCTAGATCCCTTGATCTTTTGGGCTACAATCCCTTGATCATGTAGATGGTCTCCTAAACCTACTAGCCATAGGGCTATGGTTTAGCTAAGGCCACTATGTAGAGGACCAAAAATGGGGTTTCCATTGGTTCATGGCTTATTGGAGATGGTTGGCACCTCAACTCTACCAAAATACCCTTCTTGGCCTTTTACCCCTAAAACACCCCCAAATTACCAAAATACCCCACCATTGCTCAAAATCCCAAAAATTTCAAAATTCCCAGAATATCCCAATAAATCCCAAATATTCCCAATTTCATTTATCTCAGCTACCACATGACCCAATTTTGTCAATTTGACCATCTTTAACCAAAATCCCCAAATTGCTCTTTAAAGACCAGAATTTCCCCAAATCCAACTCAAATGTCAATCAATTTTATCTCAATTGACCCCAATTCCAATCCTAAACTCAAATTCACTTTTGATATGACAAAAATAAACCAAATCCAAACTCAATTATCCCATGATTTGAGCCCAATTTTGATTTGGGTTAAAACCCCAATTTTGACCATATGACCTAATCTCACCAAATTGAACCCATAGCCTAGTCAATTGGCCTCAATTAATATTGAAAAATATTTATAACAGTACTATACATCAAAATCAACCATCAGTTGGCCTTGGTGAAGTCTCACTTCCATTTGATTTTGGCCTAAATCTAAAATTCCCAAATTTAGCCCCAAATTGGCTGTCCCTAAATTTCACCGAACTGATTGCCTTAACCTGCAAAGTGGCATCCAATTCATGTTGGAAACTCTTCATGAGGTCCCTATTGATAATTTATAACAACAAATTTGGACTTAGCCCCAAGTCTAACCCAAGCTAGACCCAAGCCTAGCCCAACATGACCAAATTGATTAAAGTTCAAAATTCCCTCAAATTGACTCTTCAATTTAGTTCACAACCACTTCCATCCTTCACCAAAGTTGTTCCTTTTGATCATATACACCAAATGAAATAAGTAATTTGGCCAATTTACATGGATAGCGTAGCCCAAACTCAAGCTTTGGTCATTTGCACTCATTTGGACCCTTGTTGACGTCAATTTTGGTTGAGGTTTAGTTTTTCCTCTTTAGTAGCGTAGGGTCTAGCCATAAAACTTTTCCTGTTGAATATTCCTAGAAACCTAGACATGGCACCCTCACCATTGGAAATTCTACCCTTTTCTTTACTCAACCTGAAGTTCCACATGCTGGTCTCAACCTCTAAGTACTTAGTAGGTGGGGCCACTAAGGGGAAACTCAAGATGAGTCACCCTTAGGATTTCTGGACCTTAGGGTTGACCTTAGGTGTAGGTCTGGGGCTAAGGCACTCACTACACTAATCTGCACCCACAATCACTTACAACCCTGAACTCAAATTTCTAGCTTAGATCCCTTGAACTTTTGGGATACTCATGTAGATGATCTCCTAAACCTACTAGCCCTAGGGCTATGGTTTAGCTAAGACCACTATGTAGAGGATCAAAATGGGTTTTCCATTGGTCCATGCCTTATTGGTGATGATTGGCACCTCAACTCTACAAAAATACCCATCTTGGCCTTATACCCCTAAAACACCCCCTAATTTCCAAAATACGCCTCTTGAGCTCAAAATCCCAAAAATTCCAAAAATTCCCAGAAAATCCTAATAAATCTCAAATATTCTCAAATTTATTTCTCTCAAATACCCCATGACCCAATTTGGCCAATTTGACTATCTTTAACCAAAATCCCCATATTGCCCTTTAACGACTCAAATTTCCCCAAATCCAACTCAAACATCCACTAATTTGATCTCAATTGACCCCAATTACAATCCTAAACTCAAATTCACTTTTGATATGACCAAAATAAACCAAATACAAGCTCAATTGGTCCATTATTTGAGCCCAATTTTGATTTGGGTCAAAACCCCAATTTTGATTTGGGTCAAAACCCCAATTTTGACCATATGACTTAATCTCACCAAATTGAACCCATAGCCTAGTCAATTGGCCTATATTAATGTTGAAAAATTTTTATGACATTCCTATACATCAAAATCAACCATCAATTGACATTGGTGAAGCCTCAAATCCATTTGATTTTGGCCAAAATCCACAATTCCCAAATTTAGCCCCAAATTGGCTAAGTCCCTAAATTTCACCCAATTGATTGCCTAAACCTAAATATTGGCATCCAATTCATGTTGGAAACTCTTCATGAGATCCCTATTGACCATTTATAATAATCAATTTGGACTTAGCCCAAGGCTAACCCAAGCTAGACCCAAGCCTAGCCTAACATGACCAAATTGATTAAAGTTCAAAATTCCTTCAAATTGACCTTTCATATGAACTCAAAACCACCTCCATCCTTCACCAAAGTTGTTCCTTGTGATCATCTACACCAAATGAAACAATAAATTGAGCCAATTGACATGGATATCCTAGCCCAAACCCAAGTTTTGGTCATTTGCACCCACTTGCACCCATACATTAAATGTGACCTAACCACCTTAAAGCCACCAAATTAACTCCACCACAGCCATTAGTTGGACTTAGTAACCAGTCCAAACACCAGGAAATCACCTAAATCAAACCATGGACTAAAGGTCCCCCAAATTAAGGGAGCTTATTTCCAAAAATGCACATGCTTAAGATATCTATGCCAAATCCAAAAACATTTGCATTAAATTGCTATGATGGATTCTTCTGGGTTCCTTGAGCTCCTAGCCACCTACCACTGGCCGGCCGACTAGCCTAGTGGCCGGAAAGGCCCAAAACCGAGAGCCACCCCCATGACACCTCACCCAAATTAAGCCTAGAGGCTAGCTCATCTAAATCAAATTGAAGAGCTCCTCTTCCCTCCACCTAAGCACCACAATGCACCCAAACTTATGCCATGAGAGCCACCCCATGACAATTTTAATAAAAACTTACCTCCCACGCCCATGGAAGGTGTGCTGAAAATTTCTCAGAGAGTCCTCTCCAAACTTCACACAGAGCTTTCCTAAGATCCCCTCAGTGCATTCCAATCATTTTCCCTCACCCATTCTCATTGCCGAAGATCAATTTTAAGCTTGAAACCTTGCCGGAAAACAAAACAGAACCCAATACACCTCCACACTCCACCAAACTTCAATTGCTTGTGCCCACACCTTCACAAGAGTGAAAGAAGCCAAAGCCCCATCAAATCCCCCTTCTAAAGAGCCTCTACCATAGCTCTAGCCCAACACCTGAAATTGAGTTTGGTCGAACTCATATCTAGGCTTTACACCAAGACCAGAGACTCAATCCCTAGCCTCCTTAGACTCCAACGAACGTGTCGAGCACCTCTGATCGAAGCCTCCCTTCTCAGAGCAAAGGTATAAAACTCCTCCTCCTCCCGAGCTTATTTTGATTCTCCATTTACTTAAGCTTGATTTCATGGGACCTTAGCCATATAGATGTGTTCATCTCACTTAGACGAGACCATAGGATCAAACCTGAAGTGATTTGGTTGAGTCTAGGCCGAGATCTTAAGGTTTTAGTCTGGACGGGCACAAGATCATTCTATCGGGGACAATGACGGGGAGCCGTTTGATCAAGCGTGTATCAAATGGACGGAGGAGATCAAGCCAGACAATGCTTCGGGACATAAACAACGGACTGAGTCAGCAGCTACGTGGACGGCGGCGTCCAACCAGAGCGCGCCATGCATGCCTTCGGAGCCGTCGTAGGTTGGGGTGGCACGCGCTGTTTAAATAGATAAATAGGACCTTTTCCTATTTATTTAAATACCCCTAACTTAGAAAATCCATAACTTTATGTAGAAAAATCACAAAAAATAAAATAAAAACACCCTCTTGCTTAGTGAATAGAGGAGAATAATGTGGAATAATTTTCAAGTCCATTTGATGCACAAAATATTTTTAATTAATTAAATACTATTTGGAATCATTTGATTCTCTATGCATATTGACACATGACCTTGGCTTGAAGTTTTGACATATTGTAGCCTCTGTAAGGAGGAACATTCTCTGATTTTTCCAAAGTCAGATGAGCTTCCCATACAGAGATCCATATTTTTGAAGTTTTTTCACATTATTTCCTTAAAAAAATCATGGAAATTAGCATATTGATTATAAAATCCCAAGAAAATTTTGGAAGGTCCACCATGACTAGAGAAACCTTTGGAAATAATTTCATGGGTCAAGTCATTTAAAATGTCCTTAAATTTTACAAATACTAAATCACTAAGATAATTAATTTTGGAAAATTTAAACATTTAATTGACTTGTTTTTTGACCTCCACTGTGATTTATAATCCAAAGAACCCATCATAAAGATTTCACAATATTTTGAGTTAATTTGACAACCTAAATTGATTTTTAAAGATAAATACCACTCTTAACACTTAAATGATTTTTTAAAATTCAAGACATAACTCAAAAATTTGCAAAACTTAGTTTTTTTGAGTTCTCTGTGATCAGGGGTATTTCCTAAAAATAAAATGATATTTAAGATAAAAATTTGATTTTTAGCGTATTTTAAATATTTAAAATAATTAAAAATTCATAAAATCACAAAAATAATAAAACTCATGGAAATGTTCTAAATTGCTTCATAATTACTTAGGAACAATTAGAATATTTTTCCTGATTTTCTAAATAAAGATATTGAATTTTAAAGCTTAAAAATAATTTTTAAAGGCTAAAAAATGAGTTTACACTAAAATAATTCCAAGAAATCAACAAAAAATCAGAAAAATATAAAATTTGCTCCTCTGAGTTCTCTGACCTTAGGGAGATTTTTCAACAATACAAAAATTAATTTTCACCACTTAAAGTATTTTATTTTTATTAAATAGTCAAGATATTAAAATAATTCTAATAAATCACATAGAATTCAAAAAATTGTGAAATTTAATCTAAAGACTTGTCTGATCTAGGTCTACCTCCAATAAAAATTTCAAGGGATTATAATTTAACTTGGTCAAGTTAGGAATTTTCTTTTAAAAATCTTATTTCTGTAATAAAATAATTATATCAATTAAATTAAATTTTGAAAAAATCATATTTTCTCCTCTGATGTCTCAATGGACCCAAGAATGAGGTATAATAAAAATTTCAAAGTCATTTGATATTAATTTGACAAATTATGAAGTGTTATAGCCTTAGGGGCAAATGTGTAATTTTGGGAATTTTGCCTTAATTAACATTTAGGCTTAATTTAAGGAAGGGAATGGGTAACCTCTAAAATTAATCAATTCACTTGATGTTTGAAACATAAAGGGGTTAATTGGTAGAAATCAATTGCACTTTCTTGATTAAGATTAATAAATTTCTAAATTATTAAAATTTGGAAGTTTATTAAAATTAAATGATCCTAGACTTAGGGGTATGACTTTTGAAGTCAATAATTAATCAATTTAATACCCCTATATTGATTTTCAAATAAAATTCAAATCATGAATCATAACCACTCAAAACTTAACCCTTTAATTAAGACACTCACCTAGGTCTTAAGGGCTTAATGGTGACTTAGGCTAACTCAAGATTGACTAAATGAGGATTAGAGAAATAAACATAATTAAATCAAATATCCTTGAAACACCACTAAGCCCAATTAGGATTAAAATTTGGCTAAGTGTTCAAATTACACTAACTTGCCCCTTCATGGGTCTTCACCCACGTAATTCTTAAATTAAATGACAAATGATAAT
>NEWO01000066.1:269726-283006 GCA_003013225.1 Phalaenopsis aphrodite
GAATCCCTCGAAAGAGGTAATCTACGGTTGCTACAAGGCTTCCCACGATTTAAATGAAATTATGAAACTCATTAAGTTGGGTTTGATAAGTTTATTTAGACTAAGTGAATCCAGTAGAAAATAGTGATGCCAGAAAAAGGGAACCGTAGGATCCTAACTGGTGTCGCTCTAATCAACTTTAATATGATCTCATAAAATTTAAAGAGCTTCAACCATAGGGCCACCTGATTTGATTTTTAAACTTGACACAATAGATAACTCAGACTTGTCGTGGCAAGGAGCTTGGAGCTTGCTTGGTGGGCAGCACGACCATCTTCAACAACAAAACCTATCTTCACCAGCTAAAACAATCTTCCTTCCTTAAACCTAAACAACAAAGCCATAGGATCTCGAGGTTGCTTGCTTGTGCAACGTAAATCCTCACCTATCTTTAGGTCTTTGCATAGCCCTGCTATACAATATAAGCCCTAACTCGTCTTAGGATTCTGAGGTTGTCGTTTGTCACGACCTAAATCCTCACATCTTCCAGGCTATTTGTGTGATCATTTCACACAAATGTAAGCCCTAACTAATAAAATTGGCAAGATGAAACAGCTAAATATTTCTCCTCAAAATTGAAGCCAAACATTAGGATAGCTTGGGAAGTCACCGAGGTTCTCGTCTGGATCCATGACATCCCCTTGTCCTTCTTCCTTTAAATTCTACAATAAAAAAATGTTCCAAATGTTAACCAATCCCCTTGCACACCTCTATGTCATACTTTCCTTAGTTTATTTGAACGAGCCTTATCCTCAATTCTTGTGTTTATCCTTCGGGATAGATACAGGATTTGAGGTACAATGCTCTTTCATTTTAAACTATGAAAAGTATGTGGTTAGTTTGATATCATACTTCAACGTCCTTCCGAAGCGGGCGACGGGATTTCAATTTCGGTGACCGACTGCTTCTTACGGGCAACCCCAAACCAACCCGAAATATCACCGACAGCTTCTGACGACTCCGTTGGGTTCAAGCTTTTCTCTCCATACAAATCAAAAAATATCATCTTCACACATCGGTAATGTGTCCATGTCCCCCTTGGACCAAATTACCCTTCTTCAGTTAGCGTACTTTACCCATTTCTGTCTTAAGAAGGTACAACTAACTCCTTGGACTTCAGGGCTAGCTGTTCAACCATCTTTAAACAGAGGGGTTCAGAAGGCCATTAAGGACTCTTTAAATTTTCATGTGGGGTTGGACCCCGAATAGGTGTGTTAGTGGATTAATTCCACCTGGGCATTTTTCTACCACGAATTGGGTCCCGCGCTGGGTCCTAAACTTTCTCACAACTCTTTTTCACAGTTGTTTTGCTGCTTCGCAAATTAAACCAAATTGTGTTGTGTTGCGCGCACTTCAAAATATTAATCAATTTTACGCCTTTTTAAATAAAGATGTTAAAATTACCTATAAATTAAGACCAGCCCGGTCTACAGATTAACCTCTACTTTCAGTGCTTGCACTAAGGATTATGAGGTTTTTGGCCATATAGCTAACCCTAAAACTTTCTGTTTTAAAGCCCACTGCAATGGCTTACCCAACGCTGACCTTTTCTTGCAACCTGCCGACGGACCGCAACACTCATAACGTCGCTCCCACCATCAAGTTTGGAACTGGATTTGATGACCTCGAGGTTATCCTCGGGAAAGCCCCGTTCGTTGTAATGAAGATTGCTGCCCCGGAAGTTCAAGAGTCGTCTGCAGAATTCAGTTTGAACTGCCTTCAACACTGCCCTACCGGCAAGAAGGCTAAAGCTGCTACCGTCATAACACCCGCCAAATTTGCTATCCCCGCTGCTGCTAAGGGGAAGGAAGTGATGATTGTCAAAGATTTGGTTGAAGGATTAACTGTTCCGCCACCCGTGTTTGAAATCGGGTCAAGCTCAAGGACTGTACCACTGACCGGAACTCAAAGGAGGAATTGTAATAGGAGAATTTGGAGAGCCATCAAAGCCCAGACTCCTGAAAACACACTTGATGAGGAGGAGCCTCATCAAGTTAAAGAGGTATTACCAGAAATTTACCCACTCCTGCGAGGGAGTAGATTCCATCCTATGACAAATACTGATGGATATGAGAGTATCCGGAAGATTGCTGCTGCATTCCCATCACCTCATGGACATGGTGAGGAGGGAAAGAAATTCAGCCCCATCACCCAAGTTAGTGCAGTCTTCAGAAGGCTTGCTATTAAAGAAGGATGTTTTGTTAGTGAATTACTTAAACGAGTAGGACATGCAATTTTTCCTCATATGAAGAATGAAATTTTGAAGGATATTAAGTCCGCTAGAAAATCTCATATGTCGACTATAAAGTCACCTACCCGTGTTCCCGTCTGGCTCCGTTTGGGAAACCGAGTTGATACTACTATGGTCACCACCAATCATACCACCACCAGGACCTCAGGTCGTCGGCTGATTAAGTCAAGACTGGGTCCAAGAGGTTTACCCGTTATTGCTGCAATCATGGAAAGAAAGACAAGACAATTACCTGACACTGTAGCCGGTCTACACCACAGGGAGCATACCTTCCGTCAACAAACCAATGTCTCTAATAAGACGTCCCGTCCTGAGACATCATCGTCAAAGAAGAAGAAGGTATGGGTACCCAAGGTCGCTGCATCAATACAGTTTAATGAGCCTGCAAGATAAGAAGTAAAACTAGTGCCTGAAATATCTGACATCGTCGCGATAATAGCCAGGGAGATGGAGGAACAAGTTGAGAATTTCCATCAGGGTCCTCCAGATCTTAAAGCAATCATGGAATCAATAATTGAAGAAAAAGTTGAGAAACTCAGGATCAAGATTTCTGATTTGGCTCGAGAACACGGAGTTTCTGTCGATAGTGACAAAGAGGATTTTGATTACAGTGAATATTTGGAAGAAGATTTCATGGATGTCCATGTAATCGAAACCAGAGCTACCACATCTGCACGTGAGGCTCAACCTCACACTGAAGAGAACACCGTAGATGAGCTACATAGGGTTATCCTCCTCAGGGATGAGCAAGTTGTTCTACTGGAGAAAAGAATAGAAGAGATGACTGCAGCTATGACTGCCATGGCCACCATTCAGGGGCAATCGCAAGCACCAAGGTTGGCTTCTCCAAAGATTAATCAGCCAGAAATCATACACATCGCAGATGAAAGAAGAAAGGCTACTTCGACAGACAAAGATGAACAACCAAAGAAAGATTCTCCATTAGGTGACATGCCAGAAAAAAGAGTTCAAGCAAATGGTTGAACAAGTACAGGATGCCTTAGCCCAGTCCAAAGACGGTGCATCAATTTTAAAGGGTAGACCTTATCCGGAGGAGTTTGATGTCGTGCCTTTCCCCAAGGGCTTTGTAACCCTAAACTTCAAGATATTCGATGGGACTGGAAATCCCAGCTAGCACATAGCACATTTTTGAGCCAATTGTTGAAACACAAGGAATAACGAAGCTCTACTCTGTCAACAGTTCGTTAGCAGCTTGTCAGGGATTGCTTTCGACTAGTACGCTGACTTGGCCAACGAGTCAGTTAAAACATTTTCTGAGTTGGAACAGTTACTTGTGAAAAGATTTGCTGGGGCGCAGCATCATGTGTCTATTAGAGAACTTATGATGAAGAAGCATAAGCCTAGTGAAACCTTGATAGACTATATTTTGAGGTGGAGAAACCATAGCATGAAATGTGAACCTCAGCTACAGGAACATCAAGCGGTTGAGATTCTACTCAAAAGAATTCATGGGCCAATAGCTTTCATTCTTAAGGGACTCACCAACAAATCCTTCGAGAAGCTACTCAGTAAAGCCAGCAGTCTACAAGAAGAAATGAAGAACATGGAGCCACATGAAATAGCTATGGTGACCGGAGTATTCGAAAAGAAATCAGAGATAGTCGCAACTGTTGACAAAGGAAAGCAACCGATAAAGATATATGCAGAAGATCATCATCAGTCTTCGTCACAGTACCCTCAGAAATAGAGTAGTCAATCCAACCAACGACTGTCTCAGGAAGGATCACCTCGAACAACGGGTAAAAGAGTATCCCTGGTAGAGCGACAGAAAGTTGTTTACTCCTTCAAAGATGAAGCTGTACCTAAAATATTCAAAAGCTTGATGAAGAAACCACAATTCAAACTGTCTGATCTGAAGAAACCCGAAGAGGTGGATAAGAAGAATGAACCAAATTATTGCCCGTACCACCGGTTGCTTGGACACACTATAGACAAGTGTTTTGTCTTTAAAGACTGGCTCGAGAAGAACCTCAAGGAAGAAAACATTACAATCCTGAAGGAATATTTGAGAGAACCTGAAAAGGTTCCATAAACATGATTTCAGCTGAGTCAATCTCCCTAATTGACCCATATGTCGGAACAGATGGATGGAGTACAACTTGGGATGAACTCATGAAAGTCCTCAATCTGATACAGGATTCATCGAAACAAGCTTCTACAAATACTAAAGAAGGATGGAATGAGGTATGGAGCAAATCATCCAAGAAGATACTGGACAACTTACAGTCTGCATCAAAACAAGCCTCCATTCAGAGTTTGCAGCATCCCGAACCCGAGATGAAGATTTCACAAGAAAATCCGTCATCGTCTAGGACAAAGAAAAAGAAAAAGAAGAGTTCCACTGCCAAGATCGATAGCACGGGGAGTAGGATAGGGGCTGCCTCTACTAGATTGGTTGTGTCGGATTCGGGGAAGAAAGTCCTCGAACCCTTGACTTTGTATGATTATCTTTTTGTCCCTCCGGGGTCTTATGAATATAATGGTTGTGATTTCGGCTACTTTTTGACTATTTCTGGTAATAACGTGACTGATTATAACCAAGCTAGTTGCGATCTCAATCCCCAAAATGATCCTCAAATCGTACTTGAGTCTGATAAACTTGTAGTCAAGTCTAAAGAAGACATCAACGATATCACTTACGATAGCACTGATAACGAAGAGCCAACTCTCGAGCGTCATGGTGCACCGCTCGCCATCAACTTAGATCTCTCTGACAAAGAGGAAAAGACATCAGAAAATTCAGCAATGATATCTCAAGAAGAAGAAATCGCAGAAGTCAACTTAAGGAGCGGAAAGGTGTTACCACCAAGAGCAACTCCAACAGACAAAGGAAAAAAAGATAATGACTCGAGAAGAGATACCCCCACCTCCGCTAGTGGAAGAACCACATAATCAAGATAAAATCGGAGGATCATACAGAGTAGATTACAACGTGCTAGCTCATCTTAGGAAGTTTCCTGGCCGAATAAGCATCTACGACGCTCTGATCCTGTCAAAGGAGATGAGAGAATCTCTGGTTACAGCTTTGCTAGATCCAGAAATTTGCCTAGCTCAGTTAGCTAGCACATCCTTAGATGAAGTTTGCTCATTGAGAGAACAGTCGGTGGTAACCTTTACAGACGAAGACTTGCTGCTCGGTACCGTCGACCACAACCGTCCGCTTTACATCTCCGTCAACATTAGCAGATTTGTGTTATCCAGAGTTTTAGTGGATCCTGGAGCATCTCTTAACTTGATGAGTCTACGGATATTAGCATATTTGGACTTCGACGTTCAGGAGCTCATCCCCGATAAGATGATGTTAAGAGGATTTAACCAAAAGAGAGAAAGAGCCCTTGGATCAATCTCATTACTTATGAAGGTTGGAGAACTCGTAACAACCGTTAAATTTCATATCATCGACGCCGAGACCTCTTTTAACGTTCTATTGGGTCAACCGTGGATTCATGAGCATAACATGGTTCCATCATCCCTACATCAGTGCATTAAATACCGGAAAGATGGCCAAAAAAATTGCATCAAGGGGGACCTGCAACCGTTTTCAGTGCATGAAGTTGGTATCCATGAAGATGCTGCCTACTATGTGCCTCGAAAGAAGACTATCTTCTCGCTCAAAATTTTGACACACAAAGATAAAGATTCAGAGGGATCACAAAAAGAAGGCCATACAACTCCGCTTCAACAACCTTCTACCGCTCCTTTACAACGAGTCGGTGGAGGTTCTTCTATTTCACGCACCCGAGGTCGAGGCCAGGGACGCGGATGAGGAAAGATCAATTTAATTGTTGAATGGACTAGGCCAACTATCAGCATTGGTGATGAAGACAGTTTTGAAGATGAGGTAATGATGACAAAACAGAAGAGGCCTCAGTACGAGATATCCCTAGAAGATTCAGAGACGAATGAATATGAAACAATGTATGATCAGATAAACCACTACATGGATACTATGACCCTCACTCCGATTCTCCCTCAAAAGGTCGAGAGTTTAGAGTTCAAGGAAGTTCGTAGTGTTGTTTCAAAACCGATCAAATTTTACCGCGCTTCTACCTCTACTAAGCTTGAAAAACATGTAAATTTGGATGTTGATTCTAATGAATTAATGGAATTGCCTCTTGATTACTTCTCGCCTTGTGTTCAAAAGTTAATTCAACAAGAATATTTACCAAAACAAATTCCAAGAGATAAATTTCACCTCTTTGAAAAATTGTGGAATACTAAAAGACGAACTCCCAATTCAAAAGAAGGTCTCAGATTTGATACAGTTGGATCAGTCGATGATTCTGAATTTTGCATGGTTGTTACTAATGAGTCAGAAAAAGATTGTCTCGAAGTAGAGGATGACTCTACTGATCAACCAATAGAAGATACTCCACCAGAATTTGTGGGAGAATTTAAATCCACTATCGATGAATTGAAAGAGATTAGCCTCGGGACTGAAGAACGACCCCGACGTACATTTATAAGTTCTCTACTTGATGACGAAAAATCTGCAGAACTGCTCAAATTATTAGGAGAGTTCAAAGATTGCTTCGCATGGAGCTACGATGAAATGTCAGGAATGTCAGCAGAGGTTGCAGTCCATAAACTTGGGGTGGACAAGAATGTAACCCCAGTAAAACAAGCTCCCAGGAGAATGCTTCTCGAGATAGAACAACAAGTCATCGCTGAGGTAAGGAAATTGATAGAAGCCAACTTCGTTAAAGAAGAGAAATACCCCACGTGGTTAGCCAATATTGTACCAGTTAAAAAAAAAATAGACAGATCCGCGTTTGTGTCGACTTCAGAGATTTGAACAAGGTATGTCCAAAAGACGAGTTCCCACTACCTATACCGGAAAGGATGGTGGACATCGCTTCAACACATGAAATTTTCTCCTTCATGGACGGATCGTCGGGGTATAACCAAATCAAGATGGCTCCCGAGGATGCAGCATTTACAGTTTTCAGAACACCGTTTGGAATCTTCTGCTACACAGTGATGCCGTTCGGCCTAAAGAATGTCGGAGCGACATATCAGCGTGCAATGACGAAGATCTTTGATGACCTCATTCACAATCAAGTAGAATGCTACGTAGATGATCTGGTCATCAAAAGTAAACGGAAAATAGATTATTTGTACGATTTGAGGATTGTTTTTGAATGGTTACGACGATATGACCTTAAAATGAATCCCTTAAAGTGCGCCTTCGGTGTCACCTCCGGGAAATTTCTAGGATTCGTTGTCCATCATCGGGGAGTCGAGATCGATCCGGATAAGATTAAAGCTATTTTAGAAATGCCTCCCCCTAAAACCTTAAAGCAGTTACGTTCCTTCCAGGGGAAGTTGGCATATCTGAGACGCTTTATTTCTAATCTCTCAGGTAGTTGTCAGCCTTTCTCAGCATTAGTTAAAAAGGACGCCAAATTTATTTGGGAAGAAAAATGCCAGCGGGCCTTTGAGGATGTTATACTATATTTAATGACACCTCCTGTTTTGGCAGCCCGTATCCCAGGAAAATCGTTGATACTTTACACTGCGGCTTTGGATGACTCTCTTGGAGCCCTCTTAGCCTAAGTCAATGAGGAGGGAAAACAAAATTCTCTCTAATACTTGAGTCGTCATCTAATACCGACGGAGGTAAGGTATACACCTATTGATAAGCATTGTCTGACACTAATTTTTGTCGCTCAAAAGCTTAGACATTACATGCTTTCTCATAAGATCACCCTAATTTCGAAAGTTAATCCATTGCAATATTTGATGACCCGACCAACACTCTCCAGACGTTTAGCGAGATGGTCAATGATCTTATTGCAATTTGATATAACTTTTGTACCCCTCCGTGCTATCAAGGGACAGATTCTAGCAGATTTTATCGCTGCACACCCACTGCCAGCTGGGTCCTCTCTCAACGACGAGTTGCCGGACAAACAGATACTACAAATGGTATTTTCCAGTGCAGAGCGCTGGGAAATGTACTTCGATGGTGCCACAGCTAGGAAAGACAAGAGATCAGACACAGTTATACCAGGAAAGGCAAGGATTGATTTGATCTTTATCAGGCCAGATAAGGGTATGTTGAGGTTTTTGTACCACCTAAAGGAGCCATGTACCAACAATGAAGCAGAATATGAAGCCTTAATCATCGGATTGGAATTGGCAATTTCAATGGATATAACAAACATTGCCATTTATGGTGACTCTCAACTTGTCATCCAGCAAGTCACCGGACAATACAGAATTCTAAAACCAAGATTAGCAGAATACCATATATACGCGATGAAGCTCCTGGAGCAGATTCCCAAGGTGACTTTCTACCAGATTCCTCGGGGAGATAATGCTCATGCCGACGCTTTAGCAAAAATAGCTAAGGAAATGGCGTGTCCCCCGGAGGATTCCATCGAAGTCACGGTGCAAGGAAGACGAGCATTGTCACGAAGCAACTTCGAAACTCTACACAAGCTTGCAAAAGAAGAAACAATAAATATAGTTACAGACATCAACAAAGATTGGCGCAAGCCATTAATAGAATTTTTGCATACTGGAAAGTTGCCGGAGGACAAGTTTGAGGAACACCACATCACAAGAAGGGCCATGTCTTACGCCCTGGTGGGAAATGTTCTCTACAGAAGATCGTTCGACCAAATATGGCTACGGTGTTTGAGAAAAGCCGAGGCACAAAATATTATCAAAGAAGTACATGCCGGATTATGTGGAGCTCACCAGTCGGGACCAAAAATGAAAATTAATATTAAAAGACTCGGATATTATTGGCCAGCAATGATGTCCGATTGCATGGATACCGCCAGAAGATGTCACCAATGCCAGGTGCATGGGGTGGTCTTACACCAGCCTCCGAATGTGCTACACCCAACTGTTGCCTCGTGGCCATTCGAGTGTTGGGGCACAAACATAATAGGTCCAATAGACCCTTCATCTTCTAAAGGACACAGATTCATACTTGCCGCTATAGATTACTTCTCCAAATGGGCAGAGACAGTACCGTTACGTGAGGTTACGGTACAACACGTCCTTCAATTTTTCAAAAGCCAAATCGTCTACCATTTTGGAGTAGCGTGAAGAATAATCTCTGACAATGGGACAGCTTTCAAAAGCACAAAGATCACCAATTTTTTCAAAGACATGAGATAGATTGGAGATACTCTAAAATTTAGTATCCCAGAGAAAACGGTATGGCTAAAGCTTTCAACAAGACACTGGTACAGATTTTGAAGAAAACACTGGATGAAAATAAAAGGGATTGGCATAACAAGCTGTTAGAAGCCCTATGGGCCTACCGGATGATTTTCAGGACTCTCACTCAGTGTACAACTTATATGCTCGTATACGGGACTGAGGTTGTGCTACCACTAGAGATCCAGACACCGTCTCTCAGAGTCGTCGTTGCCAACCAACTTACAACAGAAGAAAGCACAAAACTCAGCCTTGAAGAACTGGAGAGTCTCGAGGGAAAAAGATTGGAAGCACAGCAACATTTAGAGCTCTACCAGGCAAAGATGGTACAAGCCCATGAAAAATTGGTCCGCCCAAGGACATTCAAAATTGGTGACCTCGTGCTTGTGCTCAAAAGACCTATTCTTGCTCCCCGCAAAATAGGTGAAAAATTTGAGACAACTTGGGAGGGACCATTTGTTGTTGAAAAGGTTTAGACAAGAGGATCCTACCAGTTAGTGGACTTTCGGGGTGAAAGACCTATGTTACCGATAAATGGACGATACCTGAAAACCTATTACGCAACCTGATGCTCCTTAATGCTGCTTACCTCCGCTTGCCTCCGCTTGCTTTGAAAACTTTGAAACCTTGATTGTTTTAAGGTTATCTATATGGCCATATGTCTATGACCGGGTCCAAATTTTGTAATTAATCTCATATATAATAAAAATTTTGAGAAATTTTTTGAACCTCACACGTTCTCTTTTCTACTTTTGGATTTAAAAATTCCATTAAATTAAAACAAAACTCACACATAAACTGAGTAATCCTTTTCACCAAAACAAACTAAAATTTACTTTAATGGATACTGTGTTTTGTTCTTGTTCATGCCAAACTTTTGCCCACTGACGTTTCTTTCTATCATCTACAGAAAAATGTCAGGACAGAGGCTGATCTTTGCCTTCTAGGACGGCTGGAACCTCGCACTGAATGAAGAGATGATGCCACAAGGAGGTGTCATAGATTTTGACATGGATTTCAATCAGATTGATATGGACTATGACGCTCCTCTAATGGGCATAGTCAGCAATGAAGAAAAAAAGGGACTACCCTCACTTTTGAGGGTGAACACTCAAGACGACATGCCACGTAATGGTAAAAACGTGATAGCAGAACAAGATTCGATGGAGGGGCCCATCCAACTGCCCTCCATGATATCTACTCCAGCAAGGTGCTTAAGAGCTGCCCATAATGAACAACTACCAAATGCTCCACTCCGTAGAACGCAACGCAAAAATACAAGCTGAAAGAAACAGAGAGCCTTTCTGTGACAGGAGCGCAAGCGCCAAAGAAACGTAAGCGGTTTTCTTACCCCCATTTCTGAGGGACATATCTATGATCCAGATATGAGAAAAACTTCTACCAGCCTGCCCACTATAGATGAAGAATCAGGATTTCTGATAGGATCAGATGTACTCCCGGTCCCAAATATCTTGTGCAGAGGTTGTCGAACATGTAACGTCGAGATACCAGCCAGGACATCAGTCACAGGCGCAATTGTAGAATGCCCAGACTGCAACGTTTACATCTACAGCGTTTCAGTACCTTAGAAGAATACACGTCAAGCACCAACGAGTCTCAGACTCCATATTTTGTGGCAAACGACCCGTATGTCCCATTGGGGACGGATCAATGCGCATTGCGGAGCCCAGGATCATACATCTCGCTTGATGCTGAATCTCATATTTCGGATTGGCCAGCGCCAGTTTGGATTCCTACCGAGGCCCAGAGGAAGGAACGCCCCAGGCAACAGCCAACTCCCAATATGGTAGAATACTACAAAATAAGCAAAGTAAACAAAAAAGAATTTGAGTTCTATGAAGAGGCTCAAGGAAAGTTTATCAACATATTGGAAGGCCTGGAACTATATACCAGGGTTTTCTCTGAAACTGATGAAAGAAGCATCTTGGACTGCATCTTCGATTTGAGATAAAGAGGTCGAGAAAGACTTCTCATTGAAAGAACGTACTCCGAGCCAAGGAAATGGATGTAGGGAAAGGGAAGAATCACCATCCAGTGCAGATGTTCCTACAATTTTACAAACGACAAATAGGGTAATCCGCCTGGGATCCTCAGATACGACCAAGTCGATCCGTTACCCCCGATGATAAAGTGGATGATAAAGAGAATGGTTAAGTAGAATATCCTACCCGTCACTTGCATTCCTAACAGTTGCATCATCAACATTTATAAAGAAGGTGACTGCATTCCTCCGCACATTGACCATCATGACTTTGTGAGGTCTTTCTGCACGGTCTCATTCATGAGTAAGAGCAATATTTTGTTTGGAAAAGAAATCGATATAATCGGCCCTGGTGAATTCAGAGGCGCTAAGGAGATTCCTCTTCCAGTTGGTTCAGTACTTGTTCTCAAGGGCAACGGTGCAGACGTTGCCAAACACTGCATTCTAGGAGTACGACACCGTAGGGTGTCTGAGAACTTTTGCAGAATGGATGACAGTAAGATACCATATGGATTCCAGCAAGACCTGGAGTTGGAGGGATTGTTTCCTTACGAGCTATGAGAAGGTTGTACCTCTGAATACATGCAAAGGGAACTCTTATCCTGGAGCATGACTCAGAAGGTCTGCTTGATCAAGAGCTGGATCTACCAAGCACAGAGGACACACTTGCTTTCCTTTAACAAGCATGACATGTATCTGATGTAATCAATTTATGATGTACTCATATCTTGAGATTACTCTCAATGCATTTCAGCATGTATTACATGATGTACTCTCTCTGAGCCATTAGCCGATATTTGATCTGTAGTATCTTTATTGATGCAGATTAATGGAAATAACAATGCAATGGCATTAACCTTTTTGTCAATTGCCTTTTTGATCTGTATTACATGATGTCCGTATTACATGATGTACTCTCTCATTGCATTAGCCTTTTTCTCAATTGCCATTTTGTGCGATGGATGAAAGCCGCGAACCATGCAATGGTTCAGAGTTCCAATGAACAAAGAACGAAACGACAAATTTTCAACAATAAATAAAACACAAATAAAAGATAATTGTAATGAATAAATAAAAAAAAAATTTCTTTTGAAAATCAACCAATTGAAATTAAAACTTTAAAAACACATTTTTGAAAAATCAATTGTGACAAAAGCAATAGGAAAATAAAATATACTTGTTGAGTGGATACTTCCGTTTTCAGAATTTCCTACTCTTTGTGCGCGCTGCACAACCATCGTTATCTATTCTAACTCTCTACACATCCTCGCAGAATTTCACATTCTGCACAAAACTCCACGAAGCTCTACAAATCTTCTTCAAAATCAGCATTTCCACACGACACACTACCGCAAATTCAACATCACAAGCTCTTTGTAAATTTTAAATCACATATTCAAATCAGTACCTCAATCCTGATTCTCATATCTTTGAATTGATACCTAAATTTCAATTCTCTCATCTTCAGATTGATACTTACATTTCAATTCTCATTTCCGAATGAGTCCTAAATTTCTGATTCTTTACATTTGAGGTCGGTCCTCACATTCCGACACCTTATTTTGAGAATTGATCTACATTTCAATTCTCATTTCCGAATCAGTCCTAAATTTATGATTCTTTCCACTTGAGGTTGGTCCTTACATTTCGACACCTTCTTTTGAGAATTGACCTACATTTCAATTCTCATTTCCAAATCAGTCCTAAATTTCCAATTCTTTACATTTGAAGTCGGTCTTTACATTCCAACACCTTCTTTTGAGAATTGACCTACATTTTAATTCTCATTTC